>OX424562.1:25810149-26228456 GCA_949152475.1 Terebella lapidaria
AGGGATGAACTTTGACTTGACCTGACTTGACCTGACCTGAAATGCCTCCAAGGCCTTTAGGCCTTGACGTCTAGTTTATTTTACAACTATCACTACAATTTTATTTTATTATTTTTATTATTACTGAAAATGGTATTATGAGAATACTAGTAATGTAGGCCTATCAAATATGCATAGTCTGGTCGATTTCTCAGTCTAAATTGTTTACAGGTCATTCAGGGACAACTTTTAGCTTGGACTATATAAATATATGGGTCAACTCATTCGGTCGAGCCGTTATCAAGAAATGAATACCGGCATTCATCTATCTCATGCACTAGGCAGAGAGTGTATTACACTCTTTGCCCTAGGGTTCAATTGTAGATCCACGGGTCATTAGTTCACGGAAAACATTATTGATCAGTCATAACGAGAAAAATGAGCCTTCAAGTCCACCTCGTGTTGCTGTGTGGGATATTTTCCGCGGTTTCATCAGCTAGACTGCTGCTGATACCAATCATGCACCACAGCCACATCAACTTATTCTCGATAGCAGGGAAGTCTCTCAAATCGAGGGGCCATGATGTCCATGTTCTAGTGCCGGAGAGCAAGCAGTCTTTGGCTGACCAGTCCGGGCTTGATGTGATCACGTTTCCAGTGTTTCCAGGATCTGAATTCGTGCTCACAGATGTTCTGATGGAGACTCGTGTTAACGAGGACCTAAGCTTGTTCTCGCTTTTATCTTTGATTCGATCAGTAGGAAAGTCGTTCAGCGCTGTATGTGAAGGTCTCCATAGAGATGCTCAACTCCTGAGAAAGCTTGAAGACATGAAGTTCGACCTGGTATTGCTAGATGGACTTGACCCTATTCGTTGTATATACTCCATACCGTATCGCCTCGGACTTCGTTATATCACAGTCAATGCGCGCAGTGACCCGTGGAATGCTGGGATACCAGCTATGCCGTCCGTGGAGCCTGTATCTGGTTTGGGAAATTTCTTCACAGAAGATTCATCTATACTCGATAGGGTGAAGAATTTGGTCGTACACAGTGCACTCTGGTTATTGGTACCTTACTCCAGTTTGGACGAGTCACTCATCACGAGGTACTGTGCACATAGGCCGACTGCAAGTTTCGATCAACTGTTTCGCGACTCAGAAATGTGGTTGATCAACTTGGAGACTATCTGCCTAGACACACCAAGGATTTATGGAAGTCACTACCAGTTTGTCGGCGGCATGGGTCTCGAACCAGCAAAGCCACTTCCCGATGAACTAGATGAGTTTGTGCAGGGTTCTCCTTCTGGATTCATAGTGCTGACCTTCGGATCAGGTCTCAAGAACATTCCTGAAGACATGCTGAAAAAGATGTTGGATGCCTTCGCGCAAGTGGAATACAACGTCGTTATGAGGCATGCAGCTCTTGTACCAGTGTCAGTAACGAAAAATGTGAAAATGTTACCATGGATACCCCAGGCAGATCTCTTAGCTCACCCGAAGGCTCGGGCCTTCATTACACATGCAGGAAATAATGGCCAACTGGAAGCCTTGAACCACGGCGTACCGATGATTTCCATCCCTCTGTTCGGTGATCAGAAGTACAACGCGGAGAGGGTAGCATTGAAGGGTTTCGGGGTTACACTTGATCTGAAAACCTTCACCAGCCAGGACCTCCTTGAGGCTATCCAGAAAGTTGCCGGTGGTTCAGAGTACAGACATCGAATCAGGGAATGTTCAGATCGTTTCCACAGCTTGCCAGATCCACATGAAACTGTAGGCTTCTGGGTGGATCACATTCTGGAATTTGGAGGTGACCATCTGAAACCGATATCTTTGAAAGTTCCAGTGTGGAAGATGCTCATGATTGACGTTATAGTTATCATGGTTTTGTCTCTGGTTGTTGCATCTATAACATTCTATTTATTCTGTCGTGTGTTCTGTCGCAGGTGTAACCCAAGAAGCTCTACAGTAAAGAAAAATAACTAGTCTCTCACTCATGATTCAGATAGAATATATCGCAGTTCAGACGCACAAACGGTTTACCATGTGGTGTCCTTCCACCTAATTTGTACCATGCTTGTGATGAAACACGATTTATGTGAATAGTTAGAATGAATACAATTAAAAATTTAAAGTTAGAATGTAACCACCACAATAAAATTGTATGCACCGTCAATTGTGTTGATGAATTATTATACTGTACATCATTTGTTACATGCAATCATGTCAGTAAATTGTGTATATTATGTATGATACATTTCATGTTGTATGTACATTCACATTTAAGCACAAATTCATCTACGTGTTGAGAGTTTATTTGCAAGTAGAAAGTCGGACCACGTAGTTTCTGCCCCCACTCCCTGGTACTCATCTACTGAGAACATACCATTCAATCTGTCTGGCAATTTCAAATTCTTGAAATAAAACTTGGTGATTTTTTTTTAGAAATGGCTTTTACATGTACTTATAATGGGAGAAATCTCAAATGTCTTCTCTTTTGGAACCACTTGATGAAATTTTGTGAAAATACATGTATGGTAATATTATGGGATAACCCTAGAAAATATATCTTTTTATTTGTATTTGTGGTGATTTTTTTTTCAACTTTGGGAAAAAGCCAAATAATACGAGAAATCTACTCTTCTCCCAAGACCACTCGAGGGAATCTTTGAAATTTTGTATAGTGATCCTATGGTATAGTTCCCACAAACTGATTTTTAGGTTACCGGACCTTTTATCTTTAAAGTTAACGATCGAATCTTTCTGAAATTTTGCACAAAAATGCCTAAAAATATTTTGAGAAGGAGGTATTTTTTTTGTTTTTTGATTTTCGCATTTTTTTCAAAATGGCGGCCGTTTTTGTCGAAAAACGCTCAATTTTGGACTTTGACGGCCATTTTCTCAAAAACTGTCTGATCAGTTTTGAGTTTTTGGTTTCAAAAGATTCCCCTCATATACCTCTGTGATATGTATAAGTTTGGTTGCCCTAAATTCGCCGGTTTCCGTGTGGCGGCCATTTTGAATTTTTGGCGGGTCGGCGAAAAATTTTTTTTTCGCCCCAAATCGCATTACTATCCATTTTGGGCCATTTCTAGGGCAAAAAAAATTTTTCACCCTTTCAAAAAAATTTTGGACTTAGAAAATTTTCGGCACTTTTTTCCTTCATAATGGGAGCTGTCCGGACTGTACTCATAGAACGCTTAAAGATAGAGCTTAGAAATTGGCACTTTCAAATGGGAAGTCTTATATGGCGACTTGTGTGGTGACCTTGAATTTGACCTTGGATGACCTTGAAAGGTCAAAACAGCCATTTTTGGGTCGAAAAACGCTCAAATTTGCACCTGGTCTGTATTTTCTCAAAAAGTGTCTGATCAGTTTTGAGATTTTTGCTTAAAAAGATTCCTCTTATATACCTCTGTGACGTGTATAAGTTTTGTTGCCCTTGAATTGCCGATCTTTGTGTGGCGGCCATTTTGAATTTTTGACGAGTCGGCGAAAAAATTTTTTTTCGTCCCAAATCGCATTACTATCCATTTTGGGTCATTTCTAGGCAAAAAAAAATTTTCACCCTTTGAAAAAAATTTTGGACTTAGAAAATTTTTTGGCACTTTTTTCCTTCATAATGGGATCTGTCAGGACTGTACTCATAGAACGCTTGAAGATAGAGCTTAGAAATTAGCACTTTCAAATGGGAAGTCATATATGGCGACTTGTGTGGTGACCTTGAATTTGACCTTGGATGACCTTGAAAGGTCAAAACAGCCATTTTGGGGTCAAAAAATGCCCAGATTTGCCTCTATAGATGAAATGCTTGCAGATAGAGCTGATGTTTGCATTATGCACATATAGGAAGACATATATGGCACAACTAATTTTGACCTTGAACTTGATGTCAGATGACCTTGAGTGCCAAATGTCTGACTCGGAATGTGTAAATTGACTTGAGCGGCCTAAACGATTCCACCCAGATATATCTTTGTATTATGAACATATAGAATATCAAATGCCGCACACATACATGTAGTGGTGACATCGATGTTCACACAGATGATCTTGATTGGTAAATCTCAAGGTCATATGTTCACACTGCGAACCTTGATTGGTGAATCTCATGGTCTGTTATCTGCCAATGCTGCCATGGCCAAACCAAAATTGTCCGGTAACCTATCTTAGCCTTTGGGCTAATTTTTAAAAAAAATTCACACTTGCGAAAACGTTTTTGAAAAAATTACCATACCCTACAATGAGAGAAATGTCAAATGTCTTCTCCGACGAGACAACTGAATGGGAAAACTTTATATTGTGATACCATGGAACAGTCCCCACAAACTGAGATCTTTCAATATTAATTCAAAAATGTTGATTTCCAAAGAAAAGTTTTGCTTTTGAAAACGTGTTACGTATTCATAATGAAAGAGTATTGATATAACCATGTTGCCTGAATGGTTGCAGACACAGGTGAATTCATCTCAAGGAGAGGGGATAGAGAATCACATTTGGATTAACACTACATTTCTCTGGTAACCTTACATTGGGGCTAAGTTTCATTTATTGCCTTAAACATGGAGGGCATAAAAATCAAACATCGTCACACATTAATGACAGATCAGCTGGTGAAATATCCAGGTCAAAAGCAGTACAAATGGGATTGGGTTGTTTCTGGTTTGACAAAACGGAATACCGAAAAACAAACCACGTCTTGAAAAATCACTTTGAAGCATGTATGGTGATTGAGTGGTTTATCTGGTTGAAACGAGTTGAGTGGGACCCCAATGTTTTCCTCTAATAATGTAGTAGCACACAGCGTAAGTCGCATCGGGTGAAAAATTATATTTTTAGGTTACCGGACCTATGGTCCGAAAACCTATTGCCATGGCGTTGCGTCCGGCGTCCATCCATCCACATTTTTATTTCTTAAGTTTACGGTCAAATCTCTGGGAAAAGATACCTCAAAATAATTCGAGGAGGTATTTCTTAGTTTTTTTATTTTTTAATTTTTTTTCAAATTGGCGGCCGTTTTCGTTGAGAAACGGTCAATTTTGGACTTTTGGCGGCCATTTTCTCAAAAACTGTCTGATTAGATTTGAGATTTTTGTTTCAAAAGATTCCCATTATGTACCTCTGTGATGTGTATAAGTTTGGTTGCCCTTGAATCGCCGGTCTGCGTATGGCGGCCATTTTGAATTTTTGGGGTTGACTAATTATTTTGGGCCATTTCTAGGCCAAATTTTTTTTTCACCCTTTGAAAAAATATTTTGGACCTAGAAAATTTCGTCACTTTTTTGTTCATAATGGGAGCTGCCAGAACTGTACTCATAGAATGCCTGAAGACAGAGCCTAGATATTTCAATTTTCAAATGGGAAGTGATATATGACGATTTGTGTGGCCATTTCAAGGTCATCATTAGGTACAAATTGTACCTATCTAAATGTACAATTAAAATTTGGCCTTTTAATTGTACAACTCACTCTATCTAGTCGTATTCATTATCATAATTTATGTTCTAGTCAATAACTGTTTTAGTTGTAAAGCGCTTTAGAATGGAGTAATCTAGTTAAGGCGCTATATCAAATCTTATTATTATTATTATTATTATTATTATTGTGTGGTGACCTTGAATTTGACCTTCGATGACCTTGAAAGGTCAAAACAGCCATTTTTGGGTAAAAAAAAATGCCCAGATTTTCCTCTATAGATGAAATGCTTGCAGATAGAGCTTATGTTTGCATTATAAACATATAGGAAGACATATATGCACAACTAATGATGACCTTGAACTTGACCTCAGATGACCTTGAGTGCCAAATATCTGACTCGAGATGTGTAAATTGGCCTGAGCGACCTAAACGCCTGCACCCAGATATATCTTTTTATTATGAACATTATTAAATATCAAATGCAGCAAACTTACATGTAATGGTCACATTGAAGTTCACACAGATGACCTTGATTGGTAAATCTCAAGGTCATATGTTCACACTGATAACCTTGATTGGTAAATCTCAAGGTCTGTCCCCTGCCATGGCCAAACCAAAATTGTCCGGGAACCTATCATAGCCTTTGGGCTAATTTTTAAATATTAATAGCTGTTGCGGTGTAAATATCATCAGTTATCTTTTCAGATCATCGTAGACGGGTTCCTCGGTAGCTTTCGGCGATATTAGAGTGGTTTCCAAGATGAATCACACAAGGTGTCCTATCTACTTGTGTGCTGCCTTCTGGCTGATAACGATGGCATCTTCCGCAAAACTATTGATGATACCAATCCCTCATCACAGCCACATCAACATGTTCTCGATAGCTGGGAAGACACTGAAGGAAAGGGGCCACGACGTCCACATCATGGTTCTAGAGAGTAAGCGTGCTCTCGCAGACAAGTCGGGTCTCAATGTCATCACTTTCCCGAGCTATGTCGGAACTGATATGCTCGACAAAATGGCGGAGGTTGCCGGTGCCGACGAGAATCAAAACCTACTCACAATTTTGAGTTTGTTTCGTAACATAGGAGAATCATTCAAAGCCTTGTGCGAAGGTATGCAATCTGACGAACAGTTATTAGCCAAACTGAGAGACCTGAACTTCGACCTCGCATTGATTGACGGATTTTCCCCTTTCCGTTGCGTTTATTCTTTGCCATATCGCCTGGGTCTCCGGTACATGACGTTCACAGCACTCCATGACCCTTGGAATGCTGGTATACCTTCAATGCCTTCCGTCGAACCATTAATGGGTATGGGTAATTTCTTCACACATGATGCTACGATATTAGATAGAATAAAAAATCTTTGTATGCAGTTTGCTGTTTGGATGCTTATTACTAGCCATAGCTTGGATGAATCTCTACTCACGAGGTATTGCTCCAACAGACCACCCACGAATTTTGATCAATTGTTTCGGGATTCGGAGATGTGGCTGGTCAATTTAGAGACAACCTGCTTGGACACACCACGCATCTTTGGCAATCACTACCAGTTTGTAGCTGGTATGGGTCTGGAGCCAGCGAAATCTCTTCCTAGTGAATTGGAGGACTTTGTTCAACGATCCCAATCTGGATTCATTGTTTTGACTTTTGGATCAGGTCTCAAGAACATACCAGACAAGATGTTGAAGAAAATGCTGGATGCGTTTGCGCAGGTTGAATACGGAGTGATCATGAGGCATTCTGGTGGTGTACCAGACGTGGTCCCTGAAAACGTTAAGATGATGTCTTGGATTCCTCAGGCTGATCTCCTTGGTCACCCGAAAGTTCGAGCCTTTATCACCCACTCAGGTAATAACGGTCAGCTTGAAGCCTTGAACCATGGCGTACCAATGATCTCTATCCCAATGTTTGGTGACCAAAACTACAACGCAGCCAGAGCAGAAATCAAGGGTTTCGGAATGACACTCGATCGGAAAACATTCACGACCGAAGAGCTTGTTGATGCCATCAAGAAGGTTGCCGGGGGTTCAGAATACAAGGACCGAATTAAGAAATGCTCGGATCGTTTTCACAGCTTACCAGATCCACATGAAACTGTTGGCTTCTGGGTGGATCACATTCTGGAATTTGGAGGTGATCATCTGAAGCCAATGTCTCTGAAAGTTCCTGTGTGGAAGATGTTCATGCTGGACATTCTGGTTGTGTTTCTGATCATGATTCTTCTCACGTGTGTAGTGTTCTACCTCATCTGCTCTAAGATTTGTCGGAGATGTAGGAGTGATAATATTTCTCCAGACAAGAAGCGAAATTGAAGTCGATATTGTTACTCTCTTTATTCAACACCAGGTTGTGTTATCTATTGTATATCAATTAGTATATCTAAACTAGTTAACTGACCATTCTAAACTAATCGCAAATTATATATGTGTTCAATCCAGCAAGTTCTTTGTTGTATTTTTAATCTATAATTGGAGAAATTTGACCGTTTGATTACTACCTTGTTGATATTATCTTGATACTTAGTACACATATTGTCGAAAACATTATTGATGTAATAAATGACTAAATGTACTTCAGGCGAAGTTGTTCAGCCTCCCATTCCAAGAAGTTTGTATATTCTCATTTGCACATGATATTCCATCATATTGAAAACTATGCTAATCATGATCATATTCATTCTGAGTTTGCTAATTAACTCCAATTTCCAACCTGTTTCTGTCAACAATCTTCAAGTTCTGTAGTTTTTATCGGCTGCTTATCAGCTGGACTTGCGTATTGTGAAACAAGTATTATTAAAAATACAGTAGGTTCGTAGCACCAAATAATTAAATGAAACTGATGTCAATGTTAAAGTTTGTTGTCCACATTAGCTATTTAGCTGAATATCCATTGAGTTGTGTTTGTCATACCGCTAATGTTTAAATTCTTCAAAGGCGTGACGCTTACAGGCGGAACTTGGGTTTGTATATCAATGGTATTGGAAGCCACTTTATTGCAGTGTTTTTTTTTGTGCCTTGAGCAGGATATCATAGATAACACGGTTAATATGGATATGATTCTATTATTCACAGCTAGGATTTACGAA
Organism: Terebella lapidaria; assembly: GCA_949152475.1. Lineage (NCBI taxonomy): Eukaryota > Metazoa > Annelida > Polychaeta > Terebellida > Terebellidae > Terebella > Terebella lapidaria. The sequence goes on from OX424562.1 coordinate 25,818,637, forward strand.
ATTTGTTATCATGTTGTTGTGAATCGTTCACTGAACTCGTGCCGACCTCATGTTCTATACACCATAGACGTCTATGCTCTGTATGTCCAAGTGCATGTACTTTCCCGCCAAAACGGGGCGAGTGTCTGAACAAGTCTTTGTCCGAGTGCAGGGTGAAGGTCGTGTGGTGGTGTGACGTGTGCAGCTTGTACTGTGATTGGCTGGGTGTCATGTAAGATGCACGTGATCGGCTGAGTCATGTGTGTGTGTGGTTGTATCGTACTGGTATATATGGCGTGCATGACCGTGTGGTTATGTATGTGAATAGTGCGAATGAACCGAAGTGTGGGGGAGGGTCCGGGCCGTTACAGTCTCTAAAAAAACTACACCTACATATATATGTACATACATCTGCAGATACGACCAGGTGTATAGCATAGACGTAGAGAGACTACGTCTATGATACAGAGACTTGCCCCCTTGATCAGTTGTGTTGTAGACGTCCACGGTGGACGTGAGGACTACTGTTAAGGCAGAAAAAAAGTATTATGGTTCTGGTTATTGGGGTCCCCGAAAAAGGGATGCGACAACGCGAATTTCTTCTTCTTTCTTGCTAAAATTGGCAGCCGATGACTGATCCGGTTAAATATGGCCCATTTGGCCAACCATTTCCCCCTAAAATTGGCTATTGATAAGCGACCCGGTTGAATTTGCCCTGTTTGGCCAGTCATACACCAAGTTTTGCAATTTCAAAGACACTCGGGACCATTTTACTTGATCATTATCTCACTAAAGGTGTCAATTTACTAAAAAAAGAAAGAAATTCAACTCTCAAAAAGTGATGCGCATTTTTTTTTGGGGGGGGGGGGGGGGGGTTAAAAAAAAAGGAGGGATGCGCAGGGTTGGAACTGACGCGCGCGCCTAACCAGAACCATAATACTTTTTTGGCCTAAGAAGAGGATATTTGATTTAGCAATAATTGTATCCCCCGAGTGAAGTTCGGCGGATACTATGGATTTGCGATTGTCGCACCGCCGCGTCCGCATCCACTGCAGACACTTTCTTGTGAGCGCTGTACAGGGTGGAAATCTGAACCGATCAGGATAATTTTCTAGAGGGACATGTATTATGGTACAATCACAACACCAATCGATTTTGGTTGCCATAGCTATCAAATTGGCCGATCTGCGACACATTTTGTGCTCAAATTGGCCTGTTAAGCACACATGGTTTGTAACCAGTTTTACTAGTTAACTATTATTGACCACAATAAAAATAGTTAAGACAAAAAACATTTATTATTTGGCTCAGCAAGATAAAGGTTCTGTCCAGTAGAGTTTCCATGGCTGTCACTGAATAAGTTAACATTAGTTTTACTAGTTAACTCTATTATTGACCACAATAAAAATATCTAAGACAAAAAACATTTATTATTGGGATCAACAAGGTGAATGTTCTGTCCAGTAGAGGTTTTATGGCTGTAAGCGTATAAGTTAACATCAGTTTTACCAGTTAAGTCTATTATTGACAGCAATGAAATTAGTTAGGACAACAAGCATTTATTATTGGGCTCAACAAGGTAAAGGTTCTGTCCAGTAGAGAACACATCGCTGTAGTCATAATGTTGGGAGATTGCGCAAGGTTTCAGAGTTCATTCCTATGACAAGCTCCTGGAAAGTATTCGGTAAAAAAATAAGTCAATGAATATATTAATTATTATGTGTCTGCATGGAATAAAAATAGTTAAGATCCAGAACTTTCATTACTAGTCTAATAGCGATGAAACATACTGGCCTGGCAGTAATGATATTTTGTCTGAATTAACATATGTGACCCCGCACCACAAAATCAGGCATAAGTGACCGAGTATCAAAATTGAGATGTATGTACCACAAGAAAGACGAGATATTGCTCTCTCTGTTGGTATAAAATTCATATTTGTACCATTATTAGCCTAGGGGTGAAGTTATGCTGATCAGTATCGCTGATTCATTTTTTTTCTGAGAAAATGGCGTCAAAAATGGATATCAATTTTCGCTCACAAATTGACAAAATCATCATTTTTATAACTTACAATAATATTGCTATCACATGAAAGAGCAAGACATTTACCATTCAACACTGGACCAATCATATTTGTATTGTATAAAGTAATTTCTCTTAACACACAGGGAATATGATATAAATACACAGTTTCGATGTTTTCACCAGTCTGTGTAAAGTTGTGATTACAATTTACAATATGAACTAAAATTTCAGAAATTTGGGTGGAAATTCCAACAATTTTTATGTTCATTACGAAGTAGACCCTTCTCCCAATGAAATGATAACAAAAATCATTTTAGCCAAAATGATTATTTTTTCCTGCATTTGTCCCAGGGGGATACACCCACGCGGTCGTAGGCGACCGAATCGTCTAGTTACAGGATTGATTCAACGGTGACGACCAAAAGATTGTAAAGGACATAGTTTTGGGGATAACGGATTGATTAGCGGTGTGTCTGGACTAGCCGTGATCGTGCCATCTCGTAATTCGCGCCTTGAAGATATTTGTCATGCCGCAATAAACTTTGTTCCACCTATACAGCGCTTTGAAGTGATATTGGCAGGAAAACTATTTTTTTCAAATCAATTACATATATGCCTGTGGTCTCAGAAAAATAGGCTACAAAACGAACTATGCTTTATCAGATGGATAAATCAAGCATTTGACAGTACTAGCAGCCGCTTTTCTTTTGTTTTGTGCGCCACTCAGAGTTACCTCTGACTTGACCTATTTCACGGTCAATTGGATCGAACATAAACGAGTAAGCTGGAATCGCACTGCAGCAAGTGATACAAAGCACCGAGAATGGCGATAATGTTAACAAACTCAAAAAAATCTGCTTGAGAAGTTGAATTGTAACAACCACACCAAAATTGTATGCACCGTCAATTGTGTTTATGTATTAATTACACTGCACATTGTTTGTTACATGCCATCAGGTGAGTAACATTATGATACATTTCATGTTATTACATTCAAATTTGACAAAAAAAATAAACTCAGTGATTTATCTCCTGTGTTGAGATTTTATTTGCAAATAGAAAAGTCGGCAATTTTTATTTGTACTGGATGGTGATTTTTTTTCAACAAACTGCTTCTAATGAGAGAAAACTACATTTCTCTGGTAACCTTATCTAGTTATTTTTCTGAAAAAAATGCATGAAAATGGAGGTATGGAAATCAAACATCGACAGACATTAATCACAGATCAGATGGTGAAACATCCCGACACACCAGTACAAATGGGCTTGGGTTGTTTCTGGTTTGACAATGCAAAATGTTAAACAAAACGAAAATACTGAAGAACAAACTACATCAAACTACGAAGGGGTGTCCGAGCCTCTACCCAAGTGTTCACCACGAGGACATCACCGTCCCGAAGAGGTGTCGCAACCTCCAGTCCTTGACACGGAAACAGACAGCATGTCGGTAGTGGAATGAGTTTCTGATGATGGTGGCTTCTATGCCTTCCCGATTGAGCCCGATACGAAACCTGCGCTCTTCGAACAGCTTCTCCGGTCACGGAAAGGAGACTGACTGTCAAGATGATCGTCATCCACAATCGAAGCACCACCCAGAAGTGCTGGAAACTGCCAGTACATTTCGATGAGCGAATCTTCATGGGAGTTCTCGACTCAGGAGCGCAGATATCACTACTTCGACGAGATCTCATGCGCTTCGTGCCCCCACATCAGCGATCCCTGCATCCCACGTGCGCTACTATTCGCGACGTCAATGGAGACTCCAGCCCTATTGAACTCACCATTCAAGTCGGGCCCAAAGAAAATACCGTGACCTTCTGTGTGACCGCGATCCACGATGAAGTAATTCTCGGGAATTTTAGCGGGCGTCATCACCAACTATGGAGAAGGAACCATACAGATCAACCGAAAGGTTTTGTTCATGCATAAAGAGTTCGAGGTCAATGTCATCAGAATGGCCGTCCGCTGAGCCACCTTGCACAAGAGAAGCCATCATCGAGCTTGTACAAACTTCAAAATTTCGGGTACGTCAACATCCGCACCTGATTCAACCCATGACGAGCTTCCTAGAGGAAACAGACCTCATCATGGGACGAACACTGACATTCCTAGACCACAAGTAAGTCAAAGTTACAGTCGTCAATCCTGCGGACACGGGCATCACCCTCACCCACTCTGACCTGGTCGCTATCGCTAGCCCGGGCAAAAGTATCCTTGGCGCCCTACCCAAGCCAGGAGCGGATCCAGACCTGTCGTCGACAGCAACCGATCAATATCCGGACCTCCTGCCATATCTCCAAGAGATGGTGGATCGCGCTAGACCGCTGTGCCAACTTGGTGTACCAATATAAGAACATCTTCATGAGCCCGGACAGATAACTCCGCCTGACCCACAATGTGCAGCACCGGATAGACACCCGAACCACCACGCCAATTCGCCAGCAGCAAGACTCAACAACACATCATCGACCGGGAAGTTGACAAGATGCTGCAGTTGGGATGCCTCGAGCCCTCTGAGTCGCCCTGGAGCTCTCAGGTTATCCTCGTGTGAAAGAAGAACGGACAGTTGCGATTCTGTGTAGAATACCATCTACTAAACGACGTGACATGCTAGGATTCATATCCCTTGCCAAACATACAGGACACGCACGATGCACTAGCCAGAGCGACCTACTTCTCCGCCCTGGACCTCGCTTCAGGCTATTGTCAGGTTGAAGTTGATCTCGCGGACAGACCAAAGACAGCCTTTGCGACATGAAAGGGGCTGTTCCAATTCAAGGTTATGCCATTCGGGCTAAACAATGCGCCAGCAACATTCGAGCGACTCATGCAGACCATCCTTCGTGGATACTTGTGGACGCGCTGCATGTGCTATCTTGACGGCGTCATAGCATATGGATTAGGGTTCGACCAAGCACTCAACAACCTGGAAGTGGTCCTGGATAGGATACGGTCAGCCAGGTTGTGCCTCCAGCCCAAGAAGTGCAAGCTATTCCAGCGAGAAATCCTTTTCCTAGGATTCATCGTTAGCAGGCAAGGGATCTGAGTCGATCCAAACAAAGTCAAAACCATCAAAGAGTGGCCGCCCCCGTGCGAAGTGACTGACATGCGTGCTTTCCTTGGTTTAACAAATTACCATCAAAGATCCATCCAGGGCTATGCCGAGATCGCCGAGCCATTGGTTGCGCTGATCCGAGGTGACTGCCATTCCACCCGGGGAAACCCCCAACATCAAGCATTCCAGAAACTGCGGGACGACCTCATCCGAGCGCCCAAACTCGTGCACCCATCACGGAACAAGGACGATTACTTCATTCTCGAAACCGATGCCAGCGGGTTCACCATTGGAGGCGCGCCATGATAGCGTGTCAATGAAAAAAAAATCCCTATCGAATTTGCGAAACAAAACACCCAGCGGAACTCTTCAGGGAGTTACTTGCTCAGGGAGCTACTCGCCTTGGTCGAGATGGTGCAGTTCCCACTCCACACATACCACAGTTCTCTGCATTGGCTCAAGAACTACAGTGACGCTGACAGCATGCTTACGCGCTAGCTTGCCAAGTACAACTTCCAGATCGTCCTGCAAAGCTCCATGGGAACGCTGACGGATTGTCATGCTGCCACAGCTGCAAGCATAGAGATTGCCCTGGACGTCTTGTCGCACCACCAACGGAATTGGACTTCCCGTCAGGAGACTCACTGATCACTGCCGCCATTGAAGATACTCAGCTGGACAACAACAGTTCCTTACCTCAAGCCATGCCCAAACTACTATCAGTGTGCCAAGCTGCTCGATTTCGCGCCCTGGACGCGATGCTTGATGGTCAGAAATGACTATCCGACTATACGAATGGTGATATCGTCACCGGGCAGCAAGCTGATCCGAGTATTGGGTAAGTACGCCAGTGGGTAATGGATTGAACAAAACCCACCACCAAATAGATCGCACACCAGGGAGAAGAGATCAAAACTCTCATCTCAGGATGGAATCTTCTCGCACTACAAAATGACGTGCTCATCCGGAACACCAAGCCGGACCCAATAGGACGCACCATCGTACAGATTGTCCTGCCCACCACGCTCTGAGCCATAGTCCTGCATCAGCTACATGATCTCAAGATCGCCGGACACCTCGAAATCCAGCAAACGAATGACAGAGTCCGACGGGCCTTGCACTAGATGTGGCCCAATGGTGCGCTCCCAGCCTGCAGTACATGTTGCGCAAGGACAGACTGCCACCCAAGTGATCACCACTCACCCAACTTCCCACGGGAGTGCCGTTCGATCCGATCACGATGGACATTCTGGACACACACAAGGTCACCGAGAGAGGTCATTCTTACATCCTCGTGACATCAGACTACTTTTCGAAGTACACCAATGCCTTCAAGCTACACTGTCACATGGCAAAGAATGTCGCAGATAGTGATAGTGGATAGTGTATCATGGCGTGCCAAAGTCAATTCACAACAATCAGGGAAAAGAAATTGAGTCGTTCCGTCATGTCGTGCGTCTACTGGGTGCGGAGATCTGCACCAGGCCATATCGCTGTCAGAGCGATGGTCAAGTTGAGCGTTTCAGCAGAACCCTTTTGAACATGCTGAGCACATTCGTTAGCAATCAAGCTACTGATTGGGATCTACATCTTCTATATGTGCTGATGGCGTACTGGACATCAGTTCACTCGTCTACCAGGTGTACGCCTCATCTGATAGTCTACGGACACGAGAGCATCTTACCAGTCGATCTTGTCTTAAAAATTCCTGTCATACGATCCGTGCCACTGCCTCCATGTGGACCTGAGTATGTCAAATACTTTCGCCGTGCAATCAGAGCAGCACACGAGATCACTCGTGACCACCTAGAATGGGCTGCTGTATGCCAGAAGATGTGATATGACGCCCACGTCAAGTTGCGCCCCCAATTCTATCCAGGAGAACTGGTACGCTACTACTACTTGCCGCTCACGTAGAGTAACAGGACCTTGGAGAATCGAGAGCGTGTAACTGAGGTTGACTATAAAATTGCTTTGTAGCAAACCCTCGCAACACTCATGTTGTGCATCTCGACGTGCTGAAACCCTACGAAGGCAATGCGCAACTGATGCGCCTCTACACTGATAAGGCACCACCTTCATCCTCATCGGCCAGTGCCGACCCTCAAAGCGAGCCTACCCCAGTCCCTCTAGGGCTCCTTCAGGAGTTCTACTACTCCTGGGAGATAACCGTGCAAGGTCGAACATCTGAGCCAGATCAGCCGTAGAGACTCTGCGAGCCGAGACCATCCAGGAGCGTGTTACCGGACGCCGATCTTGCTTCTGCCTGCCGGAGTACGCACGCCCACACCTTCGGCTCCACCCGCCATGCCACGAGCTACCTCACTTGCATCTTTGGGATTATCCTGATCATCAACAGCCCGCGCGCCCCACCCGTCAACATTCCACCACCAAGTCAGCGAACTCAAACATGCAACCGGATTGACAGATAGGGGCCGAAACACGATTACAGTGTGCCATCCACATTGTCAGACAATCAGCATCTTTATTTGCCACACGTGACTGTGTGGTTATGTATGTGAATACTGCAAAATGTACTGAAGTGTGGGGGGACGGTCCAGGCCGTTACAGTCCCTGAAAATACTACGTTACACCCCTTCGTCAAACTACGCCCTCGGAGTGTACCCTGCCCGGAACCTAGCCTGTCCAAGAATACTAACAAGATAAAATTAAAAGTCCTAAAGGGGAAACCCAGATTCACTCACACAAACACTGTATGACAATTAGATATGGTCGTTGGTCAAGCTATGATACATATAATACACGACATATATAAAGCACGAGATAAGGCATGAAAGAACACGCATATCATTTCAGAATGTGATGAAGATTCAACAGTTCCTCAACGCCCTTAAGAGGATAGAAATGTCTATGTACACACTGGCCAGTGACCAGGATATTCATTTAGCCTGACAGTTCATAGTACGAATGTTCATTTAATGCTGGTAGAAAGTGGGTTAGCACAACATTATAATTGGCATGACATTTTACTATTTACATATGGCCCAATTTAGCACGTACTCAGGGATGAAACTCCCCGAGTCCTTCCGCTTCTTGAAATTGTCCTGGCCCAAGGGAAAGAACCACCCAGGCCCACACAGCTATCTTTTGGCTCGCTTGTTTTACTTATGGCTGATATCGTCGATCAGCTTGTGGCCAGCATGACGCGTGCAACATGTGCCCCATCAGCATCTGCTGGTCTTCCTAATTTAGGCGTGGCAGGAGTGACACAAGGTCCGCCTGGAGTTTGTTTGATAAACTTGGCTCGTCTCGAGGTGGCGTTCCAAGTCGGGAATGACGAGCCTGTCTCTCGTGTCTGTTTTACTCAGCCTGGAGGATGTGCACGCCGATGGCTTGCAGGTATTCATGGTGAGTGGTGTGAAGATACTGCACAAACATGTCATCAGCTCGGGCAAGCACAAGGGTCGGCAGGTGTTGACCGTGTGAGGTAGCACGCAGTAGCGAGTTGGCGTCGAAGGACATCGTGGCGATATGCCCTCGCCAGAAGCTTTCATACACGGCAATCCCATGCAGCAGGCGCTCTGCTCCCTTTGTGATCAGGAAGTCCTAGAAGTCAGGGTTCAGGCTTGGCAGGGCTTGTTGCCCGGTAAAGGCTCGCTCAGTGATCCACGATCCATGTTGACGCATGAACTGCAAGTCGGCACCGAACCTCTGACCTCATTTTCAAGGTCAGAGCACAAAATGGCTAATATATCGCTTAATATCGACTTTGCAGCTTAGGAATCAAATTGTGGACATAGAGGTAGTGATATACGGTGAATGTTCTCGTGACCTTGAATTTGACCTTTGACCTCATTTTCAAGGTCAAAGCACAAAATGGCTGATATATCGCTCATTTAATATCGACTTTAAAACTTAGGAATCAATTGTGCACATTTGGGGAGTGATATATGCTGAATATTCTCGTCACCTTGAATTTGACCTTTGCTCTCATTTTCAAGTTCGGAGCACAAAATGGCTAATATCTTGCTTATTATCGATTTTACAGCTTAGGAATCAATTGAGGACATGTAGGAAATGATATATGCTGAATATTCTGATGACCTTGAATTTGACCTTCGACTACATTTTCAAGGTCAGAGCACAAAACAGCTAATATCTTGCTTATAATTGACTTTACAGCTTCGGAGTCAATTGAGGACATCTAGAAAATTATATATGCCAAATATATATATTCGTGAACTTGAATTTGACCTGCGACCTTATTTTCAAGTTCAGAACACAAAATGGTCAATATCTCGCTTATTATCGACGTTACAGCTTAGGTATCCACTGTGGATATACAGGAAATGATATATGCTGAAAATTATGATGACCTTGAATTTGACCTTTGATCTCATTTTCAATGTCAAAACACAAAATGGCTAATATCTCGCTTATCATCGACTTTACAGCTTAGGAATCAATTGTGCACATTTAGGAAATGATATATGCCGAATATTCTGGCAATCTTGAATTTGACCTTTGACCTCATTTTCAAGATAAGAGCACAAAATGGCTAATATCTCACTTATAATCGACTCTATAGCCTTCGATATACATTGTGTACATATAGGAAATGATGTATGCTCGATATTTTGATGAACTTCAATTTGACCTCATTTTCAAGGTCAGAGCACATACTGGCTAATCTCTCACTCATTATCGACTTTACATCTTAGGAATCACTTGTGGACATGGAGTGATATATATATATATATATATATATATATATATATATATATATATATATATATATATATATATATATATATATATATATATATATATATTCTGAATATTCTCGTGACCTTTAATTTGGCCTTTGACCTCATTTTCAATGTCAGGGGAAAAAATGACTAATCTCTAAAATATAAAACATTGTCCAGTAATCCTTTTAGCAATTGGGCTAATTTTTCCTATAGGCTCGCTGTCACCCTGGGTCACTCCATCCAATAATATCCTGTATAGGCTCTTCTGCACGACGACTCTCTATTGTCTTTAACTGGGGAAGGTGTGGGGGTGCCGGATTCGGCTTAAATGACCACCTGCGCTCGCGTAATTCATTGTGAACTCCAATTAGCCTTCATTATCAGTGGGGGTATCGCATGGTGATACCGATGATCGACTTGTTCTCACGATTTCAGGTACCACGCTGGTACAGCACCAGAATGCCTCATGATCACTCCGTATTCTACCTGTGCAAACACATCCAGCATTTTCTTCAAATCTTGTCTGGTATGTTCTTGAGACCTGATCCAAAAGTCAAAACAATGAATCCAGATGGCGATCGTTGAACAAAGTCCTCCAATTCACTGAGAAGAGATTTCGCTGGCTCCAGACCCATACCAGCTACAAACTGGTAGTGATTGCCAAAGATGCGTGGTGTGTCCAAGCAGGTTGTCTCCAAATTGACCAGCCACATCTCCGAATCCCGAAACAGTTGATTGAAATTGTGTGTGGTCTGTTGTAGCAATTCCTCGTGAATAGAGATTCATCCACACTATATATATATGGCCAGTAATAAGCATCCGAACAGCAAACTGCATTGAAAGTTTTTTTTAAAATTTTTTCTAATATCGTAGCATCAAGTGTGAAGGAATTACCCATACCAATCAATGGTTCAACGGAAGGCATTGAAGGTATACCAGCATTCCAAGGGTCATCGAGTGCTGTGAACGTCATGTAACGGAGACCGAGGCGATATGGAAAAGAACAGATGCAACGGAAAGGGGAAAATCCGTCAATCAATGCGAGGTCGAAGTTCAGCTCTCTCAGTTTGGCTAATAACTGTTCGTCAGATTGCATACCGTCGCACAACGCTTTGAATTATTCCCCTACGTTATGAAACAAAGTCAAAATTTTGAGTAGATTTTGATTTTCGTTGGCACTGGGATCCTCCGCCACTTTATCGAGCATATCAGTTCAGACGTAGTTCGAGAAAGTGACGACATTGAGGCCTGACTTGTCTGCGAGAGCACGCTTACTCTCAAAAACCAAGATGTGGACGTCGTGGCCCCTTTCCTTCAGTGTCTTCGCAGCTATCGAGAAGGTGTTGATGTGGCTGTAATAAGGGATTGGTATCATCAATAGTTTTGCAGAAGATGCCATCGATATCAGCTTGAATGCAGCCCACAAGTAGATACGACACCTTGTGCAGCTCTTCTTGGAAACCGCCCTAATGTCGCCGATAGCTACTGATGAACCCGTCTACGATTATCTGGAAAGATAAATGATGATATTTACACCGCAACAGCTATTAAAGTTTAAAAAATATAACTTTTCACCCGTTGCGACTTACATTGGTTGCTACTACATTATCAGACGAAAACATTGGGGTCCCACTCAACTCGTTTCAACCATATAAACCACTCAATCACCAAACATGCTTGAAAGTGATTTTTCAAGACATAGCTGGTTTTTCGGTATTTTCCGTTTTGTCAAACCAGAAACAACCCAAACCCATTTGTACTGGGGTTTACCTGGTTATTTCACCAGCTGATCTGTGATTAATATGTGTCGGTGTTTGATTTTTATATCCTCCATGTTTCAAGCAATAAATAAAACTTAGCCCCAATGTAAGGTTACCAGAGAAATGTAGTGTTAAGCCAAATGTGATTCCCTATCCCCTCTCCTTGAGATGACTTCACCTGTGTCTGCAACCATTCAGGCAACATGGCAATATCAATACTCTTTCATTATGAGTTCTTCAAAAATCAACATCGTAAGATTCATATTGAAAGATATCAGTTTGTGGGGACTATTCCATAGGATCACAAAATAGATCTTTCTCCCTCAGTTGTCTCGGAGGAGAAGACATTTGAAATTTCTCCCATTGTAGGGTATGGTTTAATTTCAAAAAAGTGTGAAAAATTCAAAATAAAAAAATCAGTTTGTAGGAACTATACCATAGTATCACTATACAAAATTCCAAAGATTCCCTCAAGTAATCTTGGGAGGAGAAGAGTAGATTTCTCGTATTATTTGGCTTTTTCCCAAAGTTAAAGATGATTCACCACAAATACAAATAAAAAAATATATTTGTGAAGATTATCCCATAATATTACTATATATATATATATATATATATATATATATATATATTTTCAAAATTTTCATCAAATTTATTTCAAGAATTCAAAGATGCCAGACAGATTGAATGGTATGTTTTCAGTAGACGAGTACTAGGGGGAAGCAGAAACTACGTGGTCGACTTTTCTTCTTGCAAATAACTCTCAACACGGAGATGAATCACAGAGTTTAATTTGTTATTAAATTTGAATATACATAGAACATGAAATGTATTGTAACGGGGTTTCCCCCTCTGTGACGTCCGGATAACACGGTTTTCTTGGAAGGTGGTTGAGTGTTTTTATTTAACCGGAGCTGGAACGGAAAATTCCGGGGACACTGCTGCTTGTACGGCTTGATCACGGCTAGAATTCTCTAAGGGTTGGTAGCGTGGTCTGGAATGGACCTCCAACCGTTCTCTTTGCCCGACTGCAATCTGCAACTGCACCTGAAAGTAAGAATCCCGGCTGCGTTTCCGCCTCCGGATACTGCAACTGCTCTGTCGGGTCAACTGCTCCGTTGTTTCCCGTCCCTCTCTGCAACTGTGGCTGCACCTGAAATGAGGAATCTAGAAGCGTCTCCGCCTCCGACTCTGCAACTTTTCCGTCAGGTACTGCCTCTGCATCTGCTCCGATGCTTTTGTCTCCACTGCAACCGCAACTGCACCTGAAACGGAGATTCTAGAAGCGTCTCCGCCTCTAATACTGCAACTGCTCCTGTCTCCGCAACTGCTCCGTCAGGTACCGCCTCCGCAGTGGGTCCGCTGCTTCCACCTCCGTCTCCGTCTTCTTCTCCGGTGATCTGGGTTCTGGATCACCCTCAGACGTCGTCACAAACTTTGTCTTAACCGACCGTTAACTTGTCTCCCTTTTCCGTATTACTTTCTCTTTTCCGTTTACTTTAACTTTATCATAATTTCCAAGTTCCCTAACGAACACGGAAAAACAACCCGGAATAAGTTTTCAGATTTATTTTTCTAAGTGTACAGTCGGAAGACATAAACTGTAATCATCTGCATGACTCAAGCCGGAGCAAGGGAGTACTCTGCTATGGGAGAAGGGGTCTGCACAGGTCGACGTCAGGACACCAACTCCGCCGTTCCCGCCGAAGCGGGGGCTTTTATAGACCTGAGACCCACATCACGTGACCAACCTATTGTGACGTCATAGTCCGCCAAAACACTGATTTTTTTCCGGAATTTCTAAAAACATGCTAGAACCAATCAGTGGCTGACACGTCACCTTTTAAACCGAAAACGAGGCTGATCACATGACCTTCCGGAAATCGTAATGACGTCACGTCATTACGTTTTTGTACTCCATTGTTCCGACTCCGTCTCCGGTTCCGGTTCCGTTTCCGGCTTTACCAACATTGAATTATTCTAAGTTCCAAGGCGGAACACCTTTCTAAAACCATAAATATGCAACCGCATGAACCTTTAAACACATATACATTTTGATAAACCGTTATTCAACCGAAATATCACAAAATATACACGAATTACCTTGGGGAGCTCTTGGGAACACCCCAAAACCGTTACAGTATTATATATATACATGTTACTGACGTATTTGCATGTAACAAATAATGTACAGTGTAATTAATTCATCAACACTATTGACGGTGCATACAATTTTGTTGTGGTGGTTAAGTTCTAACTTCTCAAGCAGATTGATAATCGTATTCATTCTTACTATTCACTTAAATCGCGTTTCCTCCCAAGGCATAAAACATGGTACAAATTAGGTGAAAGACACCAAACGGTAAACCGGTTGTGCTTATGAGCTGCGATATATTCTATCTGAATCATGAGTGACAGACTAGTTATTCTTCTTTGCTGAAGAGCCCCTTCGGTTACACCTGCGACAGAACACACGACAGAATAGATAGAATGTTATAGACGCAACAACTAGAGACAAAACCATGATAATTATAATGTCAATCATGAGCATCTTCCACACTGGAACTTTCAGAGACATTGGCTTCACATGGTCACCTCCAAATTCCAGAATGTGATCCACCCAGAAGCCTACAGTTTCATGTGGATCTGGCAAGCTGTGAAAACGAACTGAACATTCCCTAATGCGGCTTCTGTACTCTGAACCTCCGGCAACTTTCTCGATAGCCTCAAGGAGATCCTGGCTGGTGAAGGTTTTCACATCAAGTGTCACTCCGAAACCCTTGAGTGCTACCCTCTCCGCGTTATACTTCTGATCACCAAAAAGAGGGATGGAGATCATCGGTATGCCGTGGTTCAAGGCTTCCAGTTGGCCATTATTCCCTGCATGTGTTATAAACGCCCGGGTCTTTGGGTGAGCTAGGAGATCTGCCTGGGGTATCCATGGTAACATTTTAACGTTCTTCGTTACTGAAATTGGTACGAGAGCTGCATGCCTTATAACGACGTTGTATTCCACCTGCTTGAAGGCATCCAACATCTTTTTCAGCATGTCTTCAGGAATGTTCTTGAGACCTGATCCGAAGGTCAATACTATGAATCCAGAAGGAGAACCCTGCACGAACTCCTCTAGTTCATCAGAAAGTGGCTTTGCTGGTTCGAGACCCATGCCGCCGACAAACTGGTAGTGACTTCCAGAAATCCTCGGTGTGTCTAAGCAGATAGTCTCCAAGTTGATCAACCACATTTCTGAGTCCCGGAACAGTTTATCAAAACTTGCAGTCGGCCTATGTGCACAGTATCTCGTGATCAAAGATTCGTCCAAACTGGAGTAGGGTACCAATAACCAGAGTGCACTGTGTATGACCAAATTCATCACCCTGTCGAATATAGATGAATCTTCTGTGAAGAATTCTCCCAAACCGGATACAGGCTCCACGGATGGCATAGCTGGTATCCCAGCATTCCACGGGTCACTGCGCGCATTGACTGTGATATAGCGAAGTCCAAGGCGATACGGTATGGAGTATATACAACGAATATGGTCAAGTCCATCTAGCAATACCAGGTCAAACTTCATGTTTTCCAGCTTCCTTATGAGTTGCACATCTAGATGTAGACCTTCACAGACAGCGTTGAATGACTTCCCTACCGAGTGTACCAAAGATAGAATCGAGAACAAGCTTAGGTCCTCGTCAACACGGTTCTCCATCAGAGCATCAGTGAGCACGAATTCTGATCCCGGAAACACTGGAAACGTGATCACACTGAGCCCGGACTGGTCAGCCAAAGATCGCTTACTCTCCGGCACTAGAACGTAGACATCGTGGCCCCTCGATTTGAGAGATTTCCCTGTTATCGAGAATAAGTTGATGTGACTGTGGTGCATGATTGGTATCAACAGCAATCTAGCTGATGAAACAGCGGAAACTATCCCGCACATCAACACGAAGTGTACTTGAAGACGCATGTTTCTCGTTATGACTGTACAATTACAACAGTCATAACTGTTGAACTAGTGACCCTTACACTTGAAACCAAGACCATGTGATATATAAATGTTAATTTCTAGATAACGACTCGATCGAATGAGTTGACTCCTGGTATTGGCTCTCCTTGAATGAACGGTAAACAGATTTCATACTGGAGAATCGACCTGACTCTGCATATTCAGTGGATAGATACATTCACTCCGCGACACGTACATGGGCACTGACTAGAAAAATCCACCACACAACTTCTAGTATTACAAGTACAACGACGCATAATATTATTACATGTAGGCCTACAATAATGAACATGGTCATAGTTGGATGTCATGTTTCTGATCAAACATGTCGACCACAAAGTGCCAATGAAACATGAAAACAATACTGATTTTCACGTTGGTTTAATTACAAATTGATACATGAATTGATACATATTGTTCTTCGTCCAAAAATCTACATGGACAGAAGATAATGTTGGTATACATTGGCGGTTAGCATGATGAATGGCGCATACCAGCACACATATGTTTCACATTACTTTTGTAGAAACAAATTGCACTAAACGGGTGAGTTGACAGACGAGTCAGTTATCATTTAATTTATTCAGAAAGACGTACACATAGCTGGGACTTTTTGAAGGTAACCATGTTATTCACATATAAATTATAACAGTTGAATCACATTGCTTAATATATTGTGACAAATATGATTAACTGGCCGATATCAGGCCGGAAACAGGAATTGTACCTCGATGTCGTGTGAATGAAAAGCCGGCAGTAACTTGTAGTACTGTTTATTTGGATGATAGATCCAATGTCTCACTCACTCTGGCCGAACACACTCTAATGAGTGTGGGTCGTATATATCCCGGGGTCGTATATATCCTAGTTTTAGTCCGAATTCTTCTTATAATTATCACAGATTCTTCGTCAACTTCTATCTTCACAGGTTATTACACTATACGAACACGCGTCGTTCAGTTAGACAATCTCTGGACAAGTGCGCGGGGCCGAGGGACATGTGGGTGGATTTTCCCGCCTAGAGCATACGGGGTCGTGAGATTGGCTGTGTATGTGCTTATCTTTTCGAGAATGTGGGTTTTTCCATGTTCGTGTTCTGACATGTTTGGTCTTGTGATCTGGATGCAGGTGTCTGTACTTTTCCATGTGCTGAAGTATATGCATGTATGTCAGTGCAGGCAGTGCTAGGTGCGTGCGAGCTTATATTGATTGGGGCCGTGGTTGCGTGTGGTTTTACATGTATTACAGAAATTACCAATGAAAATTTGTTCATACTCCTTTTACAAAAGTGTCAAAGATATGTTGCCAAATTTACTGCTGATGCATATGAAATCAGAAGAAATAACTTATATTGTTGATTTTATGTTATTATCTATGTGATTCTGTGCTTGTGATATATTTTGTGTGTTTTTGTCTGATGAGATATGTTGCCATCTGTATGTATCATTGTTTGATTTATAGTGACCTGTAAGCCCTGTGAGGCTGGAAGCATTATGTTTCTCATGTGTTACATTTCTGTATATATATATGCTTATGTCACTTTAATAAACAAACTGAACTGAACTGAACTGTATGTATTGATCGTGTAGTGGCCGTGTATTGTGTGCTGTGTCATGTAGAGAGTGGGTGTTGTCATGGAAATGTGGTGCGCGGGAGGGACGGGCCGTTACAGTCGCTAAATATTCTACAATATTGTACATGTGTGTTAATATAGTGTAGAAACTGCGTATGGGTACTAGTGGCACAAGGTCGTACATTGAGTTTAATGAAATCTAATACCATGAAGACTTCAAATCCTGAATGGTTCATAAACGGTCAGTGTGTTCAAAGTTTACTTACATGTATTTACATATATCTACAAGTGTATCGTTGAAATTCCATGAATCCTAGCAGCAGATCTGGCGTAGCCAGAGGTATAACAACGCGGAAACCAACTTAGTTTATGATGATAAAGTGGGAGCGAGCGCAGCGAGCCAAGCTTATGCGGTCTGTGAAAGAGTTGTGTTTAAACATATATTCAATCACTTCTGTGATGTTTCAGCGATAACTGGTTGGCAGTCTGGCTTTATGCCAGGAAGTTCAACAATTTGCGAGCTTCTTGAAATTTACCACAAATTTTGCGAGAGAGTGGTAAAGAGGTCAGAGTCGTGTTTCTGGATATTAGTCGTGCTTTTGACTGAGTTTGGCACAGTGGTTAGTTGTAAAAACTGGAGAGGACCGGTATCCAGGGTAACATTTTCAGATGGATACAAGCTATCTGACGAATCGCCAGCAGAGAATATGTTTGGATGGCGAAACCTCTAATTGGGGGCCCGTTTCAGCTGGATTACCCCAGGGTTCCATACTTGGTGCCTTATTTTTCTTGATATCTATAAACGATATCACTGAGGTTGTGCGCTTTACTCAATTACGGCTATTCGCAGATGACACTTGTCTGTTCATCACGGTTGACAATCGTCAGCAAACGAGCGCACTAGTCGAATCTGACCTACAAGCAATACATGAATGGTCCGAGAAATGGCTCGTTACATTCAGTGTCCCCAAAACAAACTCAATGAATATCAGCAATCAATCAGATAGGGAGATAGTACCCCCTCTCAGAATGAATAATATGATTATTGCTGAAGTTTGTACGCACAAACATTTGGGGATAACGCTCACTCAGAATTTGACGTGGCGCACACATATTGATAAAATTGTAGTCAAAGCAATGAAACGCTTAGACATCATCTAATCTTTTAAATTCGAATTATGAAGACGAACGCCTGACTGCGACCTTGATAAGCTAGACCGAATTCATATCAGAACTATGCGAATCATAACGGGCGCAACAGAGCGTTCCTATGTGCAAAATTTGTATGTCGATCTTGGCTGGCTTTCCCTTTCTCAGAGAAGGAAATTACATAGACACAAGTGGTACTTTAAAATAATAAACAACCTGGTGCCGGCATATCTCCTAGACCTTATCCCTCCTACTGTCGCCGAGCGACACGATTACCGTCTACGCAATCGTAGCGATATCACTACATATTGTACACATAGAGAGGTCTTTGCGAAATCCTTCTTTCCTCGTAAGGAGTGGAATGAGCCTAAATGAGCTTAAAAGTTTAAATGCCTACCCGTTTATTTTGATGTGGGCCCCAAATATTTTTTCTCTATATATGAACAAGAGACTTTCAAATCTCAATTCATTTTGGCACGTGTCATGTCAATTGCAGTTATGAGTGAAAACACCACAAAAGATATAGGACACTAGGTCAGTTGGAATACAGTTAGGGGACATTGGTATCATCATTTTTTGATAGAAAACTTCATGGTCAAGTTTACATACATACGATTGAAGAATGGGTATGGTACATTTAGGTGTTACTTTCAATCAATTGTATGATCACAATATGACAAATCGTGATGTATATCGAAAGGAGGTTTCATCTTGAAAACATGTTGCAAAGGAACGAAGCAATTATTGCCTTGGTGCAACACAAAAAGATGTGAACAAACGCGTGTTTTTACTTACACAATTTGTACTATCGCAGTTGTTACTGGCAGTGGGATATCACCTCATCATTCATATAATATCTCTACATCTGAGCATGGAAAACATGATAACTAGGTGTGTGTTCAATATACGATCGACGCTGTATTCGTTAATTGATCTAAGTCAGAATACATGTATTCACTATTATCACCAGCAGATGGAGTACCGTTATTTTGGAGGCAAAATCATGTATAGTGTATCATTCACTACACGTGAACTGTTTTGTTCCTGTCATCTCATCGTTTTGTAGAATTCTACATCCGATAATCTCAAGAGGATACGAAGAGGTCCATGAAGGAGTGAAACGACATAGAACGAAACAAATTATTCATAGACCTTTGTCCACAAGTTGTTGAATAAAGTGGGCAGTTGGGATTTTCCTCGGATGCTTGGCATGCAATTACAGTTCTTGACACATTCATGGGTGAAGTGGTAGATATAAAACGACGCTATCTTCACGTTCGTTCATTGTGTGATTGATGGTTTGGTCCCATCCAAGATATTTATGGATAAGGTGTATTCAGTGCAAACCTAATTTGTCCCCACGAAATAATCATGAGAGTCACCGAAATGGTATGCAGACATATCACTATTATTCTATACTTGATATTTTGCCTGAAACCGAAACATATCCCTGAAGATATGGAAAACTCCTATGAACTTTAAAAGCCGTATTGTCTTTTGATTGGGTACCCCAAAATGTACTTGCCATGAAGCAATTCTTACGGAGTTTTTTTTCTATATTTCAAAGTTATCGGGCAGAAGAAACAACTGATGATAGCATTGGGGGCCATAATGCAGATAATGTGATGATCATGATACATTATCAAGCATTTTCAGTTGCTCTTTCATATATCGTTCTCTAATGAATATGCTTAGCTGCTTTCGCTATAACGTGTCCATTGAAAGATGTATAGAGACGATCATAATCAGTGAGAAAAAAGATAACTATCCATTGCCACTGGATAATTTACCATTATTTTCCATTGGTTGTATCCATTGCCATGGCTAGCATAACATCTGAAGGTTGTTTATGTTCCGCTGGCAGCAGACAATTAGCTTTAATACGACAACGAGTACCGATAGTCATGGAAAAAGTTTTCCCCAGCGAAAACAAAATATATATATAAAAAACAAAACAAAATATAAAACTTAAAGATTTATCAAATGTATATCAGGCACATTCATAAATGTGCTTGCAATTGTGAATTCACTTTGAAATTCCTTCTTGGGTTTACTCATTTCATTACGCAGTTGATATGCATATCTTCATTTCATCTATATGTGCACAATCCTGTGTAACTTCGGAATGATATCAGCGTTACAGTAATGATATCATGTAGCGATGTGCACGAACACAAAATGTCTGTGATGTTGAGAGTGGCATGGTCCCGGATGGAGACATGATGGACTTGTCAGGTGTGTCTACTGTCATTTCCATCTACAGCCCATTAAGTATCTAGGGAGAGACAAACATCTTAGTGGCAGCAGTCTGGACAAACAAGGGGCCAGTATAATGATGTCTAATGGCACAATACCTGGTAGAATTCAATCTATGCGACTTTTCATTGAATGATCTGTGTCGCAGTACTGGGGCGATGTGAATACGCAAAAAAGCTGTAGCAGACAAATAAAAAAGTAATGGAGATATGAGCGGATATAAGTCTAGGGGTATTTTATGATGTAATTGGGAGGATTAAATCACGTAGATTGCTCAGGCCTGGATGGAGCAAAAAAAACCCCAAATGCACGGAACCATTAACAGATATATTCTATTGATCACAGAAATAGAGTTAATATTGCAACGATGGTTATCAACCACTATCAACCAGGTCATGTCGGTTGATTACAGATCCTAATTGAAGTTCCCAAGTCAACCTTCAGACTAAAATTGTGTCGGTCAGTGGCATCTTTCCTGGTAACAGCACGAGGTACTATGTAAAGCTGTAGAAATAGTATCAAACAGACATAAACAGTTTAGGAAATTTACAGAGGAAAACTAGAACAATGCATGATATGTAACGTACGTAATGCTTATAGGTAATTGACTGGATACAGTGTTTGAGGCCCGAGGTCGTGTCTGGGCCGTAGCACGCACGAGCTTGCGAGTGCGTCCGCGGCACAGACACAACCGAGGGCCTCAAACACTGTATCCAGTCGATTAACTTATTATTATAAGTTAATCATGATATGCATACCCCTCGGAAGAGATGTGATTACAAATGCTGACATTTTCTAGCCGTTTTAGACCCTGAAAGCAAATAATTTTATGGACATTTTCATGTACTACAAAACAAAAAAAACGTCATCTCACCAGCGCATGAATACGTAAGCTTCAAAAAACCGTCGGTACGCAGGTCAATATGAAGGCGGTCAATACCGCAATATATCGGACCGATTGCACTCTGGGTATTTTCGTAGGCATATAATAATAGCAATAATCATATAATATAAATTAAGCCGATCTGTTGTTATGTAAACTAATATTTTGTCATATAAACCATGACCATCTCTATTTCATATTTTTTACCTGCAATAGGGTAATGATAATACGTTGGCAATTAACGTCGAGTTTTCCATGGAATCGTATAGTGTGCAGTAAACAGTGGTTTCAATAACATGTATGCGTGATATAGCTCCGATAGAAATATTCCAGGTGGGTGGGATTTTTTCAGCATCGTAAGTTTTTCCCATGAATCAATGAATATATATGTTGGTCAGCAGCTATTTTTTTTTTTTTGAAAATGAACAAGTATTTAGGTGATGGTATAATAAGGTTATTGGGTGATAACGGGTTGCCCGGTTTTAGGCACTCGTTCTTCTCGCGCAAAAACATCAATAACCTTATATTATTGTCATGGGTTGAGTGGTGCACAAAGGGCAAGGAAGTTGAAAAGAAAGTAGGCCGAATCAGTGAAAAAAAGACTACCCTATATGCGTGACTAGGACGTGACATAAGAATTGGATACAAGAACTTAACCTTGACAAACTCGGCCCATCGATGACAGTGATACTCTGTCGACAACATTGATAAGTCTCAATTAAATCTGACAAATCTGACAAAGTGAGCTGAAGTGAAAGGAAGTCAATTGTGAGTCAATGACGTCATTTCCTGTTTGATTGCTGTGAGACATGACACTATTTACAGACTGAATGTATTTTTAGTTTCATGTTTTGAAATCGTTATGGAGGGCACTTAACGAAACCATAATTGATTACTCGTCTGGTCTACCTCCATCGAGTTCATTATAACTTTTTGTCGCTTTCCTGTTCATATTCGTGGATGGGTGGATGGATGGACGGTATCATTGGTGTGTATGTATGCTTTCCAGGGCACAGGCAATCATTGTGTGTTAGCATCTATACCAGCGGATATTTTAGTGTCACATTTAATAACAAATGATTTGGTTCAAAGGAAAACGACCGATTTCTAACTTCAGCAGCCATTTTCTCAAAACCTGTTCAGACAGTTTTGAAGGTTTGGTTTAAAAAAAAATCCCCTTATGTACTTTCGTGCATGTATAAGTTTTGTTGCCCTTGAATTGCCGATCTGCACATGGCGGCCATTTTCATTTTTCCATGGGCCGGCGAAAAAAAAAATCATCTCAAGCCAAGTCACTATTCGTTTTGGGAATTTTTAGTCCCCACTACTACCTCCCAAAAAACAAGTTTTCCTCATTGAAAACTTTTGTGGATAGAAACCATATAAGCTATATATGGCCAATTTATAGGTAACCTTGAATTTGACTTTCCATGACCTTGAAAGATCAGAACGACAGTTTTAGTGGAAAAAGTTGTGGTTGAATACCAAACATTTCTCCGGTATCCTTTCTTAGCTCTTGGGCTAATTTTTAGGATACCGAACATATGGTCATTTGTTTCGTAAAACCACTTGTAATCAGTACGCTAAAAACAGTGAATACTGGGCTTCTGCGTTTCAAGAAACCTGCGCTCCTGGTTAAATATAAATAGTCTCTCCAATGCTTGGATGAACAAATTTATAATCAGTTGCTTCAGTCCAGATGGCCAGGCCCCTATTCTACATGTATATAAGATTTTGTACGATTATTATGGAATTTTTAGCCTCATTTTTATAATTTTTAGGGACACGTACCCCCTTGCCCCCTGGACAGGCCACTGCCTTTAGTACCCTATCTGATAACATGGGAGTAATTGTTCGCATCATTTCAAAACGGGATGGAACGCACAACAGTTAGTGTTACCTGGCGGAACTAAATCATGGGAAAATTATGGGAAAATCATTGAACTTCTTTGTTGGATTACTTCGACTCGTAATTGATTAGATATTCAAATAACTGCATCATGCCGGAAAGCTACAGGACCCTTGGTTCTATGTTATGTATTGTTTTTTGTCACAAATGTCAATGAACCCACCAAGTGCTGGAGATTAGAATTCGACCCAAATATAACAACCATTTGGAGATCAGACGCATCAAATCTGACAAGGCAGCGTGACAAACAAGCAAACGGCGAAACAAAAATCCGCGTCATGAAAAGTGTTCTGTCTTGAAAGTGCAAGCCTTCAGTAATCGTGTCAAGCCATGTCGTATATTGCTGTGACTGAGCCCTTTATGACAAAAACAGGCGGCTGATAAAAAAATTCATTTGGTTTGCTCCTGAGAGATACGATGAAATACAAGGCATCAAGCTTTTTTAGGAGTCTCTTTTGAAATAAGAAATAATGGAACGGTTATGCTCAACGACTGGGTGATGAGTAATAAATTGCCTTGAATACAAACATCTCAGAAAAAAATTTCTTGAAATATGTCAAAATCAGTTTAGTGTCGAGCACATGTCTTTTGTGGGAATTGGTTGCTTTTTAGATGATGGTTGACATGGAATATCAGTGGTGTGCTGGATTAAGTTTCTTTACTTCGAAGAGAACTTTGAGCAGCAATTGGGTGGGCACCATTACCCAGACAAGCGAGAGTTTAAATGCCTAACCTGTTTATTTTGATATGGGCCCCAAATATTTTTTCTCTCTACATGAACAAAGGGCTTTCAAATCTCAATTCATTTTGGCACGTGTCATGTCAATTGCAGTTATGAGTAAAAACTGCACAAAAGATATAGGACACTAGGTCAGTTGGAAAACAGTTAGGGGACAAGGGTGTCATCGACTACAATTTTTTTTATAGAAAACTTCATGATCAAGTTTACATACATACGATTGAAGAATGGGCGCGGTACATTTAGGTGTTACTTTAAATAAATTGCATGAGCACAATATGACAAATCATGATGTAAATCGAAAGGAGGTTTCATCTTGAAAACCTGTTGCAAAGGAACGAAACAATGATTGCCTTGATGCAACACAAGAAGATGTGAACAAACGCGTGTTTTTACCTACACAATTTGTACTATCGCAGTTGTTACTGGCAGTCGGATAGCACCTCATCAGTCACATAATCTCTCTCATCTATGCATGGAAAACATTATAACTAGGTGTGTGTTCAATATACGATCGACACTGTATTCGTTAATTGAACTAATTCAGAATACATGTATTCACTATCATCACCAGCAGATGGAGTGTCGTTATTTTGGAGGCAAAATCATGTATAGTTTATCATTCACTACACGTGAACTGTTTTGTTCCTGTCATCTCATCGTTTTGTAGAATTCTACATCCGATAATCTCAAGAGGATACGAAGAGATCCATGAAGGAGTGAAACGACATAGAACGAAACAAATTATTCATAGACTTTTGTCCACAAGTTGTGGAATAAAGTGGGCAGTTGGGATTTTACTCGGATGCTTGGCATGCTATTACAGTTTTTGACACATTCTTGAGTGAAGTGGTAGATATAAAACGCCGCTATCTTCACGTTCGTTCATTGTGTGATTGATGGCTTAGTCCCATCCAAGATATTTATGGATAAGGTGTATTCAGTGCAAACCTGATTGGTCCCCATGAAGTAATCATGAGAGTCACCGAAATTGTGTGCAGACATGTCACTATTGTTCTATACTTGACATTTTGCCTGGAACCGAAACTTATCCCAGGAGATATGGAAAACTGCCATGAACAATATAAGCCCATTGGCTATTGATTGTGTACCCAAGAATGTACTCACCATGAAGCAATTCCTACGGGGTTTGTTTCAAACTTTTAGGCACAAGGAGCAACTGATGATAGCCTTGGGGCGATAATGCAGCTAATGTGATGATACATAATCAAACATTTTCAATTGCTCTGATCATTTTCTAATGGATATGCTGACACACGTTAAACTATAACTGTCCACTTAAATTATTGTTTAGAGACGATCATAGTCAGTGAGAAAGAATATAATTGCTGGGCTGATTTTGAGCTCTCCCTATTGGTTTTATTATCGCCCTGGCTCGCATAACATCTAAATGTTGCTTATTTTGCTTTCACTCGGATATGTTGCTTATACTCGGATGTGTGGTATGCTTTTGCGGATGTGTGGTATGTTCTTGACAAATTCATGAGTAGGTGGTAGATATAAAAACGACGTTATCCTCACGTTCGTCCATTGTGTGATTGATGACTTGGTCCCATCCAAGATATTTATGGGTAAGGTGTATTCAGTGCAAACCTGATCGGTCTTCATGAAATAATCATGAGAGTCACCGAAATGGTGTGCAGACATGTCACTATTGTTCTATACTTGACATTTTGCCTGAAACCGCAACATATCCCCGGAGATATGGAAAACTCCTATGAACTCTAAAAGCCCAATTGGCTTTTGATTGGGTACCCAAAAATGTATTTGCCATGAAGCAATTCCTACGGGGTTTGTTCTGAATTTCTCCCACAAGTACAAGAAGTAAGCACAGAGACTAGAGCCCATCAACTTCTGGGGCCTGTTTGGAACCCCACAGACAATGGATGGACTGAGAAAGACGACAAGATGTTTCCCTCTAGATTACAATATCTCTTGTCATTGATGTCTTCGATCTTGATGTCAAATGCCATTGCACAAAACCTTGTCCATCTTGTGAACGCAGAAGACCTAACCTGGAATGTAAATGTACAAATGTACAATTCCTAACCTGGAATGTAAATGTACCGTGTTATTATTCTTGAGGCTAGATGTCAAAGCTAGCTATGGCATGGAACATTTGTCCAGAGCTACTGCATTTTTGTCCGTTAACTGTCATACCGTGCTGGACAAAACATCACACACATCATTACTGTATCATACATAAGGGTCAATCTGTTTTTATTGTATAAAACATATCATCATATTTTGGTACTGGATCAAAAGGAAGCCTCATCAACAATTGCAATAAACATGCTTCATTTGCCACGCAGAAAAAAAGTGGTGGGTGTTGACACTGAGGCAGGAATACTTCTCATGTTCATGGCAGCGGATAAAAACAAACGAACAAATAATAGGAGTATAAAATAGAAGGGAAATTATAGGATTTGTACCAGTCTATTGATGGATTGTTTAGTTTTATCATTACTGGTAACTTTTATGCAGAGACATTGCTTAAAGTCAGAAATGATCTGTTGGCTGTGATTGTCATTTTGGATTTCCATTGCATTTTGGGAAGGGAAACGATGTTGCATTTCATGCATAACTAATGAGTTTGACTTTTACAGACCTCAAATACTCACATCTTACTAGGTCACTAGGTCAAGTGACAACAAAAAGCAATATTTTTCACCGATTGCAAGCGAGTGCCACATTTATCATCAAGAAATATATCCAGGAATTCAAAAGATTCCATCTTGGAACTATTTCTTTTAAATCAGTTATTATGTTTTGAGCTTGATATGCGGGAACGGAACTGCTATCACCATCAATCTGGCCTCATTTCAGGATTTCTTCACATATCAGTGGCACCATGGGTGGAAATGTGATTTTCGCTGGTTTCATTGTCAGCTATTTTGAATTCTGAAGCAACCGACAGTGACAGGTACCCAGGAATGGCACCATTGGATTCCCTAGTATCAAAAACATGGGTATACAAACAAAATCATGTCTCCATGAGCAATAGAAGATGACTTATAGCACAAAACATGATATTTTCCGGATTTTCGACGGTGGCCATTTTGAAAAAGGCCCAGCGATGGGCCTCCGGAAATATCTCTAATATTCAATAATATGATGAAAACTAACTAAAAAAATTGGTTTTGGAGGATCATGGGGGGGGGGGGGGTAGGCACACTCATCATACATGCCCGACTAATATGCTTACCTACTTTCGCTATAACGTGTATACTGAAAGATGTACAGAGACGATCATAATCAGTGAGATAAAAGATAACTATCCATTGCCATTGGATAACTTGCCCTTATTTTCCATTGGTTGTATTCATTGCCATGGCTACCAAAAACATCTAAAGGTTGTCTATGTTCCGCTGACAGTGGACAACTAGCATTACGGCAACCAGTACCGACAGTCAAGAAAAAGTTTTCCCCCGCGAAATTTAAATAATTTAAAATTCGCAATGATGCTAGAATTACAATACCGATATCATGTAGCGATGTGCACCAACACAAATTACATGTGATGTTGGGAGTGGCATGGTCCCGGATGGAGACATGATGGACTTGTCAAGTGTATCTATAGTCATTTTCGAGGATACCATCAACTCAGTAGCCTTTTGGCTTGTGATTAGGTACTTATATACTTGTCATTTATTTATTCCATGGGGTTTGTTTCGGATTTCTAAATTATTTTCGTAGGTTGTTGGGCAGTTGTATACTAATGCCATCAGGTCTACAGTGGAAACAACTACATTTACCACACTGTCTGCCCTTGATGACGCCAGTGCATCTTTTGATAAAGTAGTTGGTCGGGCTTTGTTTCTATTACAAAATGTTGTATTGTATGTTTGTTATTGGAAACATCAAAATTTGGCTGTATTGGTGGTAATAGATTGATACTTACTTCCGTCTATAGCCCATTAAATGTCTAGGGAGAATCAAACATCTTAATGTCAGCAGTCTGGACAAACAAGGGGCCAGTATAATGATGTCTAATGGCACAATACCTGGTAGAATTCAATCTATGCGACTATTCATTGAATGTTCTGTGTCGCAGTACTAGGGCGATGTGAATAGGCAAACAAGCTGTAGCAAACAAATTAAAAGTGATGGAGTCTGGATGGTGTAGGGGTATTGTATGATGTGATTGGATGGATTAAATCACGTAGATTGCTCAGGCCTGAAATGGAGCAAAAAAACTCCAAACGCACGGAACCATTAATAGATATATTCTATTGATCACAGAAATAGAGTTAATATTGCAACGATGGTCATCAACCACTATCACTCAGTTCATGATGGTTGATTACAGATCCAGATTACAGTTTAGGTTCCCGAGTCAGCCTTCAGTCTGCAATTGTGTCGGTCCGTGGCATCTTTCCTGGTAGCAGCACAAGGTACTGTGTAAAAGTGCAGGAATAGTATCACACAGACATAAACAGTTTAGGAAATTTACAGAGGAAAACTAGAACAATTCATGATATGTAACTGTATGAAATCAATAATCATATGATATAAATAAAACCGATCTGTTGTTATGTAAATTGATATTTTGTTATATAAGCCATGAATGGCAACTATCTCTACTTCAAATTTTGCGGGCGTACATACGACTTATAACAGGGATAATTAAATAGGTTGATAATTAACGTCGAGGCTTCCATGGAATCGCTTAGTGTGCAGTAACCAGTGGTTTCGATAGAAACATTTCCAGGTGATTGGGATTTCTTTCGGATTTTCGGTATCGTATGTTTAAGTCTGGATAATTGAATATGTTGGTCCTCGGCTAGATTCAGAACACAAACAAACACCAGTTTCATTGAACTCCCACAGAGAGTGCATGTAATAAATTTAGATGACTCTCTAATAACGAGAATTCATTATTTCATAATTATGTAATTGTTTTACCAATCACATAGTGATGCTATTACCAATATTGAGCCACGACACGAACTACTGAATAGATTTTGGCTCCTGATCTAATGACGTGAAGTTATTGCTCCGGATATGTGTCATGATTGGCACAATTGAGATAATAACACGCCATCTACAGAGCTAATCGTGTGTGTCATAATACGTCATAAATGCCCTATTATTATCATGGATTGAGTGGGGCACAAAAGGCAAGAAAGGTAAATACAAAGTAGGCCGAATTGGTGAAGAAACGACTACGCCAGTTGTCTGGCTAGGACGTGACACGAGAATGGAAAACATGAACTCAACATTGACAAACTCGGTCCGTCGATGACAGTGATAAGTCTCTCGACAGCATTGATAAGTTTCAATTCAATCTGACAAAAGTTTTAAAGTGAGCTGAAGTGAAAGGAATTCAGTTGTTATCCAATGACGTCGTACAGGCATGTCTTGATTGACATTATTTGTGGGCTATATGTATTTTGTATTTCATGTTTGAAATCGTTATGGAGGGAAGTTAACGAAACCATAATTGATCACTCGAATGGTCTGCCTCCGTCGAGTTCATTAGAACTTTTTGTCGCTTTCCTGCTCATATTCGTGGATGGATGGATGGTATCATTAGTGTGTATGTATGTTTTCATGGGCGTGGAAAGCACAGACAATCCTTGTGTGTCAGCATTGATACCAGCGGATATTTTAGTTTCACATTTAATAACGAATGATTTGGTGAAAGACACACTGTTATTATACATATATATTATGTTATATTATTATGTTTAATATGTTATATGAACAAGTTGATTTGTATAAAGTCATTATGTTATGTTATATAAAAGACATTATACTTTTTTCCAAGAGAAAATATTTTCTCTGCACTGGTAATTTTTATTTTGAATTCCATGTACAATCAACACGTTCAATCAATGAGAGCATCAGACAGAGTTGCGGTTGGTCTCATGGCGCTAGTTTTCCGAACACTGCAGAAATGTTCTAAATACGTTCGATGAATGTGTATTGTATGTTGAATGAGTGCTTGTGGAGTCTTGAAGATATGTGATATACACACAATGAAAAATAAAGTGAAACATTCTTATAAGAATCGTACACTTCTGAAATGATATTTTCAAAGATTTCCGCTTACAAACTTTTGACGAATCATGGATCTAGACGGGTTTTGGAAATACTGAGACGTGCAAAGATTATGGTCATGTTCTTTGTGGAAATGTGTCTGGTATATAATATATGACCAAATGAATGGGTTTTCTGATTAATTTCGACAAGAACAAAATGTGCTGTCAAGTCCGATATGTGATGAGTGCTATGCGTAGAATTGTTCTTCGCTAATACATATTTTGTTCGAGAAGTCCCCGACATAGTAATGTACATGAATCTGCAAAACAGTAAGCGCCAAGAAAGGTAGTGATAGATATGTCAGTGCGTCAGTCTTTTAGTAGTGCGTATGTCGATTCCAGCGGGGCACCAGGACATTTGAAGAAGTCTGAACTGAGGAATGTCTGATGAACTAAAGAGAAGAACTACTAGTAGTCATACGTCACTTCCGAAAGGTGATCTTCATCTATCTATGATTTGTTTTTGTCGATACGTGCATCCCACTCAGAAACAATATGTTCAGGACATGGAAAAAAATACGAACTAACGAAAGTTATTGTTCTCAGGAAAAAAATCGATCTTTTGACTGCCGCCTATTATTGTTCCAAATGTAATAGGTGTTAAATACATGCGTTTGTTTGTTGTATTGTACGTGTACATGTGACATCATCTGTTTATTGTGATAACTTTATCATTATAACTAAATCACACCGACAAACACAACAACAAATTCAACAAAGTTCAACATTTTGCAGGTAGTGGTGACTATGCAGTAACAGACAAAATATAAATAGAGAATGAAACATGAAACAACATTCAATACAATTTCGCCAGGGCTATAATATCCTTAGACAGCCCAGATGCTGGTGTGTAAGATGGATGTGAGCTGTGACAGTCGAGGGTGGTCGAGATGATCATGTGACGTGGCCAAAAGGACATTACCCAAGCTGGTCACCAGCTGCTGCAAGTGTGAAATTGGTTCGCTTGAGAAATTCGTACAGACTAAGACTACCACCATGTTCGATCTTCTGAAAATAAAGTCAATGAAAACACGTGAGGAAGAGAAATAGTACTACCATATAGATTGATAAACATATTGTGTAGCATAGGAAAATGTTACGTCGAATAACTGTTTGTTCACCTGCAAGTAACTGTAGAATGTTGGGCCTTGTTCGAGAGTTCGAAGCAGCCTCATGAATTCGTTCATTCCCTCACTGTACAATTGATAGGCTTCACACATCATGTCAACCTGTACACGCACGATTACAATTGGTTGTCTCATATTTTAATATGAAATGTCCATTAAACCAGAAGGTATGGACCCACCTGCTGACCAGCTGGTAAACGATTTACCTCAGCCTTTCGAGTGAATTAGATAATATGGACAATGTAGCAAAGCCGTTTGCCTTTTTACCTTGGAAAGGTAGAAGGATCCGACATCCTCTACCATACAGTCCTTTTAAAGTTGGTGCAATGATTCTTCTGAGCAGAAGTTTGACTGGGCCATCTTCCTAAGTAAACGTAGTGTGCAGACAACGCCACCAACTGCAAATGAATTCAACTTAGAATATACAATCACAAATTTATGATTTTGTTAGATCAGCATACTTGAGAGGATATTTTATATAGTGATTATTAAACAACCATTCAACAGTACATGTATGTTACAATTGCAGACTGCGATTCATGATTAGCAAAACAAACATACAAATAAATACCTTTTCAAGGTTCTGGAAAATCAGGCGATGTTGGGAGTGTGACAGAAGATGATGACGAAATGGTCTTGAAAATCTCTGAATGCCTCGCTTCGTCAGATGACAGAAGTTCCTCTCACAGGCCAAAAGCTGCCAGAGTGCCATCTGGCGATCATAGGTTGAATCTGTTGAGGTTTCAGATTTTGTATGGCGATGCTCCCATGACAGCTCTTCATAAACGTGTTGATCCTCTCTGTTTGTACATGTATGTTGGCTATAATTTGATTCAATATTTTGTATTCCTGTATTAGCACCCACAGATCTGCCTGGAGCCCTAACTTCTTGTACGTATTTTCAGTGATATTTGACATCCAAACTGTAATGGGAATGTAGGTCTTAGCCATGGTTGATTCCCTAGAGTACATAAATTCAATCGTCCTCTCTTCTTTGACGATGTTTCCAGGATGCAATCCTAGTTCTTCACTTACATCACTTAGTACGGTTTTGGTCAGATCTATCCCCCAATTGCTGATGTGCTCAGCGATGTCTAGTTCATGTTTTGAATCTCGGTGTTTTCTTGTTCTCCCACTGAAATCCAATGTGTTTGAGCTTGTGAAATGGCTTGCGTCTGAAAAGAGATTACTTTTTGCACATTGTCTGTTTGTGCATCTAACAATGCACAGTCGCACATGTACAGCAGCTCTCTTGACTGTGTCAGCCACTGACGTGAGTGAGGACTCAGTCGTGTCAGCGCCGTCAATGCCGAGGATCAAGTCTCCACATCTCAGACCATCTTTCTCCGCAGCACCTCCTGTCTTTACACGACCCACGCGCACAGGTCTCGTGCCTTTCAGAGTGAAAACCAAAACCAGTGGCTTCTCGTTTGATTGTCATCTGCAGAATAACAAAAATTATTATTCTGATGTTGCAACACGTGTTAGTGGATATGTCCCACACGAAACCGCCGAATCGTTTGGGTCATGGGATAATTGTTTCCAAGGGATGAATGACAAAAAAGGTTCCCATCTTACTTGCATTTTTGGGCAGTTTCTCAATTTCCTTGATGTGACTCTTTGTTTCTTCTCCACGTTTTCAGTATCAGCCGTTGGGGTGAGCATTGGATGTTCCATAACATTTTCCTCTGTTTTGTTGGTCTCAGCACCGTCTTTCTGTGGTGAAATTTTATTCTCCTTACCCGGTATTCGCAGTTTGCTGATAAGGTGTTTGACTCTTGAAGATAAGCGGCCAGCGATGCTCCTGCAAAACGACATATTTGATGTGCTGTAAAGTCTCTTCGTATATCAGTGTTATCAATTTGTTTTCAGAAATTAAAAAACTTAGCATGTGTTCAGCCATAAAATGACTGTAATGAATAGGTTGGATATCATCATATGAGTTTGCTGAGAAATGCTAAGAACGTGCCTTTATAACATGGCCTTACCCGATGGCACATTTTTGCTTGTTTACAGGGCCAATTTTGGTTGAATTTGTGAGGATCGCCATCGTCTAATCCCAAAATGCAAGCAATAAATTTTCTGAACCAGCTATTTTCATGAAGTTATCCAAATAGGAGTGGATGCTTTTGATGTGGAAGCATTCGTTTTTATACAAACTTTGTGTTATGTCCAATTAGCTAAAACCTCACGAGCTAACAACCGTTGCAACCCAGCTTATTAGTACTTCTGACATCTCCACTTCGAGTACGTGGTTTGTTTCTAATTACATAACGATGATTGCTATTGTGTGTGATCACATGCCATCTGATCACTGTCGAGGCAATTGATTCCACGTAAATGAACCGTGATTGCAATACAGTTTTCAGTGACTGACATGTTTCCAAACAATTATCTTAGGACGGCGCCTTCCGATGCTGTTATTATTTCCAAAAACAATTTAGATAATAATGGACAATAACTGGACTGAACCAAACCAAACACGAACAATTTTATCTACTGTGAAGAATATCGTTCACGGCCGATATCAAGCCGGTTTAACTGGGTCGTCGTGTGATACAATAAGCCGGCAGTTTCAATTTAACTGTTTATTGTGGTGATAAAGACTGATGATCAATCACGCACAATCAGGGTCGCACTCTCACCTACGTCGGGTGATATCCCAGTCTATGTTTCTATATCCCTAGTATAGTCCTTTATACAACTTGCACATATATCCGATAGATTATATATATTAATATCGACAGTCTCACAGGAGCTTCTTGTATATACGTCCTGCCACTGGGATTTACACTACACTTCTGCGCAGTAAAGCGGGGCCGAGGGACCATGTGGCTGTGTAATTTCCCGCCAAGTGTAAGCGGTGTTGTGATAGGTTGAATGTGTGGTGCAATGCGCTGATGTCACCGGGAAAGTGGGTTTCCCCGGCTCGTGTCAATACTTGGAATGCCTGTATGTGTGCACGTGATGTATGGAGTATGTGTGTCAAGTTCTATGTTTAGAAGTCAGTGCATGTGAAGGTCAAGGTCGAGTAAACGGGGCCGAGTGTACTGAGCTAGCGGGGCCGCAGGTGCGTGGTTTGACCTGTGTATGTAACCATGACTACATGGAGTTTATGCTTGTGATCGTATAGTGTGTACTTGTCCTGTATGTAGGTCATGTAGAATGAATGTTTGTTGTGGAAATGTGTAGTGCGCGGGAGGGACGGGAGTAACAGTCGCTAAAATTACTACATAACACCCCTTCATTAATCCTACGCCCTCGGGATTACCCTCCCCGGACCCTACCGTCGCCAAAACTAAACAATAAAAAGCTAAAAAGTCCTAAAGGTCAAACCCAAAAACACTCACACACACACGCCGCGCGAAATGAGAAAACACTTCATACAATAAAAATTCCTAACTGTCAAAATAAACGTCAGCAGTCAGTCTGTCAGCAGTCTCTACGATGATACATATACAAATACATTCACAACAATGACTGATGAAGAATGGAATGTTAAAGATGGAATGATAAACAAAACTCCTCGACGTTTCAAAGCGAAACGGAACTATAACTTTAAGAGCCTAATGAACTGAAATAAAATGTAGATTAAATTTAACTAAAATTACATGTATAAAAACAAAAAGCCATGACTAGGATATTAAATGTATATGTACACTATTTACAATATATATATGCCGTGACCAGAATTGTTTGGTCACTCGGGGCCGCATCAAAGGGGCCGAACAGTTCGGGGTCGTATTTACTTGTCCTCCCGTTCACGCCTGCTGGCGGGAGGAGGCGGGGCCGCTGGCGATGCCTGCCGCATCAGCTGTAGCTGTTCGTCCGGGGGTAGTCTGGGCAGGATGGACACGATCGTGGCCAACAACTCCCCCGGGATGGTCGGTGTGGTCGGGGTCGACGGAGCTTGTGCCTCCGATGGCGTCGGGGTCGAAGTCGCTCGAAGCCGAGTGATTTCCTGTCGTTGGTGGGCGACTTGGTCCTCCAACTGAGTCACACGGACTCGAAGCCGTAGATTTTCTTCGGACAGGGCGTCCGGGAACGTGGGCTGGTGGCGCTCGTGCAGAGCACCCATCCCAAAGCCGACAGACAGGCCGTTATATTCTGCCTGCCTGATGTGGTGATCCAGGGCCGACAGGTACTCTCGACGAATCAGTCGCAAGTACTGGTGCGCTAAATCGTCAGCGCGGGCGAGTGACAGGGTCGGAAGGTGCTCCTCCGGTTCTGACGGCAGAAGCAAGGGGTCGGCATTATGGGCGGCCTGTTCGAGACGAGCCGTCCAAAAGTCCTCGTGAAATCCGAGGTAGTTCGGGAGCCGCTGGGCGTCCTCATCCCGTAGGAAGTCTGTGAGGTCGGGATTCTGGCCGGGTAGTGCCTGCAGGCCGGGAAGCGAGCGGGTCGCCAAACGTCTGCCGTGTTGCCGCAGGAACTGGAAATCGGCCGCGAACTCGCCGGATCCATGAAGCGGCAGACGCTCGTCGAGGTCTCTGTGGAGTGACTCGAGCTGCTCTGGGTCGTCCACTTGGAGTCGGGGCCGGTCTCGATCGGTGCCGCGTGTCGGAACGGAACGCAGAGGTTCCACTTCCTCCGTGAGGTACGGCGGGAGCGGGACGGGTTCCACCATCCGTCGTGAAGGCTCCGGTGAAGATTCCGGGGTCGAAAACGGTGTCGGGGTCGCACGTACAGGAGATCCGGGTGCAATCTCCCTGAGTGGAGGTGGCCGATCCTCAACTGGACTCTTCGGCTCGGGAGTCTCCTTGCCGGTTGATGACGATACCGGTGTGGTATTCAGGGGTCGACTTGGGAGTGGCGGATACTCCTCAGGTGGAGGGACCAATCCCTCACGGACTCGGTAGTCCGTGACGTTAGAGGCCGTGGGTCGTTCCACAACCATCCGCCGGGGTATGATATCCGACGGCCGAGCTCTAGACGGGGTCGAAGATGTCACCGTGGTGACCGGTCGAGTTGTCGCTGGCGACACCACTGTCGCGAACGAAGCCGTCGTGACGACTGCCGAGGCCGAAACACCGGTGGTCGTTGTCGGGACCTCCTCCGCCGTGCTCACCGATGTCGTCTGGTAGTTTATGGGCCGAACGAAGAAGATCGTACTGGGTCGTCGAATTCGAACCCGCGTGTTCATGGTCTCGATGTCACTGACCATGCGGGTAAGCCGAATCTCGTCTGCCGGGGTCGAAGCACGATTGTACTCCAGTCGACGGAGTACCTGTTGCACTTCCGGGGCCGAGTTGGGCGGATACTGCTCAAAGAGCTCTGGCGCCATGTGCCAGATGCCGAACGTCAGGACGGTGTTGACATCCCTCCTGAAGATCGGGATGTTGGCCGGAACTCTTGGGGGTCGATAATTCGGGTTCGGCTGCATGTCGACTCTGCAGCGTAGCGCGAACCTGACGAGCATGGGGCCGGATGCCGATAGTCGTCCTTCCTGGTAGAAGGGGAACGACGTCACGTGTTGCGGGGTCGCTTGAGACAGATGCCGGAACATCTCCTCCTGGGCCAATGTCCGGAAGCCGTCGCGGGCCGGGCACACGAAGTAGCGCAGGAATGGAAAATGATACGCTAGCACGTGCGCATCAAGACTCTGGGCCGTCCGAAAAGGTCCGCGTCGTGGCACGGAGGACCACTGTCGCTCTCCTGCTCCTTCCTCTTCGCCGATGCAGAAGGGGCACTCGAATCGACCGTCTCCACGCTGTAGCGGGGCCAATGTGAGGAGGTTTCCCTCCGACAGGGTCGACTGCTCATCGAAGTTATGGATGTGGCCGTATCCAGCGCTTCGATTTCGCTTATTGAGTGGAACCTTGTTCCAGTCTATGGGCCGAGTTCCGTAGGGTGTCACGGGAGGTGGCACCAATTCCATTAATTCCGCCACTTGCCGACGGAAAGTCGAGGTCGGGGCCGTAATAGCAGATCCGCCGCTGGAGCGTGACGAACTGCTGGAGGTCGATCGGGCTCCCGCTCCATGCTTCTTCTTGAAAGAAGTATAAGTTCTCTTGTTTGGAGAACGGGAGGCCGCAGGTCGTGCTACCGCTGAACCGGAAGCGGGTGAAGTCGGGGCCGGAGCGATCGGGGCGATCACCTGATTTGCTGGGTCGGGTTGGCGGCTCGCGGTGGCGACTCGTTGAGCTTCTTGGGCCGCTTGTCGTGCCTCAATCGCACGCTGGACGATACTTCCGCCCTCCTCGAGTCGGCGGAAGCGTTCGGGGTCGATATTGAAGATATCATCCGGAGTCGGGCTCGGTGTATGGCGCTCTCCTCGTTGCGCCAGCTTGCTCCGGGCCGTTTTGGGTCGCGCTCCCTTTTCTGATCCGCTTGCCGTGTCACTGAGCGTGACTGGGTCGCGCTGTTCAGGCTGCGAGTCGGGGCCGGACGAAACTTCGTTGTCGGGGACGACTATAGGATGATCCGATTCATCCCCGGTGTCGATCACTTGGACGGTGATGTTATCGCCGTCCAACTTAACTGTGCGGGGCCGATTGTCACCTGGGTCGCTATTTTCCCGGTCGTCTCCGGGTTTGTCAGCCATGCTGACGGGCCGAAATCAAGCCGAAGTACTTCCCAAGTACTGACTAGGCTGGTTGTAACAAAGTCTGGATTTCTTCAAAACCAGCCTAGTTCAAATGCCGATAGTACAAGCCGAATTAACTCCAAAGTCTTGTGACCAGGATTTCAATGATATCACAGTCTATAGGCCGATAAATATTGTTCGATTAGCACAGTTTCTATAACAATAGTCTGTATCTCAATAGCCGAAACTTCTGACAATAGTCCTTCTCCTCCAAGGTCTCAGGCACAAGTGACCTGATTGCCGCTAATCTTCAATGCCGTACACAAAGATGCTGACAGCATCTCGATTCTTAGAACTGGGCCGGGGGGCGCTCTCTATATGTATAGAAAACGTCTTTACGCTATGTATCATTGTTCCAAGCGTACACACAGCAAGGCGGGGCCGTCGTCAAGGAAACGCGGGGCGATCCTTCTCTGACCTCTTGGGTCAGTCCATTACGACAGTAGGGGTGTCCTCACACTGTCCAGATTTCCGTATGTCCATCTGCCGTCCCCTGGATAACTCGTGCCGAATCATTGTCTATTTATACTAGTCGACTGTTCAGATTACTGGGCTCTTTTTGCCCGACGACTCACTATTGTAATTATTAGGGGCGACTTCATGTAGGTGCTGTAAACAGCTAAAATGTTTATTAGCGCTCGTGCGTGCCTTGTGAACTCATCAGTCCGTCATTCCTTCTCCCACAAGTTAGCGCACAATAAACTACGGGGTCGAGTTGCTGTTTCACAGACGACACACAGTTATTAAAGGCTGAGATATGAATATCAATCACTCACAGGGGCGGACATCGTTCCATTCATTTTCAGCCAGTTCACAGGACGACGGGGCCGCTAATATTGTAGGGGTCGAAATTGCAATGAACTGGGTCGGTCACACCGCGGCGCTTTGAATATTTTGGGTGATGGATTTGATGACAGGCCGCATCTTGGCATGATAGCTATGTAGTGACTGGTTCACGTACCACTGGGCCGTTCCTCCGAATATTACATGGAGTGAGTAGAGGCTCTGTCGACGCATACTCCAGAACGAATCACACTATCACCTCTTCGACAACTAAGTGGCCTTACTCACGGTGTGACTGGTTATTATCCTCTTCGGCTGGCACATGGATTTAAGCTTTACATGATAATTTTAGTCATTGCGTAACATACGCCTTGATCAATGGTACATGTTAAACGGGGTCGAAACACATATCATCATGCAACCAATTTTTCACCAGCATCATAATTATAATATCATATCTAGTGTGTATATATCGAATTTGCCTCACTGACATCTTGTACATATTAAATGCATATATTGTTATTGTAATATAACATATTATTATTGGGAAAGACATGATATCATAGTCCATTAGACATGCATAATTCATCATCAATGGTATCAATCAGATAACAAGGCCGGGGTTATCTGTAGCGGGCCGGTCTGCGTGCATTGCGTCTGGGTCGATTTGGTCGTGCAGGCGGGGGCGTAGCCTCGCTTGTCTCGGGGTCGGAAGATACCACAGGCTTTTGCCTGCGTGTCTTGCGTGCCGGTTTTGGAGTGTCGGAACTTGATCTGTGTGATCTTTTCCGTTGCCGATGTCGACTTGAGCCGGATGAGGTCGGAGATCGCGATTGACGATCCTGGGTCGTTTGCGAATCAGACTCTGCTGTTTGGTCTGAATCGGTATGTCGATCTTGGACTGTTACCTCCCAAGGGTAATAGAACTCCTTGAGAAGTCCCATGGGGTCGGGTGACTGTTCTGGGTCGGACTTGCTTGACGACGACGTGGGTCGTACAGGGTCGGAGTAGATGTGGGCCGCTTGGTTGTCACCTTCGTATGGCTTGAGCACATCCAGATGAACAACACGAGTGTTCCGAGGGTTGGAAACCAGGGCGATTCGGTAATCCACCTCGGTTACACGGTCGATGATCCTCCAGGGACCAGTCCAGGGCCGAGCGAACTTATTATTCTGCGTGAGTGGCAGATAATAATACCGGACCAGTTCGCCTGGTTGAAACTGGGGTCGTGGTTTCGCGTGGGCGTCATAACCCATCTTTTGCCGAATTGCCGCTTTCTCGAGATGGTCTTGGGCGAAACCGTGGGCCGTCCTGATGGCTTGCCGCAAATACTCCACATACTCCGGACCACACGGAGGTAGAGGCTCAGGGTCGTAGGTCGGAAACATGAGGTCGACTGGCAAGTTACACTCGTGTCCATACACCATCAGATGCGGGGTGCATCCCGTGGACGAGTGTACTGAGGTTCGATAGGCCATTAACACATATGGCAAGTGCAAGTCCCAATCGTTTGCACGATCGCTGACGAACGCACTCAGCATGTTGAGCAATGTCCTGTTGAATCGCTCAACCTGGCCGTCGCTCTGGGGTCGGTATGGGGTCGTACGAATCTTCTTAGCGCCCAGTAGACGCACAACATGCCGGAACAGGGACGACTCAAACTCAGTACCTTGATCGCTATGGACCGCTTTGGGGACACCGTGGTAGACTATCCACCGATTCACCAGGGTGTCGGCAACATTTTTGGCCGTATGTCGCCGTAGCGGAAAAGCGTCAGTGTACTTCGTGAAGTAGTCCGACACGACTAGCACATACCGATAGCCTCTTCCCGTGACCTTGTGGGTGTCGAGGATGTCCATCGCTATTCTGTCGAACGACGCTCCTGTCGGTAGCTGTGTCAGGGGCGATCTTTTTGGGGCCGGTTTACCCTTGCGGGTCACACATTGCGGGCAGCGGGCACACCAGCGGGCGACGTCCAGCGCCAAGCCGGGCCAGTAGAATCGGCGCCTGACTCTCTCGATGGTACGCTGTATGCCGAGATGTCCGACAATCTTGAGGTCGTGCAGTTGGTGCAGAACTTGTGTCCTGAGTGCTACGGGGAGCACGGTTTGCACCACGGGCCGTCCAGCAGGGTCAGGTTTTATATGTCGAACTAGCACACCGTCTTGTAGCGCCAGGAGGTTCCAGCGAGAAACAAGTGTCTTTACCTCCTCTCCTTGGCGGGCGACTTCTCGTGAGTCGGGCTTGGTGCCGGCTAGTATCCATTGCCGCACTTTTCCGACGCTGGGGTCGGCTTGCTGTGCCGCGACAATGTCCTGGGTCGAATAGTCCGAGAGCCACTTTTGTCCATCAAGTGTGGCGTCCAAAGCACGGACTCGAACAACTTGGCGTGCCGAAATTAGCTGGGGCAAGACCGGTGATGTTATCGAATCACTGTCCAGGAGGTCTGCCCTTGTCTGGGTCGGAACAACAGTTATCCGACGAACTGGAAGTTCTCCGGAACTTGTTTCTGGGTCGGTCGGAGGTGTGACGAGTCGTCCGGGACAGTCTTGGTGTTTGCAACTGTGGCACCGTGACAAGCCGTCGGCGTTACCGTGTAATTTTCCGGGTCGATGCTCTATCCGAAAGTCATACTGCTGTAGCTTGGCGAGCCACCTAGCGAGCATGCCGTCGGCGTCGCTGTAGTTTTTCAGCCACCTTAGCGAGCTATGGTCGGTTCGGAGGAGGAATTTCCTACCCCAGAGGTAGTGCCGATAGTGTTGCACCATCTCAACTACTGCCAGTAGTTCCCGATAGGTGGTGCAATAGTTCCGCTGGGTCCGGGACAGGGTCTTGCTGGCGAACCCGATGGGGATCTCCTTCCCGTTAACCCTTTGTGAGAGGGCTCCTCCCACAGCAAAGCCGCTTGCATCCGTATCGAGGATGAAGTAGTCCTCCGGATTCTGGGTCGGATGAGCGAGCTTGGGCGCCTTGATGAGGGCGTCGCGGAGTCGCTGGAAAGCTCGTCGCTGGGCCGGTCCCCAAGTGAAGTGGCATTCACCTCGGGTAAGCGCTACGAGAGGTTCAGCGATCTCAGCGTAGTCCTTGATGAATCGCCGGTGGTAGTTGGCGAAACCAAGGAAAGCCCTGACGTCGGTGATCTCGCACGGGGTCGGCCATTCTCTGATGGCTTTGACTTTGTTGGGGTCGACTCGGATTCCTTGGCCGCTCACTATGAACCCTAAGTACAAGATTTCCCGTTGGAATAACTCACACTTCTTGGGCTGAAGTTTCAGGCCTGCCGATCTGATTCGATCCAGGACCGCTTCCAGGTTTGCGAGTGCCTGATCGAATGTTCTGCCGTAAGCTATCACGTCGTCGAGATAGCACATACACCGGGTCCACAAGTAACCACGGAGTATGGTCTCCATAAGCCGTTCGAAGGTTGCCGGGGCGTTGCTAAGGCCGAATGGCATGACCTTAAACTGATAGAGTCCCTTCCTTGTGGCGAAGGCAGTCTTCGGTCTGTCGCTGGGGTCGACTTCAACCTGCCAGTAGCCAGAGGCCAGGTCTAGGGCCGAGAAGTAGTTGGCGCCTGCCAGGGCGTCATGAGTGTCCTGAATGTTGGGCAAGGGATACGAATCCTTGCGGGTGACGTCATTCAGGAGCCGATAGTCGACACAGAAGCGTACTTGTCCGTTCTTCTTCCGCACGAGCACTACCTGTGCGCTCCAGGGCGAATCGGACGGCTCAATACACCCCAAGCGGAGCATCTTGTCGATCTCCTCGTCGATGATGCTTTGCTGCGCCTGAGGGACGCGTCGCTGTCGTTGTCGAATTGGGGCCGAGTTGCCGGTGTCGATTCTATGCTGGACGACTTGGGTCCGTCCCAGTTGGCCGTCTGGGTGCATAAATGTGTCCTGGTATTGGTGAACCAGGTTGGCGCAACGCCGATGCTGCTCCGGCGCTAGTCCGGCGCGATCCACCATTTCTTGTAGATGTGGCGGAAGGTCGCGGTAGTGACTGGCGTCTACCGTAGCCGAGTCGGGCTCCTCTCCGGGTCGTGGCAGGGCTCCGACGACACTTTCGACAGGGCTTGCTATGGCGACAGGGTCGGAACGGGTGAGCGTAATGCCGGTATCTGCTGGATTGACTACCGACACCTTTACGCACTGCCGATTCAGGGTCGTAAGTGTTCTCCCCATGATGAGGTCGGTTTCCTCGGGAAAGGTCGTAAGTGGCTGGACTATCCTCGGGTGTTGTCGAACTCGAACTCGGGAAGTCGGGACCAGCTCCACTATTGCTTCGCTGCGTGCGGGGACGGTGACAGCTCGTCGCACGGCCATTCTGACAACATTGGCCTCAATGTCTTTATGTGCGAACAGGATTTCTTTGTGCACCTGTATCGTCCCTTCACCGTAATTCACTACAGCGTGAGCTTGCCGAAAAAAGTTCATGCCGAGAATCATGTCGTCATGTATGTCAGCCACACAAAAGGTTACGACCATATGGTTGGTTCCGACCTGTATTGAGAGGTCGATCAGTCCATCGATCGGGCTTGACTGTCCGGTGACGTCACGAATAATAGCCGAAGTAGACCGCAAATGTCGCTGGTCAGCGGGGACGTGACGTAGCTGATCGCGTCGGAGCAGGGAGATCTGCGCTCCGGAGTCGAGTACAGCCTTTATCGTCTTGTTTCCGACGTGTACCGGCAACTTCCAGCATTTGTGATTGGTGGCGCTGGAGTTGTTGATGACAGCCGGAATTTCGGGGTCGTCTAGCGGTGGCCGGAAGAGTGTGTGCAGAGGCGGCAGTTTGGATTCCGGTCCACTCGGAAAAGCGTAGAAT
Organism: Terebella lapidaria; assembly: GCA_949152475.1. Taxonomy (NCBI): domain Eukaryota; kingdom Metazoa; phylum Annelida; class Polychaeta; order Terebellida; family Terebellidae; genus Terebella; species Terebella lapidaria. Next base: position 25,862,074 of record OX424562.1, read on the forward strand.
CCTCCGTCGTCGGAGATCCACTCGATCTCGGACATGCTGTCCGTTCCGGTGCCGTTGGCGGTCGGGGGTGACACCCCTTCAGGACGACGGTTTCCACGTGGTGGTCGCTGTGGCCGCGGTGCGGACACCCCTTCATGAAAAGAGGCCGATTTCGGGGTCGGAACTTGACATTTGGTACACACCCCTTCAAGGAGCTGAGGTGTGGGCTGGGCCGGCTGCGGGGTCGCTATTGGTGTCGTTACCGGTACAGTAGTCGTGACAACCGCAGATGTGGAGCGGGGAACGTTGTCCTGTTGTCTGGAAGGTCCTTGCTCCTCAGCACCTTCCCCTACTGGTTTGACGACGGGGTCGGAGGTGTTGGTGGGGCCGGTTTAGTTTGGTTACCGGTTTGGTTAGGTACTGACAACACTTGAGCTGTCCTTCTGTCAGTACCGGAACCATTGGGCCGAAATGCTAGCGGTTTCATGCCGTTACGTACTAGCACATCCTTAAGCCGAAAGCATCGCATCCAGCGATGGCCGGGCTTCTTGCAAAAGAAGCAAACCATGGGTCGTCCGGGTTGCGGGGGTCGATCACCTTTCATCGGGGCCGTTGTTCGTAGGACAGAGAAGATAGCCGTTTCCTCGCACAGTCCATTCTCGTCACTAAGGACGCACTGGAAGGCTTCAGCCACCCACTCGCGTGAGCTGGTTGGCACTGAGTGTTCGTCGCAACCTTGTAGGCCGGTAGTGTCACTGTCCGCGGGGTCGTAGTAGGCCGCAATTTGCTCTGGGGTTAGTGTTTCCCCCTGAGTGACTTGTCCCATGGCACAGGACAGTTCCTCATTGACAGGGTCGTCTTCCGCGTATCCGCTTGCGGAAATGTCAGCACGTCGTGTGCCTCGATGTCGATCTCTGGCTGTCCTCTGTTGACGACTCTCTACCTTGAGAACGGCCGTAAGTGCCTCACTGTAACTGTTAAAAGTGAGGGCACACAGTTTATCGGCGATGGGGTCGGGTTGGCCGTTCACGAATTGCGCAATTACAGTTCGTTGCCGCGACGTTGGCGTAACGTCATCGAACACTTGCTCCGCCAGGGCCTGGAGTCGCTCCATGTAGTGTTCCGCGTCCTCTTTTCGTTCCCGCTTGAGGAACGGGAAATCGTCCCGTTTCGACTGTCGACGGGGCTCGGGTTCCCAGCCCTCTAGGAGTTGGCGACGGAACTCTCCCCAGGGAGTTGCGACCGGGATATTGAGAGCTAGCGCTTCAGCGCGGCCGCGTAGCGTGCTCCGGAAGGTCGTCGTCTTGTTGAGGTCGGAGTAAGTAAAGGCCGCAGTGAATTGTTCGAAACTCCGAACGTATTGAGTGAGATTGCCCTCCTTAAAGGTCGCACGCCATTGAGCCATTTTAGCCGTAGCCAACGTTTGGGGCTCAGACGTGAGTCTTTGTGGCGTGGGCGTGTCAACACTCACCGCAACTGGTGTAGTCGCTGTAGTGACCGTCGGAGTCGGAACAGCCGAAGTCGCCGGAGCCGTCGTATCTGGGCCGATCGGGGTCGCGTTAGCGGGGGCGGTCGGTGCTGTCGTCGCGGAGACGGCGAGCGATGCGGCGGGTGGTGCCGTCGTGTGGCTGGGGTCGTGTGGTGCTTGTGCAGCGGGGGCCGGTTGACTGTATGGAGGCGTCACCCATGGTATCCCGACTGAGGGTGGGAATACAGCCGGTGGTGGATATCGGTATACCGATCCATCCGGGCATACACCATGGTACACTAATCCGGGTTGTGCACCATGATAGCCGGTGTCAGCGATCACGCTGGGAACGCCACCATATCCAGGCGGTGGGTTCGCGTAGCCGACATGCGGTGAATAGTATCCGACAGCTACTCCATTTGGAACACCGCTTGTTGCGCCAGGGTATCCGACTGGCGGTACACCATATCCGTTGGTGTTTCCGACTGATTGTGAGATCGGAGGTCCGATCATTTGCACAACACTTTCTGCCGGAGCAGACACAACTTGATCTTGCGACGGATCGAAGCGCGGTTGTTCTCCGGTAGTCGGCGATGGTCGGTGCGTGGTCGGCGCGGGAGCGCGTGTGTCGGAAGTCGGCGTGTCGGGGTCGCAGGGTCGGCGACTTGATGTCGAGGGTGCTTGTCGGGGTCGCGCTTGTCGCATGGTGGCGCGAGGTTCCGCCATTGTGTCGCTGGGTCGTTGTTGTCGTAGCGGCGTCGCGATCCGGGTAGCGGTCGTCATCAGGATGTCTTCGGATGTCGCTCCCGTCTGGCTGGGTCGTGTGTACTCTACCACCGTAGGCTCGGTCGGTATGCGTGAGTACATTTCTGGCGCGGGGCCGTGTTGTCTCGGCGTCATGGACGGCGCCAGGGGTCGATTGGCCGAATAAGCGTTCGGCGGGGTCGATTCCGGAACATTGTCAGACTGACAAACCCACTGTCGTATCCGAGAGTTACTTGGTGGGTGCGTAACCATTGACGTGTCTATGGTTACCGGCCGAACGTCCACTGCTAATTGTTCTGGGTCGATATCACAATCTACGCTCGCTCTTTGACGTGAGCGCGTATAGTTTCTGTCGGCAAAGTCACTTTTCTGGGTCGCTCTAGCGGGCGTGGCCGAGTACGCTCTAGCGTGTGCACGCAGAATGTCACTTACTGTATGTGACGGCGCGAGCGGGTCTTCGTCTAGGAACTCCTGCACCAGGTCGGTAGGCGGCGAAAACGATCTCAGGGACGAATGGTCGCCAATGGAGTCGAAAAGGCCGGACGGTTGTTGCTCCTGCGACAGTGGAACTGTATCGCTCATGGCAACTGAGCGAGGGCCGGAAGGTCGGAAGGCCGGATTCGGATTGATCGTCACTTCATCATCCGTAGGGTCGAGTGGCTCACCGCGGGAGGCTCCCGGGGCCAATGCCATCAATGCCGGTCAGGTCTGGGTCGATAATCCGAGACTAGCTCAGATCCTGGTCGAACGGCGCCAATGTGAAGAATATCGTTCACGGCCGATATCAAGCCGGTTTAACTGGGTCGTCGTGTGATACAATAAGCCGGCAGTTTCAATTTAACTGTTTATTGTGGTGATAAAGACTGATGATCAATCACGCACAATCAGGGTCGCACTCTCACCTACGTCGGGTGATATCCCAGTCTATGTTTCTATATCCCTAGTATAGTCCTTTATACAACTTGCACATATATCCGATAGATTATATATATTAATATCGACAGTCTCACAGGAGCTTCTTGTATATACGTCCTGCCACTGGGATTTACACTACACTTCTGCGCAGTAAAGCGGGGCCGAGGGACCATGTGGCTGTGTAATTTCCCGCCAAGTGTAAGCGGTGTTGTGATAGGTTGAATGTGTGGTGCAATGCGCTGATGTCACCGGGAAAGTGGGTTTCCCCGGCTCGTGTCAATACTTGGAATGCCTGTATGTGTGCACGTGATGTATGGAGTATGTGTGTCAAGTTCTATGTTTAGAAGTCAGTGCATGTGAAGGTCAAGGTCGAGTAAACGGGGCCGAGTGTACTGAGCTAGCGGGGCCGCAGGTGCGTGGTTTGACCTGTGTATGTAACCATGACTACATGGAGTTTATGCTTGTGATCGTATAGTGTGTACTTGTCCTGTATGTAGGTCATGTAGAATGAATGTTTGTTGTGGAAATGTGTAGTGCGCGGGAGGGACGGGAGTAACAGTCGCTAAAATTACTACACTACTAGAGACTAGAGAGATACTGTATAATGCATATTGTACACTTTGACTTTGTATGCTAGTTGTTTCAGGTTTCTAGCAGTCTTAGGTATACAAGTCATGTATTCAAAACACTCAATGGAAGTAATCACATTTGGTGGATTGATGCAAGAATATTCACTGTGGCGATGCTGGATGCACTAACGATCGTTGGTGCATCCCGCAATGGCGGTCAGTAAACACGGTCAGTTTGGTTTTTAACCTTATTTTTCGAATGACAGGTCCATTGGTGATAAATGGATTCTTCGAAGGTAGCTTAGTGTTTTGGTCAAAGACATGCGTAGTTAATTCGAACAGATCACGCTTTTTTCTTGAGATATGTTGAAGAAAAGAATTAGCGATAAGATTAACCAAGGACAAAAGTGAGATTCCCTAACGATATAGGCCTGATACGTGTATATTGTAATAGGTCCATATCATACACCATTGTGAATTCGTTGATATATGCGACATAAATTAGCGAATGTCACATTAGAAATAGGAAATCTGTACTAGAAGATCATCTGTACACATAAATACATGTCAATTGATATTTTATTTCACGTTTAAAATTTAAATGACGTAGATTTGAATTAATAAAGAAAAGATCGTTAGGGAATCTTCACATGTTCGTTAGGGAATCTTCGATTCTACGAGAATAATCGTTAGGGAATCTTTCGGCTTTTTTCAGACGAGTTTTTCATGCTCAAACCGACATAAATCGCCATGTATTTGCAACGAACGGTTGTTTCGTGCGCATAAGAATCAGCAGTTTCAGCAGTTGAAACGGTTGTTTCGTGCGCATAAGAATCAGCAGATGTAATGTGTGTGTAGTAATTTTAGCGACTGTTACTCCCGTCCCTCCCGCGCACTACACATTTCCACAACAAACATTCATTCTACATGACTTACATACAGGACAAGTACACACTATACGATCACAAGCATAAACTCCATGTAGTCATGGTTACATACACAGGTCAAACCACGCACCTGCGGCCCCGCTAGCTCAGTACACTCGGCCCCGTTTACCCGACCTTGACCTTCACATGCACTGACTTCTAAACATAGAACTTGACACACATACTCCATACATCACGTGCACACATACAGGCATTCCAAGTATTGACACGAGCCGGGGAAACCCACTTTCCCGGTGACATCAGCGCATTGCACCACACATTCAACCTATCACAACACCGCTTACACTTGGCGGGAAATTACACAGCCACATGGTCCCTCGGCCCCGGTCTTCTGCGCAGAAGTGTAGTGTAAATCCCAGTGGCAGGACGTATATACAAGAAGCTCCTGTGAGACTGTCGATATTAATATATATAATCTATCGGATATATGTGCAAGTTGTATAAAGGACTATACTAGGATTATAGAAACATAGACTGGGATATCACCCGACGTAGGTGAGAGTGCGACCCTGATTGTGCGTGATTGATCATCAGTCTTTATCACCACAATAAACAGTTAAATTGAAACTGCCGGCTTATTGCATCACACGACGACCCAGTTAAACCGGCTTGATATCGGCCGTGAACGATATTCGTCACATTGGCGCCGTTCGACCAGGATCTGAGCTAGTCTCGGATTATCGACCCAGACCTGACCGGCATTGATGGCATTGGCCCCGGGAGCCTCCCGCGGTGAGCCACTCGACCCTACGGATGATGAAGTGACGATCAATCCGAATTCGGCCTTCCGACCTTCCGGCCCTCGCTCAGTTGCCATGAGCGATACAGTTCCACTGTCGCAGGAGCAACAACCGTCCGGCCTTTTCGACTCCATTGGCGACCATTCGTCCCTGAGATCGTTTTCGCCGCCTACCGACCTGGTGCAGGAGTTCCTAGACGAAGACCCGCTCGACCCGTCACATACAGTAAGTGACATTCTGCGTGCGCACGCTAGAGCGTACTCGGCCACGCCGGCTAGAGCGACCCAGAAAAGTGACTTTGCCGACAGAAACTATACGCGCTCACGTCAAAGAGCGAGCGTAGATTGTGATATCGACCCAGAACAATTAGCAGTGGACGTTCGGCCGGTAACCATAGACACGTCAATGGTTACGCACCCACCAAGTAACTCTCGGATACGACAGTGGGTTTGTCAGTCTGACAATGTTCCGGAATCGACCCCGCCGAACGCTTATTCGGCCAATCGACCCCTGGCGCCGTCCATGACGCCGAGACAACACGGCCCCGCGCCAGAAATGTACTCACGCATACCGACCGAGCCTACGGTGGTAGAGTACACACGACCCAGCCAGACGGGTGCGACATCCGAAGACATCCTGATGACGACCGCTAACCGGATCGCGACGCCACTACGACAACAACGACCCAGCGACACAACGGCGGAACCTCGCGCCACCATGCGACAAGCGCGACCCCGACAAGCACCCTCGACATCAAGTCGCCGACCCTGCGACCCCGACACGCCGACTTCCGACACACGCGCTCCCGCGCCGACCACGCACCGACCATCGCCGACTACCGGAGAACAACCGCGCTTCGATCCGTCGCAAGATCAAGTTGTGTCTGCTCCGGCAGAAAGTGTTGTGCAAATGATCGGACCTCCGATCTCACAATCAGTCGGAAACACCAACGGATATGGTGTACCGCCAGTCGGATACCCTGGCGCAACAAGCGGTGTTCCAAATGGAGTAGCTGTCGGATACTATTCACCGCATGTCGGCTACGCGAACCCACCGCCTGGATATGGTGGCGTTCCCAGCGTGATCGCTGACACCGGCTATCATGGTACACAACCCGGATTAGTGTACCATGGTGTATGCCCGGATGGATCGGTATACCGATATCCACCACCGGCTGTATTCCCACCCTCAGTCGGGATACCATGGGTGACGCCTCCATACAGTCAACCGGCCCCCGCTGCACAAGCACCACACGACCCCAGCCACACGACGGCACCACCCGCCGCATCGCTCGCCGTCTCCGCGACGACAGCACCGACCGCCCCCGCTAACGCGACCCCGATCGGCCCAGATACGACGGCTCCGGCGACTTCGGCTGTTCCGACTCCGACGGCCACTACAGCGACTACACCAGTTGCGGTGAGTGTTGACACGCCCACGCCACAGAGACTCACGTCGGAGCCACAAACGTTGGCTACGGCTAAGATGGCTCAATGGCGTGCGACCTTTAAGGAGGGCAATCTCACTCAATACGTTCGGAGTTTCGAACAATTCGCTGCGGCCTTTACTTACTCCGACCTCAACAAGACGACGACCTTCCGGAGCACGCTACGCGGCCGCGCTGAAGCGCTAGCTCTCAATATCCCGGTCGCAACTCCCTGGGGAGAGTTCCGTCGCCAACTCCTAGAGGGCTGGGAACCCGAGCCCCGTCGACAGTCCAAACGGGACGATTTCCCGTTCCTCAAGCGGGAACGAAAAGAGGACGCGGAACACTACATGGAGCGACTCCAGGCCCTGGCGGAGCAAGTGTTCGACGACGTTACGCCAACGTCGCGGCAACGAACTGTAATTGCGCAATTCGTGAACGGCCAACCCGACCCCATTGCCGATAAACTGTGTGCCCTCACTTTTAACAGTTACAGTGAGGCACTTACGGCCGTTCTCAAGGTAGAGAGTCGTCAACAGAGGACAGCCAGAGATCGACATCGAGGCACACGACGTGCTGACATTTCCGCAAGCGGATACGCGGAAGACGACCCTGTCAATGAGGAACTGTCCTGTGCCATGGGACAAGTCACTCAGGGGGAAACACTAACCCCAGAGCAAATTGCGGCCTACTACGACCCCGCGGACAGTGACACTACCGGCCTACAAGGTTGCGACGAACACTCAGTGCCAACCAGCTCACGCGAGTGGGTGGCTGAAGCCTTCCAGTGCGTCCTTAGTGACGAGAATGGACTGTGCGAGGAAACGGCTATCTTCTCTGTCCTACGAACAACGGCCCCGATGAAAGGTGATCGACCCCCGCAACCCGGACGACCCATGGTTTGCTTCTTTTGCAAGAAGCCCGGCCATCGCTGGATGCGATGCTTTCGGCTTAAGGATGTGCTAGTACGTAACGGCATGAAACCGCTAGCATTTCGGCCCAATGGTCCCGGTACTGACAGAAGGACAGCTCAAGTGTTGTCAGTACCTAACCAAACCGGTAACCAAACTAAACCGGCCCCACCAACACCTCCGACCCCGTCGTCAAACCAGTAGGGGAAGGTGCTGAGGAGCAAGGACCTTCCAGACAACAGGACAACGTTCCCCGCTCCACATCTGCGGTTGTCACGACTACTGTACCGGTAACGACACCAATAACGACCCCGCAGCCGGCCCAGCCCACACCTCAGCTCCTTGAAGGGGTGTGTACAAAATGTCAAGCTCCGACCCCGAAATCGGCCTCTTTTCATGAAGGGGTGTCCGCACCGCGGCCACAGCGACCACCACGTGGAGACCGTCGTCCTGAAGGGGTGTCACCCCCGACCGCCAACGGTACCGGAACGGACAGCATGTCCGAGATCGAGTGGATCTCCGACGACGGAGGATTCTACGCTTTTCCGAGTGGACCGGAATCCAAACTGCCGCCTCTGCACACACTCTTCCGGCCACCGCTAGACGACCCCGAAATTCCGGCTGTCATCAACAACTCCAGCGCCACCAATCACAAATGCTGGAAGTTGCCGGTACACGTCGGAAACAAGACGATAAAGGCTGTACTCGACTCCGGAGCGCAGATCTCCCTGCTCCGACGCGATCAGCTACGTCACGTCCCCGCTGACCAGCGACATTTGCGGTCTACTTCGGCTATTATTCGTGACGTCACCGGACAGTCAAGCCCGATCGATGGACTGATCGACCTCTCAATACAGGTCGGAACTAACCATATGGTCGTAACCTTTTGTGTGGCTGACATACATGACGACATGATTCTCGGCATGAACTTTTTTCGGCAAGCTCACGCTGTAGTGAATTACGGTGAAGGGACGATACAGGTGCATAAAGAAATCCTGTTCGCCCATAAAGACATTGAGGCCAATGTTGTCAGAATGGCCGTGCGACGAGCTGTCACCGTCCCCGCACGCAGCGAAGCAATAGTGGAGCTGGTCCCGACTTCCCGAGTTCGAGTTCGACAACACCCGAGGATAGTCCAGCCACTTACGACCTTTCCCGAGGAAACCGACCTCATCATGGGGAGAACACTTACGACCCTGAATCGGCAGTGCGTAAAGGTGTCGGTAGTCAATCCAGCAGATACCGGCATTACGCTCACCCGTTCCGACCCTGTCGCCATAGCAAGCCCTGTCGAAAGTGTCGTCGGAGCTCTGCCACGACCCGGAGAGGAGCCCGACCCGGCCACGGTAGACGCCAGTCACTACCGCGACCTACCGCCACATCTACAAGAAATGGTGGATCGCGCCGGACTAGCGCCGGAACAGCATCGGCGTTGCGCCAACCTGGTTCACCAATACCAGGACACATTTATGCACCCAGACGGCCAACTGGGACGGACCCAAGTCGTCCAGCATAGAATCGACACCGGCAACTCGGCCCCAATTCGACAACGACAGCGACGCGTCCCTCAGGCGCAGCAAAGCATCATCGACGAGGAGATCGACAAGATGCTCCGCTTGGGGTGTATTGAGCCGTCCGATTCGCCCTGGAGCGCACAGGTAGTGCTCGTGCGGAAGAAGAACGGACAAGTACGCTTCTGTGTCGACTATCGGCTCCTGAATGACGTCACCCGCAAGGATTCGTATCCCTTGCCCAACATTCAGGACACTCATGACGCCCTGGCAGGCGCCAACTACTTCTCGGCCCTAGACCTGGCCTCTGGCTACTGGCAGGTTGAAGTCGACCCCAGCGACAGACCGAAGACTGCCTTCGCCACAAGGAAGGGACTCTATCAGTTTAAGGTCATGCCATTCGGCCTTAGCAACGCCCCGGCAACCTTCGAACGGCTTATGGAGACCATACTCCGTGGTTACTTGTGGACCCGGTGTATGTGCTATCTCGACGACGTGATAGCTTACGGCAGAACATTCGATCAGGCACTCGCAAACCTGGAAGCGGTCCTGGATCGAATCAGATCGGCAGGCCTGAAACTTCAGCCCAAGAAGTGTGAGTTATTCCAACGGGAAATCTTGTACTTAGGGTTCATAGTGAGCGGCCAAGGAATCCGAGTCGACCCCAACAAAGTCAAAGCCATCAGAGAATGGCCGACCCCGTGCGAGATCACCGACGTCAGGGCTTTCCTTGGTTTCGCCAACTACCACAGGCGATTCATCAGGGACTACGCTGAGATCGCTGAACCTCTCGTAGCGCTTACCCGAGGTGAATGCCACTTCACTTGGGGACCGGCCCAGCGACGAGCTTTCCAGCGACTCCGCGACGCCCTCATCAAGGCGCCCAAGCTCGCTCATCCGACCCAGAATCCGGAGGACTACTTCATCCTCGATACGGATGCAAGCGGCTTTGCTGTGGGAGGAGCCCTCTCACAAAGGGTTAACGGGAAGGAGATCCCCATCGGGTTCGCCAGCAAGACCCTGTCCCGGACCCAGCGGAACTATTGCACCACCTATCGGGAACTACTGGCAGTAGTTGAGATGGTGCAACACTATCGGCACTACCTCTGGGGTAGGAAATTCCTCCTCCGAACCGACCATAGCTCGCTAAGGTGGCTGAAAAACTACAGCGACGCCGACGGCATGCTCGCTAGGTGGCTCGCCAAGCTACAGCAGTATGACTTTCGGATAGAGCATCGACCCGGAAAATTACACGGTAACGCCGACGGCTTGTCACGGTGCCACAGTTGCAAACACCAAGACTGTCCCGGACGACTCGTCACACCTCCGACCGACCCAGAAACAAGTTCCGGAGAACTTCCAGTTCGTCGGATAACTGTTGTTCCGACCCAGACAAGGGCAGACCTCCTGGACAGTGATTCGATAACATCACCGGTCTTGCCCCAGCTAGTTTCGGCACGCCAAGTTGTTCGAGTTCGTGCTTTGGACGCCACACTTGATGGACAAAAGTGGCTCTCGGACTATTCGACCCAGGACATTGTCGCGGCACAGCAAGCCGACCCCAGCGTCGGAAAAGTGCGGCAATGGATACTAGCCGGCACCAAGCCCGACTCACGAGAAGTCGCCCGCCAAGGAGAGGAGGTAAAGACACTTGTTTCTCGCTGGAACCTCCTGGCGCTACAAGACGGTGTGCTAGTTCGACATATAAAACCCGACCCTGCTGGACGGCCCGTGGTGCAAACCGTGCTCCCCGTAGCACTCAGGACACAAGTTCTGCACCAACTACACGACCTCAAGATTGTCGGACATCTCGGCATACAGCGTACCATCGAGAGAGTCAGGCGCCGATTCTACTGGCCCGGCTTGGCGCTGGACGTCGCCCGCTGGTGTGCCCGCTGCCCGCAATGTGTGACCCGCAAGGGTAAACCGGCCCCAAAAAGATCGCCCCTGACACAGCTACCGACAGGAGCGCCGTTCGACAGAATAGCGATGGACATCCTCGACACCCACAAGGTCACGGGAAGAGGCTATCGGTATGTACTAGTCGTGTCGGACTACTTTACGAAGTACACTGACGCTTTTCCGCTACGGCGACATACGGCCAAAAATGTTGCCGACACCTTGGTGAATCGGTGGATAGTCTACCACGGTGTCCCCAAAGCGGTCCATAGCGATCAAGGTACTGAGTTCGAGTCGTCCCTGTTCCGGCATGTTGTGCGTCTACTGGGCGCTAAGAAGATTCGTACGACCCCATACCGACCCCAGAGCGACGGCCAGGTTGAGCGATTCAACAGGACATTGCTCAACATGCTGAGTGCGTTCGTCAGCGATCGTGCAAACGATTGGGACTTGCACTTGCCATATGTGTTAATGGCCTATCGAACCTCAGTACACTCGTCCACGGGATGCACCCCGCATCTGATGGTGTATGGACACGAGTGTAACTTGCCAGTCGACCTCATGTTTCCGACCTACGACCCTGAGCCTCTACCTCCGTGTGGTCCGGAGTATGTGGAGTATTTGCGGCAAGCCATCAGAACGGCCCACGGTTTCGCCCAAGACCATCTCGAGAAAGCGGCAATTCGGCAAAAGTTGGGTTATGACGCCCACGCGAAACCACGACCCCAGTTTCAACCAGGCGAACTGGTCCGGTATTATTATCTGCCACTCACGCAGAATAATAAGTTCGCTCGGCCCTGGACTGGTCCCTGGAGGATCATCGACCGTGTAACCGAGGTGGATTACCGAATCGCCCTGGTTTCCAACCCTCGGAACACTCGTGTTGTTCATCTGGATGTGCTCAAGCCATACGAAGGTGACAACCAAGCGGCCCACATCTACTCCGACCCTGTACGGCCCACGTCGTCGTCAAGCAAGTCCGACCCAGAACAGTCACCCGACCCCATGGGACTTCTCAAGGAGTTCTATTACCCTTGGGAGGTAACAGTCCAAGATCGACATACCGATTCAGACCAAACAGCAGAGTCTGATTCGCAAACGACCCAGGATCGTCAATCGCGATCTCCGACTTCATCCGGCTCAAGTCGACATCGGCAACGGAAAAGATCACACAGATCAAGTTCCGACACACCAAAACCGGCACGCAAGACACGTAGGCAAAAGCCTGTGGTATCTTCCGACCCCGAGACAAGCGAGGCTACGCCCCCGCCTGCACGACCAAATCGACCCAGACGCAATGCACGCAGACCGGCCCGCTACAGATAACCCCGGCCTTGTTATCTGATTGATGTCATTGATGATGAATTATGCATGTCTAATGGACTATGATATCATGTCTTTCCCCATAATAATATATTATATTACAATAACAATATATGCATTTAACATGTACAAGATGTCAGTGAGGCGAATTCGATATATACACACTAGATATGATATTATAATTATGATGCTGGTGAAAAATTGGTTGCATTATGATATATGTTTCGACCCCGTATAACATGTACCATTGATCAAGGCGTATGTTACGCAATGACTAAGATTATCATGTAAAGCTTCCATCCATGTGCCAGCCGAAGAGGATAATAACCAGTCACACCGTGAGTAAGGCCACTTAGTTGTCGAAGAGGTGATAGTGTGATTCGTTCTGGAGTAAGCGTCGACAGAGCCTCTACTCACTCCATGTAATATTCGGAGGAACGGCCCAGTGGTACGGGAACCAGTCACTATATAGCTATCATGCCAAGATGCGGCCTGTCACCAAATTCATCACCCAAAATATTCAAAGCGCCGCGGTGTGACCGACCCAGATCATTGCAACTTCGACCCCAACAATATTTGCGGCCCCGTCGTCCTGTGAACTGGCTGAAAATGAATGGAACGATGTCCGCCCCTGTGAGTGATTGATATTCATATCTCAGCCTTTAATAACTGTGTGTCGTCTGTGAAACAGCAACTCGACCCCGTAGTTTATTGTGCGCTAACTTGTGGGAGAAGGAATGATGGACTGATGAGTTCACAAGGCACGCACGAGCGCTAATAAACACTTTAGCTGTTTACAGCACCTACATGAAGTCGCCCCTAATAATTACAATAGTGAGTCGTCGGGCAAAAAGAGCCCAGTAATCTGAACAGTCGGCTAGTATAAAAAGACAATGATTCGGCACGAGTTATCCAGGGGACGGCAGATGGACATACGGAAATCTGGACAGTGTGAGGACACCCCTACTGTCGTAATGGACTGACCCAAGAGGTCAGAGAAGGATCGCTCCGCGTTTCCTTGACGACGGCCCCGCCTTGCTGTGTGTACGCTTGGAACAATGATACATAGCGTAAAGACGTTTTCTATACATATAGAGAGCGCCCCCCGGCCCAGTTCTGAGAATCGAGATGCTGTCAGCATCTTTGTGTACGGCATTGAAGATTAGCGGCAATCAGGTCACTTGTGCCTGAGACTTTGGAGGAGAAGGACTATTGTCAGAAGTTTCGGCTATTGAGATACAGACTATTGTTATAGAGACTGTGCTAATCGAACAATACTTATCGGCCTATAGACTGTGATATCTTTGAAATCCTGGTCACAAGACTTTGGAGTTAATTCGGCTTGTATTATCGGCATTTGAACTAGGCTGGTTTTGAAGAAATCCAGACTTTGTTACAGCCAGCCTAGTCAGTACTTGGAAAGTACTTCGGCTTAATTTCGGCCCGTCAGCATGGCTGACAAACCCGGAGACGACCGGGAAAATAGCGACCCAGGTGACATCTTCGACCCCGTCTAGAGCTCGGCCGTCGGATATCATACCCCGGCGGATGGTTGTGGAACGACCCACGGCCTCTAACGTCACGGACTACCGAGTCCGTGAGGGATTGGTCCCTCCACCTGAGGAGTATCCGCCACTCCCAAGTCGACCCCTGAATACCACACCGGTATCGTCATCAACCGGCAAGGAGACTCCCGAGCCGAAGAGTCCAGTTGAGGATCGGCCACCTCCACTCAGGGAGATTGCACCCGGATCTCCTGTACGTGCGACCCCGACACCGTTTTCGACCCCGGAATCTTCACCGGAGCCTTCACGACGGATGGTGGAACCCGTCCCGCTCCCGCCGTACCTCACGGAGGAAGTGGAACCTCTGCGTTCCGTTCCGACACGCGGCACCGATCGAGACCGGCCCCGACTTCAAGTGGACGACCCAGAGCAGCTCGAGTCACTCCACAGAGACCTCGACGAGCGTCTGCCGCTTCATGGATCCGGCGAGTTCGCGGCCGATTTCCAGTTCCTGCGGCAACACGGCAGACGTTTGGCGACCCGCTCGCTTCCCGGCCTGCAGGCACTACCCGGCCAGAATCCCGACCTCACAGACTTCCTACGGGATGAGGACGCCCAGCGGCTCCCGAACTACCTCGGATTTCACGAGGACTTTTGGACGGCTCGTCTCGAACAGGCCGCCCATAATGCCGACCCCTTGCTTCTGCCGTCAGAACCGGAGGAGCACCTTCCGACCCTGTCACTCGCCCGCGCTGACGATTTAGCGCACCAGTACTTGCGACTGATTCGTCGGGAGTACCTGTCGGCCCTGGATCACCACATCAGGCAGGCAGAATATAACGGCCTGTCTGTCGGCTTTGGGATGGGTGCTCTGCACGAGCGCCACCAGCCCACGTTCCCGGACGCCCTGTCCGAAGAAAATCTACGGCTTCGAGTCCATGTGACTCAGTTGGAGGACCAAGTCGCCCACCAACGACAGGAAATCACTCGGCTTCGAGCGACTTCGACCCCGACGCCATCGGAGGCACAAGCTCCGTCGACCCCGACCACACCGACCATCCCGGGGGAGTTGTTGGCCACGATCGTGTCCATCCTGCCCAGACTACCCCCGGACGAACAGCTACAGCTGATGCGGCAGGCATCGCCAGCGGCCCCGCCTCCTCCCGCCAGCAGGCGTGAACGGGAGGACAAGTAAATACGACCCCGAACTGTTCGGCCCCTTTGATGCGGCCCCGAGTGACCAAACAATTCTGGTCACGGCATATATATATTGTAAATAGTGTACATATACATTTAATATCCTAGTCATGGCTTTTTGTTTTTATACATGTAATTTTAGTTAAATTTAATCTACATTTTATTTCAGTTCATTAGACTCTTAAAGTTATAGTTCCGTTTCGCTTTGAAACGTCGAGGAGTTTTGTTTATCATTCCATATCATACATTCCATTCATTGTTGTGCATGTATTTGTATATGTATCATCGTAGAGACTGCTGACGGACTGACTGCTGACGTTTATTTTGACAGTTAGGAATTTTTATTTGTATGAAGTGTTTTCTCATTTCGCGCGGCGTGTGTGTGTGAGTGTTTTTGGGTTTGACCTTTAGGACTTTTTAGCTTTTTATTGTTTAGTTTTTGGCGACGGTAGGGTCCGGGGAGGGTAATCCCGAGGGCGTAGGATTAATGAAGGGGTGTTATGTAGTAATTTTAGCGACTGTTACTCCCGTCCCTCCCGCGCACTACACATTTCCACAACAAACATTCATTCTACATGACTTACATACAGGACAAGTACACACTATACGATCACAAGCATAAACTCCATGTAGTCATGGTTACATACACAGGTCAAACCACGCACCTGCGGCCCCGCTAGCTCAGTACACTCGGCCCCGTTTACCCGACCTTGACCTTCACATGCACTGACTTCTAAACATAGAACTTGACACACATACTCCATACATCACGTGCACACATACAGGCATTCCAAGTATTGACACGAGCCGGGGAAACCCACTTTCCCGGTGACATCAGCGCATTGCACCACACATTCAACCTATCACAACACCGCTTACACTTGGCGGGAAATTACACAGCCACATGGTCCCTCGGCCCCGGTCTTCTGCGCAGAAGTGTAGTGTAAATCCCAGTGGCAGGACGTATATACAAGAAGCTCCTGTGAGACTGTCGATATTAATATATATAATCTATCGGATATATGTGCAAGTTGTATAAAGGACTATACTAGGATTATAGAAACATAGACTGGGATATCACCCGACGTAGGTGAGAGTGCGACCCTGATTGTGCGTGATTGATCATCAGTCTTTATCACCACAATAAACAGTTAAATTGAAACTGCCGGCTTATTGCATCACACGACGACCCAGTTAAACCGGCTTGATATCGGCCGTGAACGATATTCGTCACATGTGTATCGATCACAATCATAACTATCGGGAAAACATGCATTAATGTTCGAGGTTCCAGGTATCCTGCAGTCCTAAATACACAAGACAAGTTATATATTCACAACACTCGGGGTTCATCAATGGAACTAAATCACAGCTGGCGGATTGATGCCAGAAAACTGAGCTAGTTGATCGTATTTCCACATTTTAGTGTATTTATTGTATTTTAGTGTATCAGATCACTACCTAAATACTACAAAATGTCCGAAAAAAGCAATTGTATCAAATTATTTCGAAGAACAATGTGAAGAAATTAATTGAGAACCCACTTCCTCTCAATTAGATCAACTGACGATTCAGTTCAATATATGCCTGGTTTCAAATATACAGTCGCACATCAGCGTATGCCATTTATTAGTCAATGGGTAAATTTATGAGGAATTTGCTAGCAAACCCTATTATAATAATGTTATGAATTTGATTCAATAAACAGTTATCATTGGATATTCTTAGTGTTTTTAATTTTTTGGCGCAAATGGCAGTCGACTGCATTGCATTTCTCGAATAAATGTGTGTTCAGTGATTATATTGATGGAACTGTATGTTTATGATAATTATACATGTAATAAATCGATAAAAATTGCAGTTGCGCGAATATTGATGAGCGTACACGTGGTTGAATATGATACTTATCCCAACTTACCAACATAACCTTGAGAATATTCGTATATCAGTGAATACCAGGATTCCTGATAACAACAGAAGGTAAACTGTAAACTTGCAGAGATAATAGCAAACATACGACTGAGGAGATTCTGACAGAAAAAAACTATACCAATTCAGTGATACCTGTTTGTCTGGATGGTTACATTAAAATCATATATTGATGAAATTGATCCAATGTTATAACAACAGATATATTGTTACGTGAATTGCGAATGTCAATAACCCCTGGTACTATTTCACAGAATATTTTTCGCACGACCCAAATCATGGATTGTAATATGATGTGTTATTATTACGCAGTTCTTCACTGGAGATATCACGTTGATGAATGACGATTTGATACTTATATAGAGCAGCCTCTTGCGCATGTCTGTATATTATGAAGAGTATAGTCCTACACTATTACCAGAAACATTATTTTACTTCCAATGTATTATTTTACTTCCAATGTATAGAATAGTAAAAAGATCAAGCAAAAACCCTTATTCTATCATAATTTGAAGATTAGATGCCACAGTGACAACCCAATTTTTGGTACCCTATCTTGTATTGAACGATGTCAGCAACTAAATAAATAGCCCAACTAACGTTATTGTGCTATTCACATTCGACGTGAACGCTGTATGAGATTTCGGTGGATGCAATGGCGAATCTTATATGAAACATTTATGTCTAACAAGACAAGACTGGCGTCATCAGGAGCAGAAAATATGTAAATAATTATACATGTAGTTGTTTCTATTGTACACTAGGTCGAAGCTGAACAACTGTCCAACAACCTATTAGTACAAATTACGAATCCATGCCCCAACAATACTACATCTCTAACATCTCATAAAAATGTTTTCCACTCCCGGTGACACTGGTATCCACAATACACTAAAAGTATATTGAATGCTACGCTACAGTGTACAAGTATGGCACACAAAAGATGTCACATAAGGGAATGAACACATTTTGGTTTTCGAACAAACGACAATATAGTGACACTATATTTTATCCACACTAGCGTCATCAGACTGTAAATATAGTCATTTCTATTCTACACTGCGGCTATATAGTGCACGACTGTCCAGTAACTTATTAGTATTTATTTTAAAATACCCATGCGAGATTTTGAATAAGAGAAGTTTACCCAGTACATAAGTACCCAATCAGACTAAACTCTAACATATATGTGTGCGCACATTATTAGGTACATAAAATGGGAGTTATTTCCCAATCACTGCAACATTTTTGTCAAAAATACTGTACGAATATATTAAATGTTTTATGACAAAAAAATTCTTGTCTGGGGATTCGTATTGACGTTTTGTTTCTGTTTTGATGTTGTTTTCTTGTCAAGAACATTAATCTTAGCACAGAATTCAGCACATATACTCATGCCTTGTTCGTATATGAAACCTTGGAGTAAAGGAAATTTCCTTTGTACTACACTGAGCTAGATTCACGGTGTTTTTCTATTGTTATATCACCAAGGAACACAGTTGAGTACACGCCTTTTTAGGGTTCTAAATACAAAAAAAAACAATTTTCGTTGAACTGCTCATTATTCCTCTTATCCAAATAGACTATTGTTCCATCAGTATTCGGTAAGCCTGATATTTTGATTGACAAATACAACAGGGAAAATACTGTATATGGCATTGTTTCAACTGCAACTTCAACTTTCACGAATACAATTTCAGATTTGATATATTCCCGAGGTCTGAGTCTGCATTGTAATAGCATTCAGCAAATTAAAAAAATGTATACATGTGAAGTCATCTGTTTATTGCGATAACTTTTTTGTTATGACTGAAACATTCTGACAAACACAACAACAAATTCAACAAGCTCCACATTTTTCTACAAATAGTGGTAACTATACAGCAACAGAACAAAGTATAACACAATAACAAATGAAACAACATTCAATATAATTTTTGTCATAAGAGTGTGCAAATATTGTTGGGGCTGAAATATCCTTAGACAGCCCAGGTGCTGGTATGTTTATATAAGACGGATATAAGCTGTGACAGTCGAGGGTGGTCGGGATGGTTTTGTGACTTGATCATAAGTACATTACCCAAGATGGTCACTAGCTGTTGTAAATGTGAAATTGGCTGGTGGAGAAAGTCGTACAGACTCAAACCACCACCATATTCGATATCCTTAAAATAAAATCAATGAGAACACGTGAGGAAAAGAAATAGTACTACCATCTATATTATCGATGATAAGCATGTGCAGCATAAAAGAATTTTATGTCCAAATAACTGTTAGTTTACCTGCAAGTAACCGTGGAACGTTGGGTTTTGTTCGAGAGTCCGTAGTAACCGGATGGATTCGTTGATTCCCTCACCATACAGGTGATAAGCTTCACACATAATATCGACCTGTAGACACATAATTTAATTGGTTGTCATATATTTTAATAGGAAACGTTCATTAAACCAAAACGTATGGATCCACCTGCTACACAGCTGGTAAACGATTTACATTAACCTAAAATCGGTTTGGATAGGATGGACAATGTAGCCAAATAGTTTACCTTTTTACCTTGGATAGGTAGATGGATCCGACATCGTCTACAATACAGTCCCCTTGCAGTTGGTGCAATGATTCTTCTGAGCCAAAGTTTGACTGGGTCATCTTACTGACGTGGTGTGCAGATAACGCCACCAGCTGCAAAGGAATTTCACTTAGAATATACAATCGAGAATTGATATGTTTGTTTTTCAGACCAGAATACTTAAGAGGATATGGTTTTTATACAGTGATTATTTGAACAACAATTCAACAGTATGTTAACATGGCAGACTACATTTTTCGATTACCGAACAAACATACAAGTAAATACCTTTTCCAGGTTCTGAAAGAGCAGGCGATGTTGAGAGTGTGACAGAAGTTGATGACGAAGGGGTCTTGAAAATCTCTGGATGCCTCGCTTCATCAAACGACAGAAGTCCATCTCATGGGCCACTAGCTGCCGGAGTGCTATCTGGCGATTATAGGTTGAATCTGTTATGGTATCAGACTTTGTATGGCCGTGCTGCCATGACAACTCTTCATAAACGTGTTTATCCTCTCCGTTCGATTCAACATTTGGTAATCTTGCATAGATATCTACAGATCTGTCTGGAATCCTAATTTCCTCGTATGAGTTTTCATTGATATCTGGCTTCCAAACTGCAATGGGGGTGTGGGTGTCAATATTTGCTGACTCCCTGGAGTACATAATTTCCATCGTCTTTCCTTCTGGGACGATGCTCCGAGGTTGCCATCCTAGCTCTTCACTTTGGTCACTGAGAACAGTCTTGGTCAGATCTAGCCCCCAATTGCTGATGCGTTCAGCGATGTCCAGTACATGTTTTGAATTTCCATGTTTTCTTGTATTCCCACTGAAATCCAATGTGTTTGATCCAGAGCTTGCGTCTGAAGAGAGAGTACTTTTTGCAGTTTGTCTCTCTGTGCGTCTAGCGATGCACAGTTGCACCTGTACAGAAGCTCTCCTGACTGTGTCAGCCATTGCCGTGAGTGACGATTCAGTTGTATCAGCGCCGTTAATGCCGAGGATCAAGTATCCACATCTCAGACCTTCTCTCTCTGCAGCACTTCCTGTCTTTACACGACCCACACGTACAGGTCTCGTGTCTTTCAGAGTGAAACCGAAACCAGTGGATTCTCTTTTGATTGTTATCTGCAGAATAACAAAGTTTACGTTGATGCAGAGAGTGAGTGGTCTGGTCTCAAATATAGCCACTTAATTATTTGGGTTTTAGACAAAAAGTGTTTAAAAAAAAGAAGGGTTTCCAAGGGATGAATGATAGGAAATCCACCTTACCTGCAGTTTTTCGCAGTTTTTCAGTCTCATTGATTTGATGTTTTGTCTCTGCTCGGTGTTTTCTATTCCAGTATCAGTCTTTTGCATGAGTGATGGTTTTCCTATTAAATTTGCTTCTTTGCTGCTTGTCTCAAGGTAGTCTTTCTGGGGTGAAATTCTATTGTCCTTGCCCTGTTTCTTTAGTTTACGTACGATATGTTTGAATCCTGAAGATAAGCGGCCAACAACGCTTCTGCAAAATGACATGTTTCATGCAGTGTAAAGTCCATTCACCTATTTATGCACCAATTCTCTGGGGGGGGGGGGGGGGGGCGGAGGGAAACAGTATTATCATTTCTACCTTTTAAATTTGCAGGTTGTGTCGAGACTATTTTTCGTCTGTAAGTTCACATCTCTTGCATATAGGAAATGCCATGTGTTGAGCGACAAATTTGCAATAATTACTTCCATTATTTCAAGTTAGATGGATATCATCACTAGATGTGTATGAGGAATTGGCTGAACATGTGCGTTTATAGCACACCCGATGGATTATTACCCGATGGCACACTGATGCTTGTTTACAGGGCGGACTTTGTTTGAAACTGTGAGGATCGCCATTTTCTAACCACAAATCACAAGCGATGTATTTTCTGAACGGTTATTTTTTTTTTGCAATGTCATCCGAATGCCAGAGTGAATGCGAAGGAGTAGATTTCGCTTTTATACCGATTTCGCCAAAAACAACATATGTTATGTTTTACACAAAATCAGCTGGTGCCTCACGAGCTAACAGCTGTGACAACCCAGCTGAGTACTTCTGACACCACTGCCTCGAGTATCTTGTTTGTTTCTAATTAGATAACGATGATTGCCATTATGTTTGATTACATGTCATCTGATTACTATTTAACCAATTGATTCAGCGTCAATGAAGCGTGAAGTTTGAGAACAGTTTTCATTGACTGGCATGTTTTCAAACAGCCACTGCATGTCGGCGCTAATTCAATGTCATAATTTTCGAAAACAATGCAGACCATAACAGAAAACGCACTGAACTGAACCAAACCACTCGCGAATCATTGAATTGGTTCATTGTTGCGAAACTGCTAAAATTTGATGTTAAATGCACACTGTAGCCTATACTCTGTATGCTAATATTTTCCAAGTCTCTCTCAATCTTATATGCATAAATAATGTATTCACAACATTCGGAGTTCATCAATGGAACTAAATCACAGTTGGTAGATTGATGTCAGAAAATTGAGCAAGTTGATCAAATTTTCACATTTTAGTGTCTTGCAATCAAATCACTACCCAGAAAACAGAAAAAAAAACAATTTTACTAATTTATTTCGAAGAACGATGTGACGAAATTATTTGAACAACGAAATACAAACAAAACCCCAGTTCCTCTCAACAAAACTACTGACGATTCAGTTCAATATATGCATGGTTAAAAACATTCAGTTGCACATCAGCGAATGCCACTTTATTAGTCAATGTGTACGTATATGAGGAATTTCTAGCAAACCTTATAATATTGATTCAATAAACAGTTATCATGGGATATTTTTAATGTTTCATTTGTTGTTTCTGCGCAAATGGTAGCTGAGCACGTTGCATTGCTCGAAAAAATATGTGTACAGTGATTATACTGATGAAATTGCATGTTTCTCACGACCACCATGTATAACAAATGTTTCACTATACGTGTAACAAATTGACCAATGTTTAGTCCATGATGTTGGCGAATATTGATCAGTGTAGGCATGAACAGAAATTGAATATGATATTATCTCAACTTGCCAAGTTAACCTTGAGAGTATATGTATGTCAATCTATACCAGGATTCCTGGGAACAAAAGGTAAACCATGATATGCAGAGAAAATAGCGAACATATATAAACATAAAATTGAGGAGAGTCAGAGAAAAAAACTACGTAAACCAGTTCAGTGGTATGTATTTGTCTGCATGGTACATCATAATCACATATCGGTAAAATTAATCCAATGTTATATAAAATGGTATTTTTTTTTTAGGTAAGTCGTAAATGTCAATAACCCATGGAACTATTATACCGAATGAATGCTTGCAGACGGCACACAACATGAAGTGTGATAGGATTTATGATGTGTTATTATCATGTATGCCTTTCCTGGAGATATCATGGCAACAAACTCCGATTTGAGGCTGCCATGTGACAGCCAAGTACACATGCCTGTGTAATTTGTAGATTTATCAGAGTGTACTAGTACACTTTTAGGTTTTATAAGAAACATCAGTTCATATTCCAATGTACATTGTACACAGTAATATTCTCAGTGTCAAGCAAATGGTCGATCTATCTAATCAAATATCTAAATGTAGTAATTTTAGCGACTGTAACTCCCGTCCCTCCCGCGCACTACACATTTCCACAACAAACATTCATTCTACATGACTTACATACAGGACAGGTACATACTATACGATCACAAGCATAAACTCCATGTAGTCATGGTTACACACACAGGTCAAACCACGCACCTGCGGCCCCACTTGTTCAGTACACTCGGCCCCGTTTACTCGGCCTTGACCTTCACATGCACTGACTTCTAAACATAGAACTTGACACACATACTCCACACATCACGTGCACAGATACAGGCATTACAAGTATTAACACGAGCCGGGGAAACCCACTTTCCCGGTGACATCAGCGCATTGCAGCATACATTCAACCTATCACAACACCGCTTACACTTGGCGGGACATGATCTCTCGGCCCCAGTTATTTGCGCAGTTGAGTAGATGAGGACGGTCGCATTATATGTTGTACCAAGAAGAACGGCCGTGATCATATAAAGAAATATAAAAGCTGATATAACGTGGATATACAAACGTGGTCATATATACGTTAGGACTATAGTTGTAGAGGATATTCGACTGGGAAATCACCGACGTAGGTGTAAGCGGCCCCGATTGTGGTGTGTGTGATTGAACATTGGACATTAGCACCACAATAAACAGTTTGAATTGAACTGCCGGCTTGTTGGTCTGTAACACAACATCACAGACATTCGGCCTGATACGGGCCAGTGAACCGTATTCTTCACATAAATAATTTTTGCAGTGACGATCAAACTTCTGGCAGCATATACAGTATTGAACGATGCCAATTGAGCGTTTACCTGACATTAAGCATTTCATGAACAAACAATCATGTCTAAAGCCACTCCGGCCTCATCCTGACCAGACAGTGTGTAAATATCGACTAAGTCGAGATAGTGCACGAGTGTCCATCAACTCAGTTGTACAATTTAAGAATCCACCCCCCCCCCCCTTTGAAATAAATGTATGACAAATACATAAATTTCCATTAAAACTACAACTCTAGCATTTCAATGGTAGAGTATCATTAGGATATTGAGTATATTGGATATTACACCATAAAAATAGAACACAGAAGACGCCACACAAGGAATGAACACATTTTGGTTTCTGCAAAAATGACGTCAGTAGATTCCCTCGTGATTCATGTCTTACTTGGCACCATTTGTGATGAATATTATTTGGAAAACACCAAACACGCCTCCCTTGTCTAGCCTACACCACACATGATTCACATTGTTTTCATTTGTTTTGTTTCGTTCGTGTGAAAACATTCATCAAATAACAGAATACAGCACACGCCTTATTTGTTATATGGACTGAATCCTAAATAAGAGGACACCATTCTTTGCACAGAATACCAAATGGAGAAAAATATTAATACGCTACAGATTTACTGACAGCAGATGACAAAAGTGATTTATTGATATTAGAAATAACAAATTTCTTGCATGTGAATTCATTGATAATACACAGAACTACACTTTCATGCTCATGTAATATAATATACTTTTACAGCATCGTTATTAGCACACACAAAACTACAGATATGAAAGTAAACGATGAATGCCAAGTTCGCACTGAATAGCACAGTTATAAAATGTAAAGTTACATGTGCAGGGTCGGAGGCAGAATATGACGAAATCATGACTGAAAAAATATTACACCTGTTCCTTTGCGCTATTCAGAAGCAGTAAATGTCAAAGGGTGTTATATAATCTACTTCAAGTCAATAACACACCGTCTGTTGGAACATTTCTTCGTCCATCTGTTGCCTGACGTGTCGTTATAAAGCACGAATCTACATCGCTTCCATGAATATTGAAAAGTGCAAAGAACAATTGTGACAAATACAAACTGTTACAAATGTGATGCATGATGATTCCTTGCATGTATTTGCTTCACACACCCAAAAGTCTTGATGGTGTTTTACAGAGAGTATAACGAATCTGTGTTTCTTCTGTTGTGATTTAATAAACTGACCACTGGATGTATATGCAAAATCTCATAATACTATATAATTATATTACCATTCAAGTGTACTGAATATCGCAATCATGACATGTGTTATATACACACGTAAGTTTGCTACTCAAAGTATACGCATTTGGTGTACAAATCAGTTTATTGGTGTAACCAAAATAATGACAAATTCAACAAGAAATAAACATTCCTGTAAAACTAGTAATTAAACAACAACAAATCAAACATCTACGCAGTAACAAATATAACATCATTAAATATGTCATGTGTATTTCATCGTCTATTGATTTCAGTCCAGGTTGAAGTGCAAAAAACTCAGTATATCTTATGCAGCCCAGATGCCAGTATGCTTGTGCAATATGAGTGCAAGCTGTGACAGTGGGGAGTGGTCGGGGTGATCTTGTGACGTGGTCACAAGGACTTGACAAAGACTGGTTACTAGCTGTTGTAAGTGTGAAATTGGTTGCTGGAGAAAGTTGAACAAACTCAGACCACCATCAGCTTCGATCTCCTGGAAATATAAAATAATAGTGAGGTGTTTGCAAGAGATGTGCTCATAATCTATGGAAGGCGCAAGGAGCATGACAGACGTTTAGTCAGAATGACTATTAATTACCTGTATGTAATTGTAGAATTTTGGGTTTTGTTCGAGAGTTCGAAGCAGCCGAATAGAATCGTTGATTCCCTCACTGTACAGGTGATAGGCTTCATACATAATATCAACCTGTAAACACAAACAAATACTTGAATGTCTCGTATTTCTTCAAAAAGCATTCCATATACCAGTAGTTATGTATAGATCTGCATGCTGACCTACTAACAAATTTAGTAATCAACTTCCTGAATTTCATTGAATCAGTGGTTTTTACCTTTGATAGGTAGATGGATCCGACATTTTCCATGATACAGTTTCCTTGCGGTTGAAGGAATGATTTTTCCGAGCAGAAGTTTGACTGGGTCATCTTGCTGACGTGGTGCTCTGATAATGCCACCAGCTGCAAATAAATTACACATAGAATATACATTCAAACAATATACCTACAATTCAAATATATTTTTTTTTGAAAATGAAACTAACGATTGAAACAAATTAACAAAGTAAGATTACAGTGTTCAATTCCACCTAGTGAAATGTGCCTGTTTCATTCGGTAGACAAATACCTTCTCCAGATTCTGAAAGAGCAAGCGATGTGACTGTGACAGGAGATGGTGTCGAAGAGGTCGAGAAAAATTCTGGATGCCTTGTTTCATCAGGCGACAGAAATCCCTCTCACAGGCCACCAGCTGTCGTAGTGCCATCTGGCGCATGGAGGCTGTGTCTGGTAACTTATCACACATTGAATTGATGTGGTACCAGGACCACTCTTCATAAACATGTTGATCGTTACCGCTTGTACATGTATATTTCTTATGTGTTGATTCATTATTTTGTATTCCTGCATTATTTTCCTTGGATTTGTCTGGAACCGTAATTTCCTCATATGTGTTGCTGATGGTTTCAGTGACGTCTGGCTCATGTTCTGAATCTATGTGTGCATTTGTACTCTCTGACTTGCTCGATTCAGATGCTGTACAATGATATGTTTCAGAAGAGATTCTATTTTTCTTAGCCTCCCTCTTTGCATTAACAGGTTGTCTGTTTGTGCGTCTAGCTTCACACGACCCACGCATACAGGTCTCGTGCCTTTGAGAGTGAAACCAAAACCAGTGGCTTCTCTTTTGATTGTTATCTGCAGAATAACAAAGTTTACGTTGATGCAGAGTGTGAGTGGTCTTGTCTCAAATATAGTCACTTAATTGTTTGGGTTTTAGGCAAAAAGTGTTTTAAAAAAAGAAGGGTTTCCAAGGGATGAATGATAGGAAATCCACCTTACCTGCAGTTTTTCGCAGTTTTTCAGTCTCATTGATTTGATGTTTTGTCTCTGCTCGGTGTTTTCTATTCCAGTATCAGTCTTTTGCATGAGTGATGGTTTTCCTATCAAATTTCCTTCTTTACTGCTTGTCTCAGGGTAGTCTTTCTGGGGTGAAATTCTATTGTCCTTGCCCTGTTTCTTTAGTTTACGTACGATATGTTTGAATCCTGAAGATAAGCGGCCAACAACGCTCCTGCAAAATGACATGTTTCATGCAGTGTAAAGTCCATTCACCTATTTATGCACCAATTCTCTGGAGGGCAGGGGGAAACAGTATTATCATTTCTACCTTTTAAATTTGCAGGTTGTGTCGAGACTATTTTTCGTCTGTAAGATCACATCTCTTGAATATAGAAAATGCCATGTGTTGAGCGATAAATTTGCAATAATTACTTCCATTATTTCAAGTTAGATGGATATCACCCGGGGGATATCATCACTAGATGTGTATGAGGAATTGGCTGAACACGTGCGTTTATAGCATGGTCTTACCCGATGGCACACTGATGCTTGTTTACAGGGCGGACTTTGTTTCAACCTGTGAGGATCGCCATTTTCTAACCACAAATCAAAAGCGATGTATTTTCTGAACGAGTTATTTTTTTTTTTGCAATGTCATCCGAATGCCAAAGTGAATGCGAAGGAGTAGATTTCGCTTTTATACCGATTTCGCCAAAAACAACATATGTTATGTTTTACACAAAATCAGCTGGTGCCTCACGAGCTAACAGCTGTGACAACCCAGCTGAGTATATACTTTTGACACCACTGCCTCGAGTATCTTGTTTGTTTCTAATTAGATAACGATGATTGCCATTGTGTTTGATTACATGTCATCTGATTACTATTTAACCAATTGATTCAGCGTCAATGAAGCGTGAAGTTTGAGAACAGTTTTCATTGACTGGCATGTTTTCAAACAGCCACTGCATGTCGGCGCTAATTCAATGTCATAATTTTCGAAAACAATGCAGACCATAACAGTAAACGCACTGAACTGAACCAAACCACTCGCGAATCATTGAATTGGTTCATTGTTGCGAAACTGCTAAAATTTGATGTTAAATGCACACGGAACCTATACTCTGTATGCTAATATTTTCCAAGTCTCTCTCAATCTTATATGCATAAATAATGTATTCACAACATTCGGCGCTAATTCAATGTCATAATTTTCGAAAACAATGCAGACCATAACAGTAAACGCACTGAACTGAACCAAACCACTCGCGAATCATTGAATTGGTTCATTGTTGCGAAACTGCTAAAATGTGATGTTAAATGCACACTGAAGCCTATACTCTGTATGCTAATATTTTCCAAGTCTCTCTCAATCTTATATGCATAAATAATGTATTCACAACATTCGGAGTTCATCAATGGAATTAAATCACAGTTGGTACACAGTTGGTAGATTGATGTCAGAAAATTGAGCAAGTTGATCAAATTTTCACATTTTAGTGTTGCAATCAAATCACTACCTAGAAAACAGAAAATTTTTTTTTACTAAATTATTTCGAAGAACGATGTGACGAAATTATTTGAACAACGAAATACAAACAAAGTCCCAGTTCCTCTCAACAAAACTACTGACGATTCAGTTCAATATATGCATGGTTAAAAACATCAGTTGCATATCAGCGAATGACACTTTATTAAACAATGTGTACGTATGAGGAATTTCTAGCAAACCTTATAATATTGATTCAATAAAAAGTTATCATGGGATATTCTTAGTGTTAGATTTGTTTTAGATTTTTCTGCGCAAATGGCAAATAAATGTGTGTACAGTGATTATACTGATGAAATTGCATGTTTCGGACGACTACCATGTGTAACAAATGTTTCACTATACGTGTAACAAATTGACCAATGTTTAGTCCATGATGTTGGGCGAATATTGATCAGTGTAGGCATGAACAGAAAATGAATATGATACCTACCTCAACTTGCCAAGTTAACCTTGAGAATATATTATGTCAATGTATACCAGGATTTCTGGGAATAAAAGGTAAACCATGAAGATGCAGAGAAAATAGCGAACATACATAAACATAAAATTGAGGAGAGTCAGAGAAAAAAACTACGTATACCAGTTCAGTGGTATGTATTTGTCTGCATGGTACATCATAATCACATATCGGTAAAATTAATCCAATGTTATATAGAATGGTATTTTTTGAGGTAAGTCGTAAATGTCAATAACCCATGGAACTATTATACCGAATGAATGCTTGCAGACGGCACACAACATGAAGTGTGATAGGATTTATGATGTGTTATTATCATGTATGCCTTTCCTTGGGATATCATGGCAATGAACTCCGATTTGAGGCTCCCATGTGACAGCCAAGTACAAATGCCTGTGTAATTTGTAGATTTATCCGAGTGTACTACTACACTTTTAGGTTTTATAAGAAACATCAGTTCATATTCCAATGTACATTGTAAACAGTAATATTCTCAGTGTCAAGCAAATGGTCGATCTATCTAATCAAATATCTAAATAATTTTTGCAGTGACGATCAAACTTCTGGCAGCATATACAGTATTGAACGATGCCAATCGAGCGTTTACCTGACATTAAGCATTTCATGAACAAACAATCATGTCTAAAGCCACTCCGGCCTCATCCTGACCAGACAGTGTGTAAATATCGGCATTTCTACTGTACACTAAGTCGAGATAGTGCACGAGTGTCCATCAACTCAGTTGTACAATTTAAGAATCCAAACCCCCCCCCCCCCCTTTGAAATAAATGTATGACAAATACATAAATTTCCATTAAAACTACAACTCTAGCATTTCAATGGTAGAGTATCATTAGGATATTGAGTATATTGGATATTACACCATAAAAATAGAACACAGGAGACGCCACACAAGGAATGAACACATTTTGGTTTCTGCAAAAATGACGTCAGTAGATTCCCTCGTGATTCATGTCTTACTTGGCACTATTTGTGATGAATATTATTTGGAAAACACCAAACACGCCTCCCTTGTCTAGCCTACACCACACATGATTCACATTGTTTTCATTTGTTTTGTTTCGTTCGTGTGAAAACATTCATCAAATAACAGAATACAGCACACGCCTTATTTGTTATATGGACTGAATCCTAAATAAGAGGACACCATTCTTTGCACAGAATACCAAATGGAGAAAAATATTAATACGCTACAGATTTACTGACAGCAGATGACAAAAGTGATTTATTGATATTAGAAATAACAAATTTCTTGCATGTGAATTCATTGATAATACACAGAACTAAACTTTCATGCTCATGTAATATAATATACTTTTACAGCATCGTTATTAGCCCACACAAAACTACAGATATGAAAGTAAACGATGAATGCCAAGTTCTCACTGAATAGCACAGTTATAAAATGTAAAGTTACATGTGCAGGGTCCGAGGCAGAATATGACGAAATCATGACTGTTTGAAAAAATATTGCACCTGTTCCTTTGCGCTATTCAGAAGCAGTAAATGTCAAAGGGTGTTATATAATCTACTTCAAGTCAATAACACACCGTCTGTTGGAACATTTCTTCGTCCATCTGTTGCCTAAAGCACGAATCTACATCGCTTCCATGAATATTGAAAAGTGCAAAGAACAATTGTGACAAATACAAACTGTTACAAATGTGATGCATGATGATTCCTTGCATGTATTTGCTTCACACACCCAAAAGTCTTGATGGTGTTTTACAGATAGTGTAACGAAACTGTGTTTCTTCTGTTGTGATTTAATAAACTGACCACTGGATGTATATGCAAAATCTCATAATACTATATAATTATATTACCATTCAAGTGTACTGAATATCGCAATCATGACATGTGTTATATACACACGTAAGTTTGCTACTCAAAGTATAAACATTTGTTGTACAAATCAGTTTATTGGTGTAACCAAAATAATGACAAATTCAACAAGAAATAAACATTCCTGTAAAAACTAGTAATTAAACAACAACAAATCAAACATCTACGCAGTAACAAATATAACATCATTAAATATGTCATGTGTATTTCATCGTCTATTGATTTCAGTCCAGGTTGAAGTGAAAAAAACTCAGTATTTCTTATGCAGCCCAGATGCCAGTATGCTTGTGCAATATGAGTGCCAGCTGTGACAGTGGGGAGTGGTCGGGGTGATCTTGTGACGTGGTCACAAGGACTTGACAAAGACTGGTTACTAGCTGTTGTAAGTGTGAAATTGGTTGCTGGAGAAAGTTGAACAAACTCAGACCACCATCAGCTTCGATCTCCTGGAAATATAAAATAATAGTGAGTTGTTTGCAAGAGATGTGCTCATAATATATGGAAGGCGCAAGGAGCATGACAGACGTTTAGTCAGAATGACTATTAATTACCTGTATGTAATTGTAGAATTTTGGGTTTTGTTCGAGAGTTCGAAGCAGCCGAATAGAATCGTTGATTCCCTCACTGTACATGTGATAGGCTTCACACATAATATCAACCTGTAAACACAAACAAATACTTGAATGTCTCGTATTTCTTCAGAAAGCATTCCATATACCAGTAGTTATGTATAGATCTGCATGCTGACCTACTAACTAATTTAGTAATCAACTTCCTGAATTTCATTGAATCAGTGGTTTTTACCTTTGATAGGTAGATGGATCCGACATTTTCCACGATACAGGCTTCTTGCGGTTGGAAGAATGATTTTTCCGAGCAGAAGTTTGACTGGGTCATCTTTCTGACGTGGTGCTCCGATAATGCCACCAGCTGCAAATAAATTACACATAGAATATACATTCAAACAATATACCTACAATACAAATATATATTTTTGAAAATAAAACTAACCATTAAAACAAATTAACAAAGTAAGATTACAGTGTTCAATTCCACCCAGTGAAATGTGCATGTTTCATTTGGTAGACAAATACCTTTTCAAGATTTTGAAAGAGCAAGCGATGTGACTGTGACAGGAGATGGTGTCGAAGTGGTCGAGAAAAATTCTGGATGCCTTGTTTCATCAGGCGACAGAAGTCCCTCTCACGGGCCACCAGCTGTCGTAGTGCCATCTGGCGAACGGAGGCTGTGCCTGGTAACTTCTCACACATCGAATTGATGTGGTGCCATGACAACTCTTCATAAACGTGTTGATCGTTACCGCTTGTACATGTATATTTCTTATGTGTTGATTCATTATTTTGTATTCCTGCATTATTTTCCTTGGATTTGTCTGGAACCGTAACTTCCTCGTATGTGTTGCTGATGGTTTCAGTGATGTCTGGCTCATGTTCTGAATCTATGTGTGCATTTGTACTCTCTGACTTGTTCGATTCAGATGTTGTACAATGATATGTTTCAGAAGAGATTCTATTTTCTTTAGCCTCCCTCTTTGCATTAACAGGTTGTCTGTTTGTGCGTCTAGCTATGCACAGTTGCACCTGTACAGAAGCTCTCCTCACTGTGTAAGCCATTGACGTTAGTGAGGACTCAGTCGTGTCAGCGCCATTGATACTGAGAATGACGTCTCCACATCTAAGACCTTCTTTCTCTGCAGCACTTCCTGTCTTTACACGACCCACACGTACAGGTTTCGTGCCTTTGAGGGTGAAGCCAAAACCAGTGGCATCTCGCTTGATTGTCATCTGCAGAATAACAAGAAATTCGATTCTGATAATGCTACCCTGAGCGTGAGTTTCCTGCATTTATTCTCTCATATAATTTAAGAACATTGTCAATTGCTCACAACTCACCTGCAAATTTTCGCAGTTTTTCGACATGTTTTCTCTGTTTCCAGTGTTTTTATGGTGGTGATTGACGGTCGGTGATGGTTGTTCCACTTTTCCTTTCTTAATGTGCTCAGCATCATCTTGTTGGGGTGAGATTTGGTTGTTCTTGCCATGTTTCTTCAGTTTACTAATAAGGTGTTTGACTCCTGACGACAGCCGGCCTACAATGCTCCTGCAGAATAGCGTGGTTTATGTACAATCTTGTCCATTACGTCAATGCAATATGTTTCTCAACCTGCCCATTTATGAATTATCCAAGGACTGAAAACAATCGTTGATATATCTACCTTTTATTTTTGCACGTTGTTTCGCGATTACGTCTGGTCTGCAATATCACGTCTCTGAAATATGGAAAAATAGCATGTGTCAAGGGATAAGTTTGATATAATGATTTTAAAGTATATGTGTATCATCACTCTGGCTTAAACTGTGTAAAAAATGGGCTGAATGTCTGCACTGTAGATAATTGCCTTACCCGTTGGCACATCCACTCTTTTTCACAGGAGCAATTTTGTTGGAAATCGTGAGGATCGCCATTGCCGATACAACCAATAAAACTTCTGAACTAGATAATTTTGACGAGGTCACTGATATACCAGAGCTTTCAAGGTAGTCAATGCTCTCGGTGGAAAAGTGTCCATTTTTATATCATCATTGCCACAGGGCATGTGCCATGTTATGCCTAATTACACCATGCTTTACGAGCTAACAATTGTGACAACCCAGCTGAGTACTTCTGACATCACTACCTCAAGTATGTTGTTTGCTCCTAATTACATAACGATGATCGTCTCTGTTATCTGGCTACTACTTAACCAATTGATTTCGGATTCAATGAGGCGTTCAGTTTGCAATACAGTTTTCAGTGACTGACATGTTTCCAAACAACAGGTGCTTGTCGGCGCCAGTTTCGACGTTGCTATTAAATCAAGTTGAGATTTGAATAGAAGTCTTGCTGAAGTGAACCACACAGAACAACTGAATCAGTTTTTTTTGCGAGACCGCTAAAGAGGTATTGTTCAATGCATATAGCAGATTGTGTATGATAAGCGTTCCTGGTAGCCTACCTCTCATTCTTCTCGCTATCAGTTATTCACTCAATTATGAAGAATAATACAAATCACAGCTGTCAAATTGAAGCTTGTCGGCATCGGGTTCCACCGAAAAACGACCAGTCTCCAAAATACTGTAAAACCATCTATTTTAGTGGTGGACTGGTGGTATAAACCACCTCGAACAAATCGAGGTTTTCATTAGAATATTTAAATGCTCATTCAGTTCCAAAAGTTATCAAAACAATCGACTTTTACACTGTTACACGACTTCTTGACCACGGACACAATGCTGCTGAGGACAGCTTGCAGCCATGGGTGTCTTTCCATGCTATCCGTTGGAAAATAATGAAACGCGATTAACTGGTGAGCTATAACAAAATAACAAAACCACCTATAGCAAAACGCATGGGGCGAAATTTGTTCACAATTCGGATTGGAATTAAATGTGGTGAAACGAAATAATATGTACTGTTTTATATATTTCAGAGATATCAACTTGCTACGGTCCCTATGCTGCCAAGTAGTTTATAAACCAATCCACCAAGTTAAAATTTCAGGTGCAGTTTCCACCGAGTTTGTAAACCAATGCGCCAAGATTGAATTCATTACAATAGCTTTTAGCACGTTTCTTAACCAGTCCCTAGCACGGGCGGGGAGGTTTTCTAGCACAGGCGGAAACGTCACTAACAGTTTGTAAAACAATGCGCCAAGATTTAATTCAGGACAAGAGTTTTTAGCGAGTTTGTTAACCAGTCCATTGAGTTTCTAGCACGGGCGGGAAGGTTTTTAGCACGGGCGGAAACGTTTCTAGCAAGGGCGGGAAGGTTTCTAGCATGGGCGGGAGGGTTTTTAGCACGGGCAGGAAGGGTTTTAGTTATTTATAAACATCAAGCAAATTTAATAAGTAGAAAAAGAGTTGCTATCATAAAACTTATCTGATTATTATCGGCGGGTGGTTATAAATAGGATGATCATAATGATAAATATGTACACCACCATTATGTGTAGAAGGCTGAGCATCTTCCCTCATATTATTAGGTTACCGGACCTATGGTCTGATACACTATTGCCGTGGCATGCGTCCGTCGTTCGTCCGTCGTCGTCCGTCCACATTTTTATCTTAAAAGTTTTCGGTCCAATCTTTGCCTGACGTATCTCTCTGAAAACTGGGGAAAAGATACATTAAAATAATTCGAGGAGGTTTTTTGAGTATTTCGATTTTTCAATTTTTTTTTCAAAATGGCCACCGTTTTCGTCGAAAAATGGCCAATTTTGGACTCTGGCAGCCATTTTATCAAATAATTTCTGATCAGATCTGAGATTTTTGTTTCAAAAGATTCCCCTCATAAACCACTTTGACCTCATTTTCAGAGAAGATAGTGGCTAATATCTCGCTTATTATCAACTTTACTGCTTAGGATATCAATTGTGGACATATAGGCAATAATGTATGCTGATTATTGTCATGACATTGAATTTGACCTTCGACCTTATTGTCAATGTCAGGGCACAAAATGGCTAATATCTCGCTTATTATTGATTTTACAACTTGAGAGTCAATTGTGGACATATAGGAAATTGTATATGCTGAATATTGTGATGACCTTTAACCTTTTACCTCATTTCCAAGGTCAAAGGACAAAATGGCTAATATCTTGCTTCTTATCGACTTTACAGCCTGAGAATCAATTGTGGTCATATGGGAAATGATATACATGTATGTTGAATATTGTAATGACCTTGGATTCGACCTTTGACCTCATTTCCAAGGTCAGAGCACAAAGTGGCTAATATCTTTACACTTTACAGCTTAGGGATCAATTGTGGACATATAGGAAATGATATATGCTGAATGTTGTCGTGACCTTGAATTTGACCTTTGACTTCATTTTCAAGGTCACAAGACAAATGGCTCTCATCTTGTTGATTATCAACTTTACAACTTGGGATTGAATTGTGGACATACAGGAAATGATACACATGTATGTCGAATATTCAGAGGACCTTTAATTTGACTTTTGATTTCATTTTCAGGGTCACAGGATATAATGACTAATATCTCTCTTATTATTGAATTACAGCTTAGTAATCAATTGTGATTGTTTGGGGAATCATATATGCTGAATACTCTCGTGATTTTGAATTTGACCAGTGACCTTATTTCCAAGGCCACGGGACAAAATAGTTATTATATATTGTCCGGTAACCTATCCTAGCCCTTGGGCTAATTTGTTCCTTGATATACTGTTCTTTAATGATCGTGAGTTCGTTTAAACGATAACTGTCAAAGTATCAAGGCATGTTTGAATTTCACATGAATCGTTGCTCTCAAAATGACATACTTGGCAATTGATTCTACATATTAACCGTTTCAAATATTACATGTAGGCGAGAATCATCGCTTCAGTTGATAGATATTCACCTGCCTTCCAGACTGCTTCTATGGAAGGTATGTGTTTATTGGAGAACCTGCAGTTATTGATTTCATCCTCTACTGTATGTACTTAATTACATAAAATACGATCATACTGATTAAATCTACCGGTCTTGTGTGCTTTAATTCAACTTACACTCTTGCATGTGCAACGTCAGCAGGTACCACCTCTCCCATCCCCTACGTTTATTAGATTGAAGCCCTGTACTCAAACTTCCTGCGTTTATTAGAGGTCCTGTGCTTATTAGAAGTGTTACAGTATATTATTGTCAGCTATGAAGGCGTTACCAGTACAATATATATACTTCAATTTTGAGGGCCGTGAAAAGCTACTTGTATATTATTCATGGAAACTGACAAAACTGACAGTCGCGGGCCGATAACGGCAGTCCGCTCCAAACATTCATGTAACGAATAGTAAAAAATTGAAAGATTTTTCTTGAATATGATTGCTTCAAAATGACCTATTTCATAGAGTTTTTTAGGCCAGACTTCTGGACGAGTGTATATTCACCTGAAAGAACGCACTGCTGGGAAATGATGACCCGGTTTTCAAGGCAATATCTCGTTGGCGTTCTTCTCAGGAGCTGGGGAATCAAAGGGGTTTTGCATGGGCATCAGTACCCATAATTTTGGGTATTTTCACCCCGGGTCCATTCAAGGCAGAATAGCAAAAAATCCCATGTGTCGTCAAATATATTCATGCTTACCACGCGATGCCCAATACGTTGAGGGATAAAACTAGCATAGTGGTTAGGCTGGGATTTTTTTAGGAAGGTGTTACGGGCCGTCAAAGTAAGATCATTTACCATTGAGTTGAAGTCCCAATATAATTAATATACTGTAGCCTATAGCCGTTAGCTCTAAATATTGGCTATGTCGGGCCGCTAATCACCAACGTCGAACCACTCTAAAGTATTACGCCCTCTGAAATCATGTTATTGTTATATTACTGTCAAGCGGTCTGTATTGTCTCGGTCACGGAATTTCTATCAATAAGGGAAAATTAATTAAATACCTTCATGTGGTAAAATGTCGGCTAAATGCCACTTCACCCCCGGCAAAAAAGTATATAATTCCATTACAGGGTTTAGAATGTTAGGCAATGACACATATAACTGTGTTGCTCTATAATTGCAGAAGAACCTCACTCTTGCTGATTCATTACTCGGACTGTTGTTTTCGTGAAAATTGAATAATAATTTATCGAATGTGAATGTGTTATGTTATCTCAGAGGAATAGAACGTGATAAAAATCTTGATTTATGATATATTCAGTCATTTCGCCTAATTTTCAATAGCCCGTTGGAATAAAGCAGTTCTGACACCTTCTTCCTGAGTCAAGGTGACATTTTTATTGGTTTCGCAACCTTGACACGGTTTCCTATGTGACCAGAGAACGTGACAGCTAGCCAGATCACTGCTGTCGTCTGCTGGGCTATATTGAATTCAACTGTGATGGTGGAGGCTTTCTGCAACATCGGATTTTTTTTGTAACTGCGTCTGCTGTTACAGGTCACACAGTAAAATTGCTTTCCCAGTGTCGATTTGCGTTATGAGAGGGAAAGTTGATTGTCACGTACCAGCCTTGGTGTATTCTCCAGTCCTATTGTTGTACTGTAATTATTGTCATATATGAGAATTTGGTAAGAGACGAAAGTAGTTTTTATGACTGAATATTTCTGACATGAGAATCGTTGTAGGTAAGTATGATATTACTGTTCATTGTTCATACCTTCCCAGACTTTGTTCGAAGTAGTGATGTACACCACAAATAGTTCTGCACATGGACTCAGTCTTGCCTATATCTGACGAAACCAATTGCATTGGGACGTGTATGGAAATATCCCGACTAGATCTACATCACTAATATGAGGCGTATCCAAATAATTATGTATACATGTTATGCTTAATATGTTCCACCATGCAAAGGCTATTCTATTTTCAGGTGATAACAGAAGATGAGGGGTACAGTAGTATATGTAGTCAAATCTTTCGGCGTTATGGTTACGGTAGTGCGTGTATAGCGGGGATTGTTTATCGAATATTGCAACAAAACTGGCTGTTTCATTGTGATGAGGTATGTATATAAGGCTCTGTACCAAGCACTCAGGTCACACTAAAAATATTATATTCGTACTTGATTCAAAACATAAACATCGAATGCACTTGTAACATCTGGTGGCGGGCACAGTGTACGAAACTCATGAATGAAAAGACTGTATCAGCACGATGACACGTTAGACACCCAGAAGATCGTGTATAAATATTCAACACAACATAATTATATTTATGACGATGATTTAGACGAGTGAAAGCACGACACGGGCCAGGCATCGGGTGTTTTGACATCTCGCGGTTGGAACTCATGGAGTATTAATAGCAATCCCATTGTTCGCTTGGTAGCGTCGTTTCAGATGAACAAGGCAACAGGAAGTCGCCTTTATCAGCCCATGCGCAATCAAGTATCGAGGAAATAGTACGCGATCGGAGGTCTAGCACTGGGAGTATTATCTTTTGATGAACAACACACTGATTGAACTTTTTGCAAGGGCAAATTCGGGTACATCTTATTTTCGCCGAAATATCAAGTGGTAGATGACAAAAGTTCACACTCAGTTGATATATAGCATCACTCTCAAGCGATGAGCGAATAAGCTTTCGTGTTGTGCCTTTCGTGGCCGAAAGTGTTTCGTTACGGTCGGTCATTCTAGCAAAAAATTATCCCGAGGGCTAAGATAGGTTACCGGACAATTTTGGTTTCAAGCATTGTAGGTGACATATTACTTTGAGATTTACCAGTCAAGGTATTTTTTTCTGAATTTCAGTCTCTCTATTAGGTATGCTGCATATGGCTATATGTTCATAATACAAACATATGAGCTTTATCAACAAGCATTTCGTCTGTAGAGGCCAATTTATACATGCCAGGTCAGGTAAGATTTTGAGATTTTGGACTTCAAGGTCGATTAAGGTCAAGTTCAAGGTCACCAAAACATGTGCCATATATACATGACTTTCTATAGGCTTATACACGATCCTAACCTGCATGTGCAAGTGTTTAAGCTTCAGAGGCCACTTTACCATGTTTACAGATTTCACGTCAGACATGTAGACACTCAAGGTCATCCAAGGTCAAGATCAAGGTCATCATTAGTTGTTCCATATAGGACTTCCTACATGTTCATAATGCAAACTTGAGCTCTATCTACATGCGTTTCATCTGTAGATGCAAAATTGGGCATTCTTTGACCCCAAAATGGCTGTTTTGACCTTTCAAGGTCACCAAAGGTCTCGTCACCAAAGGCTTCGTGGCCGAAAGTGTTTCGTTACGGTCGGTCATTCTAGCAAAAAATTATCCCGAGGGCTAAGATAGGTTACCGGACAATTTTGGTTTCAAGCATTGTAGGTGACATATCACTTTGAGATTTACCAGTCAAGGTGTTTTTTTCTGAATTTCAGTCTCTCTATTAGGTATGCTGCATATGGCTATATGTTCATAATACAAACATATGAGCTTTATCAACAAGCATTTCGTCTGTAGAGGCCAATTTATACATGCCAGGTCAGGTAAGATTTTGAGATTATGAACTTCAAGGTCGATTAAGGTCAAGTTCAAGGTAACCAAAACATGTGCCATATATACATGACTTTCTATAGGCTTATACACGATCCTAACCTGTATGTGCAAGTGTTTAAGGTGGCTCGCTCCAAAGGGCAAAAGGGTTTATTTGCTCAAAACAATTAATCAAATGTCAACATTTGGTATATTTGAGCACAAAACTGCCGAGAAAAGTATAGGTCACCGTGCGTTTTTTTCCGTTATGGAACAATTTAGGCTGCGAACCTTGAGTACCGTTTTATAATGGAGAGTATAGGGAAAATACAAGTACATCGCACTTATATACAGTATTACCGGACAATCGTCAATTTTATCGACATGAGTAATACATCATTTTGAAGGTAGAAAACTACCCTTACATATAAAACCAAAAAAATTTTGGGTCACCGTCCGAATTGTTGCGCTAATTGCCATTTTTACTTGCAGAAATCTACGATTTACGGGAAAAGCGAAAATATATCGCACTTCTGTACAGAATAACCGAACAGTTATCAATTTTATCGCCATGAGTAATACATCATTTTGAAGGTAGAAAACTACCCTTACATATAAAACCAAAAAAATATTGGGTAACCGTCCGAATTGTTGCGCTATATTGCCATTTTCACTTGCAGAAATCTACGATTTAGGGGAAAAACGAGAATATATCCCACTTCTATACAGTATTACCGAACAGTTATCAATTTTATCGGCATGAGTAATACATCATTTTGAAGGTAGAAAACTACCCTTACATATAAAACCAAAACAATATTGGGTCACCGTCCGAATTGTTGCGCTAATTGCCATTTTTACTTGCCGAAATCTACGATTTAGGGGAAAAACGAGAATATATCGCACTTCTGTACAGTATTACCGACAGTTATCAATTTTATCGGCATGAGTAATACAGCATTTGGAAGGGAAGAAACCACCCTTACATATAAAACCAAAAAAATATGGGGTCACCGCCCGAATTATTGCGCTAATTGCCATTTTAATTGCCGGAATTTATGATTTAGGGGAAGTACAAGTATATATCGCACTTCTGTACAGTATCACCCAACAACGACCATTTTTTTAAGGATGAGTGATACATCATTTTGAAGAGAAAAATTACCCTTACATATAACACCAAGAAAATATGGGTTCACGGTCTGAATTGTTGCGCTAATTGGCATTTTTATTTACCGGGACCTACGATTCAGGGGGAAAACCAGTATATATATCGCATTTCTGTACAGTATTACCCAACAATCATCAATTTTGTCGGGGTGAGCAATACACCATTTTAAGGGGAAAAACTACCCTTACAAATAAAACCAAAGAAATATGGGGTCACAGTCCGAATTGTTGCGCTAATTGCCATTCTTACTGGCTGGAATCTACGATTTGGGGTGAAAACGATATCGCACTTCTGTACCGTATTACCCAACAGTCATTAATTTTATCGGCGTCAGTAATACATCATTTTGAAGGGAAAAAACCACCCTCAAATACTTAGTATAGAATCAATCATTCTGAAATGTGGTACGATGGTAGATGCTGCCATTATCATTCCAAGTTTCGTCCAGATTTGGGGAAAGGAATTGACGCCATGACGTAAAATACGTCTACCCCGTCACACCTAGCTTGTGTCTTTACAGTGTCCGAAAACCCAAATAGTTTTTCAGTTACCCGTCATATCAGGGTCCTGTGGTCTGCGACATTTTTCGTTTAGATGACGTCAAATGTCCCCATGGCGTCTCCACGGCATCCCCATAGCACCACGACCTTACTGCGTCTCTGAACTGTCTACTGACCCAGCACGACGTCCACATGACGATTTCCGGTGAACCCGGAATTATGTGAGTGCAATCATGAGTTCACGTTCTTACCATGTTCATGGCGACTCTACGACGACAATAGGGCGTACTGCGAGTTCCTACCACGTTTCTATGGCAAACACAGCTACCCATGACGACCTCACTACGTCCTGAAAATGAGGTCCAGGACGCCGAGCCTTGGCATTTACTTTTAACATGTTTAAAGTAGTCGCCATCTCTCTCTGCGACCTTAGTTATCCTGTGCGTCCCCACGGCGACTTCCTAAATTCTCAGCACGACTTCCTGGTGTCTATGGTGCCCTGATCGCGTCATGGGTCGCCGTAGGAACGCAGTAAGAACGCCAGTCCGGTTTGACGGAAAACTCATTTGAAAAATGCTCAAAGTTGTGGCAATCGCTAGCTCTGCGTTCTGCTCTGCGACCTTCAGCATTGTATGGGTCCCCATGGCGACTTTATGCATTCTCACTACGACCTCACGCCGCCTATGGCGTCCCTATCGGGTCCTTGATCGCCGTCAGAACGCAGTAAGAACCCAAGCTCAGTGTGACGGGGGTATAAGGGGGTTCTGTCCGATACTTTTCCGGCATGACAGTCCAGGAATCTAACTGATGACTCGATGTAACTGATATAGGTCCGCGATTGTTCCGAGGTGATTTGATGATACGTGGTTGTAAATGATGTTCCTGAATGGACTGGTTATGGTTCAGTACACAGTCACGTACAAAGGCTTTGGAATGACATTTGCCGGGGTCATCTGGGATGGCACAGTGCTATTTTACAGTTATGGGTGGTATGGGAATGTCCATGTTGTGTCTGAGGCACTCAATAACTCATGTCCTTTGTGGACGGGGGTGGTCCGTGTGGACATCGTGTTATGCTCAGGATCGGTCCATGACACTGATACATGCTAGTAAGGGCTCATTGATGTATTTACACCATACATGCAGTGTTACTTGCGCGTATGCACCCGCGCATATCGCGAAAGTGGGTACATACCGGTCGAATATATATCAGATCAAAATCGTATCAAAACCCATGGACGATTGAAATAATTTGTTCAGCAATTTTTTTCCAGAACATTATCTTACAGACGAATCCCTTATATTTATATTTTATCTAAAACTATTTTAGATCCACCTATATCTATCCCTAGACTACCAAATTTAATAATATGTAAATCGCATGTTTAAACTGCCGCTAGTTTTTCACGTTTTGCATGTTTTCAATTATTTTGGTTTATCGTTTGTAATGGTATCTATGTTCTGTAATTATATGTATCTTTCATGGTCACCATGGTCTCCTCTGGTGTCCAATGTATGTTCCTTTGATTTTGTTGTTGGTGTATGTAGAATAAAATTTCTATATTCGCTACTTTTTGGAGATTGATGTAATTAGTGCGCGTTCTTATTGTGAAGGGCAGTGAACTGCATGGATAATGTCATTGTGGAATTATGGCGAATTATGACTGTAGATAACATGTTGCACAAAACGTAGGCCCACATGATTATTCTGCAAGAAAAAAACAGGCATCCGCTTTTGATACGGCACTCGGCTTTATTCGACTCATATGCGCACTTTCTCAGTATACGCGCATTTCATATAGAATCCATGCATCAAAAGTGAAACACGGCTAAAGTGATCGCTTATGGAAAACCCAATTGTGGCGTTGTGCCATATTTGGGCATATCGATTGGCACCTGGGGCGTTGATTGGTAAAACACACGAGGACCGCTCCTATAAGCACGCTGTAAAGACCAGCCGTGCTAACGAAATCAATCAATACTCGATAGGTGCCGCTTTCTTGTGGCGCGTACTACTTTAAGCTTCAGAGGCCACTTTTCAGATTTCACGTCAGACATGTAGACACTCAAGGTCATCCAAGGTCAAGATCAAGGTCATCATTAGTTGTTCCATATAGGACTTCCTACATGTTCATAATGCAAACTTGAGCTCTATCTACATGCGTTTCATCTGTAGATGCAAAATTGGGCATTCTTTGACCCCAAAATGGCTGTTTTGACCTTTCAATGTCACCAAAGGTCAAATTCAAAGTCACCTCACAAATCGCCATATATGACTTCCTATTTGAAAATGTTAATGTCTAAGCTCTATCTTCAAGCGTTCTATGAGTACAGTCCTGGCAGCTCGCATTATGAAGGAAAAGAGTGCCGAAAATGTTTTTCGCTGACTCGTCAAAATTTCAAAATAGCTGCCACACGGAGACCGGCGATTCAAGGGCAACACATTTTATACACATCATGGAGGTATGTGGGGGGAGTCTTATGCATCAATTAGAAAGAAAGTTACTGAACAGTTTTTTGAGAAAGTGGCCGTTAAATTTCAAGATTGACCATTTCATGTCGAAAACGGGCGCCATTTTGAGAAAAAAATGGGAAAATAAAAAAACTAAAAAAAATACCTCCCTCTCGAAATATTTTTAGGCATTTTTGTGCCAAATTTCGGAAAGATTTGACCGTAAACTTTAAAGATAAAATTGTAAACGGAAGATGGACGATGGACGACAGACGGACGGATGTGCGAACGGATGAGCGTTACGGGCGGACCCAATGTGAAATTTCCTATCTTAACTTTCCCGGTAAGTCCTGAAAAAATCCCCGTAAAACCGCACTTTTGGCTTAAACCATGGTTAGGGGGCACTTTCAGCTTTTCTCCCCCTAAGCTTTCCCCGTAAACCCTCCTGGTATGCCATGCCAATAGGTTATCGGACCTAAGGTTCGGTAACCTAAAAATTCGATTTTGTAACTTTGAATTATAAATCCAATTACCCATCAATTTGGTCGGAGTTTCACCTAGTATTTTAAAAATATACAATATTGTTAAAAATTTTGTAAATATATAATATTTGTTCGAATT
The DNA here is from genome assembly GCA_949152475.1 of Terebella lapidaria. Lineage (NCBI taxonomy): Eukaryota > Metazoa > Annelida > Polychaeta > Terebellida > Terebellidae > Terebella > Terebella lapidaria. Next base: position 25,906,819 of record OX424562.1, read on the forward strand.
ACATGTCTGTTTTCGCATTGTAGGCCTATATACTTACATGTATATTTCTGGCAATATACAAACATCTCCTGCCTGCGGGGTCACCCCAAACCTTTTTGACTTATTTGTTCCATTATTTTTATCTATTCTTTGATGCAAAATTCTCAGTTAATTTTGTATTAATATAATGTACTCTCCAATATTACCAATACATAATATACACTTACCACTTGCCATGTACTACTTAACACTTGCAATTCAAAAAATATGAGACTCATTGTATTTGTGTAATGACCAATTGTACACGAGGTATGTATTGCAAAAAGTAACCACTGAGTGGCAATTCGTTTGTCGTATCTGCAATTCTACAGAGGTATGTAACGGATTTGAAAAAGATGATACGTTTCATGTGGCCAATGATTATGGAACAAAAAATGACTGTTCCTAAACTGGAGAAAGAGTATTTCTATTGATTCTCGACATCAGATCTATCTCGTGTTCGTTTGCAAGTACTTATGCGTTTGTAATTAATTAAAGAAGACTACACTGGGAGCGACTCAAAAAGCACAAAAGCAAACACGAACCGAGTCTGACACTACTCGATTATTGTAGTTTAATGGCAGCTTTCGGTTCAATGGTGATACTTATAAACGTTCATAGTTAGTAGAATTCAGGAATTATAACGTTGTCAATGTTTGACTGGCGGAGCGGGAGTGCTTGAAGATCATTAACAAGAAATTACATCATCTCCCAATTTTGGTATGAACTCGTCAAGTTCATGAACAATATTTGTATGATATCTGTTCATTGCAAAATATGGAGTTACTCCAAATGCCAACTACAGGGGCTTACCTGGTGGCATTCAAACTGGTGGCCAGTGATTATGGGAAAAAAATACTTACAACATGAGACTCATGATATTTGTGTAAAGACCATTTTTATATGAGGTATGTCTTGCAAAAAATAGTAAATCGTTAGTCGTAACCATTGAGTGGTAAGTCGTTTGTGGTATCTGCAATTCTATAGGGGTATTTAATGGATTTGAGAAAGATATTTTCATGTGGCTAGTGATTACGAGAAAAAAAAACATGACTGTTCCTAAACTGGGGAAAGGGTATTTCCATTAATATAACATCAGATCAGAAATACATAAGACCTGGTCTTATGTATTTCTGATCAGATTCATCTCGTGTTCGTTTGCAAGTACTTATGCGTTTGTAATTAATTAAAGAAGAATACACTGGGAGAGATTCAAAAAGCACAAAAGCAAACATGAACCGAGTCTGACACTACTCGATTATTGTAGTTTAATGGCAGCTCTCGGTTCAATGGTATTAGGTATAAAAGTTGAGAGTTAGCAAAATTCAGGAATTATAACGTGTTTGAAGATCATTCACACGACTTTACGCAATCTCCCAACTTTAACGAAGTCGTCGACTTCTTGAACAATATATGTATGGTATCTGTTTATTGTAAAATATGGAATTATTTCAAATGCCAACTAGAGGGGCTGACCTTGAAGCGATCAACTGGTGACCAGTGATTTTGGTAGAAAAGTTAGCCCAAGGTCTACGAAAGGTTACCGGAGCAATGTTCAGTGTTAAACCACAACTGTTTAACCAAAATTGACGTTCTGATTTTTCAAGGTCACTGAAGTCAAAATCAAGGTCACCTGTGATTTCGCCGTATATGACTTCCTATTTGAATGTGCCAATATTTGAGCTCTATCTTGAAGTGTTCTAGCAGTTTACTTCATACAACTCTCATTATGAAGGAAGAATTTGGTAATAAAATTTTTGGAAACATTTTTTTTCCTATTTTTTATCTTTTTTGGCTGGAAATAACTCAAAACGAATAGTAACCTGAATTGGGACAAAAAAAAAATTATCGAAAAATCTGTCAAAAAATGGCCACCACACAAAGACCGGTTATCCAAAGGCAACAAAACTTATACATGTCGCGAAGGTACATAGGGGGAATCGAGAAAATGGCCGCTAAAGTTAGAAAATGGCTGTTTTCCGTCGAAAACGGCTGCCATTTTGAAAAAAAAATCCTTTTTGCAATATTCTTAGGTATTTTTGTGCGAAATATCGGAAGGATTTACCCGTAAACGTTACGACGGACGCAGCGCCAGGCCAAAAGATCATCGGACCATAGGTCTGATAACCTAAAAAATACCACATATAGTCGAGCAGATTTCAACAAATTCAACATATAAAGACAGATAGGATGTATGCAACCGCAATATGACTAACCAAAGCAACCGAAAACCTAAAAGATGATTCAAAATAACTTGTTTAAAAAGTAATTTCCTTGAGTCATACTTATATAATCCTACAATTTCATAGTCAACCAATTATAGCATTCTGAAAAATATTAGTATACCGAGCAAGGAAAAAGATGACCAGTAACTTCTGATCAATATATTCCAACGTGGTCAGGTTTCGCCACCATTCTCGCTATAAAATAAAGTGAACACTAATTATGCGCTCCTCTCTAGAACAGAGTTCTAATCAAAGGCGCCATACACTTTACCCCAATCTAAAATTACTAGACATCTGTCACAATTCGGCGCTACACTATAACTTCCTGTTAAATGACCGGCAACCACTGAATCCTGGTTGGAGATTGGTCCAGTCTGATTCTCGAACCCATGAGCAATGATGTTTCCGCCAGAATATAAACGTATTCGTTACAATAGGCAGGTCACCATTTGTTCAGCTGAGAAATACACCAGCATGATGACCAGTATTGATGTATCTAGATACACTATTGTTACTGAAAGTGATATGCGGTGGTCTATTCTGGCACTTCTTTCATCCCGAAACGACCGCAACCTTTGTTTTGCACATAAAACATTTATAACCCCAATATCGGTTTCTTTCAGATTATTCGTTAGAAGATGAAACCCTTTATAGTCAAGAATCACTCCTGAGTCTTTTCTAGCCTGCAAGTTTTATGTTCTCCCCGCTGTGGGTACGAAAATATTCTCTTTTTTTCGCCGCCGAATATGAAACCGATGGGATGCTAAAGCTAGCGATTGATCGCATCTATTGACCTTGGGTGTATCAAGTGCATTGTAGGGATGACGTCCTGCCCGGTTTTTGGGACATTTTTTTATTCCTGTAACATATTACATTGAATATCGACGGTGAATGTGGAGCGATTTTTCTACATTGAAGTAAATTCACCACGCTCAAGTGCTGTTCACAACTGCTCTAAACGAGTTTACTTTTGCAGACAATACAAAATGCCTTTCACATGCATCGGTGCAATAGACTTGGGCTGCATAACAGATGAGATAGAACATGGGATATCAGTCCAGACATCGACATATTTGCCCCTGATCATACCCAGGATAATTATTAATTAGGGAGATAATAATTATTTTCCCAAAGGATCCACTCAAATATTGTTCAGGACTTTTTGATGGTTCTCTGTGGATTTGACCTTGAGAACGAACAGCTTGGGAACATTATCTTTATTCCTAAAAACTCACATAGATATAAATACTATAGTATTGTGTAAACATGTTTGACCGTTTGCTGTACCCATTATGCCTTTTCTGAATATGAATTAATTGTGTAGTAATGAAATTCAACATAATAATATTTATACTGGTAAGTTTCCACGGACTAGTACATGGGCCGCTGACCTATTGTCGACATGCTGCTCTCCACGTTGACCTTCCAATCGTCTTCCGGGAGCAAATTCTTCAACAGTCTTTTCGTTCCAAACCACTCAATGGAATTTTTGGAAAATTTGTATGGTGGATTATATAATTTGGAACATTTATACTTTCGAAAATTCGAGGAAATGTTTGGTAATTTTTTTCACTCAAAATGTTGCCACTTACTCGTAATGGGAGAATATGTTGACAGTGCAACATAAATGGGCGCATATACGACTTGTAACACAAAGGTATTTGAAAGCACAAAATTGTACATGTATGGAATAATGACGAATTCGCTTCTCAGTCAGAACACTTGGAGATCGAGCTCAGGATGGTATTATCAACGTATGAAGTCATATATGGTGCAGATTATGTGGACATTGATCGAAAATGATCTCGAGTGCTCAAACTTAAAACTACCTCTACCACAAATTGTGTGAACTAGTCTTTTGGGTTCCATCTGTATAAGAATGTGTAATTTTTCCCTCGCACTATGGATATGATACTTAGTTGTGATAGTGATGTTACGTCGCGCATTGCTTCTACTGTGAATATTAATTGTCAGTATTGAATAGGTAAAGTTTTACTTTTAAACCTTGTCCTGAACTATGATTGTCGAGTCTATAATACTACAATTGCATGTACATAACAATATTATATCCCGATAACCCGTCGGTGAGCTACTGGGCCTTTCTCTATTAAATTGAATGAATGCTTATGAACACTACATATATATAATCAGTTTAAAGTATATAATATAAAGTAGATTGTTCATATGTATATAATATAAAGTAGATTGTTCATATGTACTCGAGCTTTGGGTCGAAGTGATTTCCTTTAATCAAATTTAGTAATGACACCTGTCCAATGATATTATGATATTTTAGTTAATTTAGGTCGCCGAATCAGTTAGCTCCATATTGATTTGAATAGACTAATAGGTTGGACACGAAGGCCTACAGGTACCAGTTTTATACTCTGATTTTTCTAACTTGTTTACACCGGTTTTTGATGATAATTTTGTGATGCTAAATCGTATCGTTCTATAATTTGGCACACTTCAACTGGGAATCAAACGGCAATTTGTACCAAATTTCAGACTTCTATCGCACAAATTGAAGAAGTTGGCTATCCACCCCATGTTAAATTTCAACCCAAAACGGGATCTCGAGAGTCTGAGCATAATCGAGAATTTGGTCCTGTTTATATCCATCAGGATTCAGTGTATTATTGTAATTTTGGACTGGAAGACACACTGGGGTGTATTCTACACAAACATGTTGATTTCGAAAGATTTCACCGCTACAAAACCGAGCAAATGCACAAAATTGTGTGCGGACCCAGAAATTGAATGGCAGGGCTAAAGTTACATTGGGGTAGATTGCCAACTTTTTCAATTTTCCGAAATTCCGTGCTAAATTGCCGTTTGACTCCCATGTGAAGTATGCCAAGTTATAGAATTATACCATTCAGCATCGCAAAATTATCAGCAAAAAAACGACATGTAAGTCGCTGCACACAGGTCGCAGCATTATATCGCCTTCAGATAATTACATGTATTATGATTTCATAAACGTCATCGATTTTTGACAAAGTACGATCAATACCGTGGCCGATCTCTTACGGTGCACCATACATTTTATACGTCGATCTATCGAATGCTGCTTCTTATTGGCTGCGAGCTTGTAAGCCGGGAGACTGGCACTATCTCACCTATCGATAGATAGATAGACTCGGGAGCAGACTAGGCGAGCTCGTGGACAATGCCGGGATATTTCACAGTTACCATGACCGAGTGTTTCTGCGCCTGCTGTTTTTCGTAGTAGTTTATGACTAGCAGATGCAATTGGTTTGGAGCCAGTCGTTTGTCCGGTAAGCTTTGCACTTGGTAATACTTGGAGCAAATATTCGATTAAGAGGAAAAGTGCTTTTTTTTTTGCTCGAATACTGAACACTAAATTTTACTTTTTCAATTACAGCATGCATATATATATATGCACATTGTCAATTGATTAGAGAATGATGATTTATATCGTTCAATTGACCGGGGTTTAGTCACTGTTATGTATCTCATATGTTAAATCATTGATGCATTCAGAAGCAATCTGGATGACTGATTCTCCGCTCGTTCCAACACACCAACAACATGGATGCGACGAATATGATCGATGAGTACCAATCCTTGGAGCAATATAACAACATGGCCCGGAATATCACGGCGATGGAGCCTTCCCCAGTGACATATTACTATGGCAACATCACGACGACGCCTAGGATCATTGGTGGACTGTCCAACTCACTCGTGGATCCGGAAATGTTGATCTTTCGTCGCGTGATACACTCCATAGATTTATACGTCAAACCCATTATAGCAGCTGTGGGCATTGTTGGCAACTCGATCTGCTTCATGGTGTTCATGGCGACCTACCTGAGGAAGCTCTCCAGCAGCGTGTACCTCGCGGCGCTGGCGATCTGTGACACCATCTACCTGCTCACTGTTCTCTTCTCCTGGATGGACAACGTCAACATAGATATCTACCACAGGAACGGCTGGTGTCAGCTATTGACATATCTTGGCTTTGTGACCAGTTTCCTTGACGTCTGGTACATAGTCAGCTTCACGGTAGAGCGATATTTGGTGGTGTGTTTTCCACTCAAGCGCCAGGGATTGTGCAGCCCCAGACGCGCCAAGATCGTCGTGTTGAGTTTGGCACTCCTAGGAGCTGTCCTCTTCACGTTCGCCTTGTGGACTTCCGAAGTCGGCTGGACTTACGGACGTCCGTTCTGTGCTCCGAAACAAGAGTACTACTCGACCGTACTGGCCTTGACCAACGTGGATACTATAATAACTCTGGTAATCCCAACTGTTGTGATTGTGGCTTGCAACATTCGAATTACTTTTGCCGTTGCTAAGTTTTATCGTGAACGTGCCCAGTTAGAAGGCTCACATGGCCAAAGTTCCCGGATCTCCAGGAGTCGGAGTGCATCTCGACGTGACGATGCAATCCGAAACAGGACGAGCTCCGTTAAATCTAATACCGCTCAGAGTGGGCTCCAGATGAAGGTAACGAAGATGCTGCTCCTAGTCTCGACTACTTTCCTCATCTGCCATATTCCGAGTCATAGTTTCCGTGTTTACGTCTTCATCATGTCACTGATCTCAGACGTCTACAAACCGTCACATCTGATGATGCTCATCCAGAAACTGTTCCAGTACCTCTACATCATGAACTTCAGCGTCAACTTCTTCTTGTACAGCATCTCCGGAAAACCTTTCCGCCGTGCCATGATGCGTTTCCTGCAAATCATTCGCAATCAGATTTCGAAGTTCTTACAAAATAAATACACTGTGATTCGATCGCGTTCCTTCATGAGGCAAACTCGTGAGGATCATCAGCTGGATAATGGTGAAAATACAGCTGCCTAGAACTGCGACAAGAGATATTCTTGACTCTCGTGGAAATGCAAATGAATATTGATATTCAGAATGTACCTTTGATTTGGGTTTATCGAGTTTGGCAGCTATTATATTTTGTGTGAGATGCTAAATCGACATTTAATAGTCGTGTTTGTGTTACGGTATACTATGAATACACCAGCGTCAGGCCGCGGCAGCGATTGTGGGTTTTATTCATTCGAAGCATGGTATATCTCTATTATTCTTCCTCGGCTTTATTAGGTGTGAAAGTTGGGTATGAATATACCAAACATCCCCATACGGACAGCTGGTGTGTATTATTATGGCCTTATATGGTAACCTAAAATTGTATCAATCCTTATAACAATTTTTACGTGTGTGGTGATAATCAACAGATAGTCGGTGTTTTTGTAAGTTGTATTCACTGTCTGCACGTGATGACGCCAGTGGACTTTGACGCCAGTGTTGATGGCTGTACGAACCAATCCATCACTATCAATACAATCAGATTTTGTTGATGACAATAACAAACCAAGAATACATTTTAATAGAAAAACACCCGACCAAATAATTTTTCCAAAGACACACTGGCGTCATCAGGGGCAGACAGTAGTTAATGTAGTTATACTGTTCAACATATGGAATTTGTGTACAATTGCCCAACAAACGGTCTAATGTTTCATTTTGTGGTTCACATTTGCTTCATCCTACTCAGGGTATTGGTAATATATAGATCTTACATGGTTATCGGCATATGGTGTGCACCTATATTATACATATATACATATATTATATATATATAAATATATTTTGTTCAAAAAAATAAATTCAATGCCTACAAAAAGCAATGAGCCTTTGTAGTGTGGTGAAAACATGTTGTTCGGGGTTTGAACTATTTGCGTTAACGTGCGCTCTGGTATGTACTTGATTTAGGACTTCCAAACCAGGGTTGTGTTCAGCGAAGAAAACCTTTTGTAGTGTTCCATACAGGAACATCAACGTGAAAGAGGTAGTATTGTTCACGGCTTATGATGTCAAAGACAGCAATGAACTAGCGTATAGATGTGAGTGGTGACAGCTGAGCGGTATTAGGCAGGAATTTGTTTTGCTAGATGATATTCAATATGCTGGTGTGTAGCGTTTCCTGTGTGCTACATTGATAATCGAGTTCAAGCAGTTGAGAAAAATTTGACACTGTTGAATATTTTCAATTGTTTGAAGACAAACAAATGAACAACAGAGATAAATCCAGAACAGATGGTGACCAGAGCGATTATGCCAAATTACTCGTTCGGTCCATCTATTTCGGCCCATGTATCGCAGGTCATCCTTCTTCTACATTCAATGAATATTGAAAATGTGCCGGACGGATTGCATGACATTCGTTCAGTGGATGGGTAGTATAGTGGAGTGCAGTGCTCTACATGGGCCGTTTGGTCACCAATATATTTTCAAATCACATGTGGGGCAAAAATTAACATCTAGATTGAGACCAAATAGTTTTCACAGCGCGAACATTGATCGGGTATGGCAGTAGGGAAACCGAGAGAGTGTTTTTCAACTGGAATATTTGCATATTATTATAGGTCGTTCAGCACATGACGATATCCCATCCCTGTCTAATGTTCTGGACAAATTGCCCGTAAACAAATAAGCATCCATTTATAGCATGACGACACATGTCACATGAAATTACAACGTCATATAACCTAGCTAAGTTGATGAGATAGCCTGTCTTGAACTGACGGCGGGCTATTATACCATACCCTTCCAAACTATAGACAGTTCAACATATGGATTATGATAATTTACATAGCGCTCTTTGGGAGATGCGACCATAGCCATGATCGTGTTGGCATCGTATGGAGTGGCACTTGTGTATACGCGAGAGCTTCCGAAGTATACTACGAGGGAGGTAGTCACTTCCGACATTCTATAGATAGGCCTGGCATTGGAGAAAGCATTCAAGGTAAATGAGTCTAATCATCTCACGACACGAGAAATCGATGTATTCTCTCACTAGCAAATATATAAAATATGGCATGATATGTTGGATATCATTTTCATGCAGAATAAAAACGTAAGCCTGATTTGAAATCGCCTATGCTTGCATTGCCATACATTTTCTGCCAAAATATTTGTTGCTTAGCTTGGCATAACGTTAATGTCTACGGAAGGAAATTCATTTGGCTTTTTTATAATTAGTTTCACCTTTCTTTCGCTATTGAGACAATAATTTTATTAGTAAGTATTGTATGTATCAACCTATTACCATCAACGGAAGCAGATCAAATACATACTTGTCATTCATCAACCGTTCATATACATCACATAATTTTGTTCTCTATTGTTGTATACTGTTTGTGAAACAAACGCTAATGAGTTGACGAAAAATCCATAAAACCATCAAGGCCACGAGCGCTATTTTGAAACCCATTTTAACAACTTTCGACCTTCTACTGGCTAGTTTCTCTTCCTTCCCCCACAAGGAACAGATAATGACATGGAAAAGTAATCTGTCTCCATTTAGAATAATCTTTCACTGAGTATACATCAGATATATTTATCGGTTTCCCGTGAGAAATTACCTCACATCTGCCACCTGGGGTAGAACTTTGAATACAACGGGAACTAATAACATGTGAATGGGAGCCAATGTGAGGGGAATATTACAGGTAGCATCATCGGTGTCACACTGCCATAGCAGAGCTATATTTTGATCGAGAGAAGTGCAGAAATGAGCCACCGTAGATAATGCAGTTCACTAATATTTTAACAAATCATATGCAAGGGGAAAATACTAGCATTCAGAGTGAAACTTTTTATTTTTCACATGTAGGAACCTTGATAAAATATGAAAGTGGACAAGCTACGGGAGCATATTCCAACTTCGACATTAGCCTATGACAGTTATCCTAATAACTGTATAATCTTTCAGACTTTCTTCTTGTCACAAAACTAGTTACAGACCTAGCTAACATTTGAGCCCCACTTACATGACAACCCAACTGACAGGAATTTACCATGCCCTACAAAGTCAGTTAGGGCCTACAAGTTAAGGATTGATTGCATGTGATCGTCATGAACCTGGCATTGACCAGCTGTCCATTCACTTATAATGTAAATATAAAGGTAACAAATTCATGAATTTACACACTTCCAATCAACGTGAAACTTTGCCTTTCTGATTGTTAGCCATCAAGGATTACTAACCGAGACTCTGTTTCTCACTAAGCAATGTTAAATTTGTTAAAATCATCGTTTTCATATGTCATTTTCCGACCTATTTCTCAATCTACAAAATACACTCACAACAGGGCGAGCGTAAGGATTATGCTGTGCAGCAAATAGCTAGTGAGGCCAGTAAAACTCACAGGTGATATGCACTCGGGTGCACCGAGGTGTTTGGGATTATGAATGTTCAGCTCATTGTATTCATCTCACAGAAAGTATAGCCCTATATATTCTCATTTTTTTTGACGACAACAAGGAATGAATATATGCAACAGCCAGTGCTTGTCAAACAGAACACTCGAATCTTCGTTTTGGTGAAACGTATAAAATTATTTATCTAATCATCAAAATCCACAGCTTTCGTGATATCATTTATGAAACCATGTCTCGGTTAATCATCCCTGAGTATATGTGTGTGTGCTAGCCAAGTTTTAGGTCAGGGGATTGTATTGTTTTGGTGATTTTGTTACCTTTACTTTCACATTATAAGTCAATGGAAAAGTGCCTCAGTGCAGTCACTGGTAAGTTACGTGCAATCACACCTTAAAGAAACAACCTTCGAACTGATGGTATGTTATATTTTACTATACTACTAGACAGGCAGTTACTACTAAATGGGCAGCTACATGTACGGTTAATGATAATTTACATTGCCCTCTTTGTGGTACGATATTATGGCCATGATCGGTATGGCATCGCAAGAAGTGGCACTTGTGAATGGGTGAAATCAGCGGCACAAACGTAATAGGCTATGGTCGGTGAATGGTTTCCATGATTAGTATTGATGTAACACTAGCTATCGATTCAAGCCGATACCTTATCCTTGACTAACAACGTATCAAAGTAGAAGCGTCACAGCGTGACACGTAAACAGGATATTAGACTGACAGACGCGGTGCATCCCATCCTATTTACTCATCGGAGCAAGTAACACATATTGATTATCATAGTCGACATCATAGGCTCTATCAACGGAATGTACAACAAGTATAACGCCATGTTTCTAGAAAAACATGGCAGAAAACCCGGCCCTTTTATGTGCACATGTTTTCCATGGAATCACAATACTGAATATCGAGTTCAAATTGTAAGAAGATGTCCCATAAAACGTGATTACACAGTTTTATTTCCATATGAATAAGTCACACTAATATTTATACAGTTCAAATAGAAAGTCAGACAATCAGCCACATCAAAGTAACTGATGCGAGAAACTGTTACATCCTCAGCCAATTTATCTCCTCCAAGTCTATTTAAAGGCAACTTCATTTATCAGTGAAACCCGCTTTTTGGCTATAGTTTTGTTTTGGATCATCGTATCAAGCTGAAATTTTGTGTATCTTAATCATGTATCATGCCGTAATTTGTCCCCAAATTTCAGAATTTTATCTAAAATATTGAAGAAGTTGGCAATCCAACCCAATGTTAAATTTCAGCCTCTACATGGAATTTCAGAGACTGCATAAATCCCAACTTTTTTTCGATGTACGAGTTATATAGTTTTTCAAAATAAACATATCTAACTTAATATACATCAACTACGCATTCAGACTCCAAAATCAGCGCAATAGGTTCATTCTGTACGAGCATAAACACGATTAAAGCCATGAATTTGTTGGAATTTATTTGATCCTATTTGGACTGAAATTTAACATTGGGGTAGATTGCAAACTTTTTCATTTTTTGAGATAGAATTCTGAAATTTGGTGCAAAATTACGGGATGATACCCAATGAAGACACACCAAATTTCAAGTTGATCTGAATATCCAAAACAAACTACGGCCAAAAAGCGTGTTTCACTGATAGATGAATTTGACTTCAGATGTACCGTATCCTTGTTAGATCGCCATGGCAGTACCCAGGTACCGGTCTTTGACCGTGAGTTTACTATCCGTCGGCAGCTCTGTTAAAAACATCCTACTGAATTCCAGTTCCATAAGTCTCCCCAGAACCTATCTTCCAGTTTAACACGCGGCATTACCAATATCCTCCAAACATATATAGGCACACGAAACGCCTTTATAATATTCTTAAGACTTTCCACAATCTAACCAGGTCTAAACCCTTCCCGTAGATATGCAAGAAAATTATCGATAGGGCATAACAGCCTATCAAGAATGATGAACAAAAACCAATTTCCACTCCCTTTAAATATTCATAAACAGGTGGCAGGATTTGATGAATATGTGCAGGCCTATTACAATGAACAAATGTATAGTTCCTGCACACTAGGCCCATAGCTTGGCATATATACGATATTGGGACTGAAACTTAACAGCATTGGGGTAGATTACCAGCTTTTTCAATTCTCGAGTTGGAAATCTAAAATTATGCAAGAATTTGCCGTATGATACCCAGATGAATATGCTAAGTTATAATATGATATCATTTAGCATCGAAATAATATCAGTGAAAAACGAGTAAGAGAAAATCAGAGTACATGTACAGTAGTACAATTACATTTCACAGAATACATCGAAGCCCGCACAATAGCGCGCAACGTATGACCACCGTGGGATCGCTCGTTGCCCATTCAACTTGCCACGAATATAGTAGTAGTCCTACCGGGCGTCATGCCGGACAAATATCCGTAGACCATGTAGACGTATAGGGCCGTGTATTCCCCTCCCTGTAGGATGCCGTGTTTCGAGCGATATGCAGTGAGAATTGGGCGGGGGGGGGGGGGGGAGGGGCAGGGAGGTATCAGGAGTTGGATATGCGGGCAGCCGACTGAGCCAAGCCATTGAAGCCAGAGTGTACACTCTCTTGCGGATCGGAATTTAAGGGGCCTACTCTGCCTACTCTCCGCCTAGATTCATAGACCTCATACACATGCACATGCGCTGCGACAATTAGTCCCTGGTCGTCTCGAGAGAAATAGCTTAATATTAGCTCAACACAGTCGAAATAATTCGGAATGAGTATCTAAAACTATTGTCTAAAATGCTTAAAAGTAATTCGTCCTTGTTAACCGCTGCAATACAACATATTTCTAGTGGTTACTTCTTGGCGTAGTAATATAAGTAATTACAGTAATTACAACCACACAATTGGAGCGGTCATACTTTGCGAGTTCTAAGATAACTGGCAGGAGAATCGGTAATTGCACTTGCGCATTCGACATGCGATCTAATTTAAAACATCAGTTTCCATTGTCATATGATGATTGTTGTTTGAAGAATTATTATTAGCAATGCTTTTGTATCAGATTAACAGAATATATCGGCTTCTATTTCAAATTCGCGAAACCAACACCAGTGTATGCTGAATGTAAGAGAGTCGTCTGGTGAAGTCGGAAGACAGGAAATACATGGGATGAGGTCAACGACAATCACATATACCCGGCCCTGAGGGGCCGGGAATGATGTCACACGCACCAATTTTGATACTGATATTCCTGTTTGTCACTCATTCATGTCCAAATCAATAATGTATTCATTGGGATTGAATTTCGTTTGTCATAATGTTACTTGCATAATGTACTCCACATCGTTACCTTCATTTTCCCCTGTATGTACTTTTGTTTCTTGTCATCTTTGTAGTCTTACTCACTTTAGTCAAGGAATCCTACTCACTCAGTCAATAACTACTCAATCAGAAATGTATCATTATTTGTGTTGTTTGGGATTCCATCGCTCGTTTTCCGTTCACCAATTGTTTGTTTTGCATAATTCATCATCTAGTCTTATTGCATAGTTGTACCTCTGGTGAATAGAATTTTACTGAATTGGCTCAACAATTGGGTTGAGCTCAACAAAAGGTCACCGAGTCCTCGAGTGCTATTTTAAAATCCAGTTCAACAACTTTCAGGTTTTTTTGCTGGCTAGTTTGCTCTCATTCCCGTGAGGACCAGTGATGGTGACATGGAAAAGTAATCTGTCACTGGGAGAACAATCTGTCACTGAGGCTGTATCACAAAACTTTTTTTTGGTTTCACGTGAGAAGTGACCTTGGCTCTGCCACCTGTGGAAATACTTGGGATATAACGAAAACGAAGACGGTGTTAATGCTAGGCTAAGTGAAAGGTATGACTGTGTGTTAATGAGTCGATGTACCTCATTCGGATCTGGCTAATCGTTATAGAACTAGCAATACGTTAGGCTTAGACATAGAAGTTATTTTTTTTCACAGATATCCGCTTTTTCTGCCCAACATTCCTCTTGCCATAGCTATGCAGCCATCGGTGTTCCGATTTGCCTGAGTCAAATATCAGCAGAAATTGTTGCATTATGATTTGTTTGAAATTTCAAAACAGCGAAACAACTCTGGGTGGACCCACTTGTGTGCTCTAGCCTCCAAAAGCATCTAGCTTTCCTTGTTCCCACTGTTTGACGCTTATTTTGCGCCCAGATGAACGACAGATGGCAGCTTGCATAATCAGACATACACATTGGTTGCTTTGCTGTATATTAGTCAACATGAGACACAATAACGAATTTTCACCTGAAGTCACATGTTCTGATTGCACAAGATTTTTTGGGGGGCACGACATGGAAGAGCAAAGCGTTCATCACTGCTGAAAAACTCGTTGAAGAACATGGTATGAGCCGAAAATCCAGCTAACAAGGGGGATCTTCGAAAAAGTCATCTAGCAGTGGACCACCAACGGGGCGTCCTGGTAGGCCCAAATCAACGACCAAGCGAGCGAGTGTAGGACTCCGTTTGTACACCGGGACATCTAGGGACAACTCATTGTCGTTCAAATAAGTGAAATCACCGTAGGGAGATGACACCAACCTTACTTTACACTTATGCACAAGTTACACTTACCAAGAAACGCTCAGCGAGATCGCCAGTGTGATGTTCCCAAATGGCAGAAACGGTGCTTTAGAAGCAATATCAAAGTCAACAGGTATTATTATTATTATTATTATTATTATTATTATTATTATTGGTGTTCTTGTTATTATTTGTTGGAGTAAAACTTGACGTTGACGGGCCATCTTTCTTTCGGAGTCGTCTCTCCGGCAATGACAGAGAAGGGTGACTCTGTCTCCAAGAGCCATAAGGCCTAGGTTTTCCTGGGGCATATTTCACAAAGAATCTGAATCAACTTTCGCTGACTGAAATAGGAGTTAGCCTACTATCTACCATGCGAAATACCGAGCTTAGTCGGCTGAATTAGATTTAGATTTTTTTTTGTGAAATAGGCCTCAGGTCTTTGTGACAAAATTATTACTGAGAAACTCGTTAACTTAATCAATTGCTTTTCTGTTCAACTAGTCAACTCTTATATAACCAATACTGAAGTTGCTGCCAGTTTTGGCCCATGTAGCGCAGCTTACTATTTCTTCTAAATTCAATTAAGATTAAAAATGTGCCAGAAGGATTAAATACGGAAGCCCAGATAGGACATTTGCCCCATAAGTTAAGTTCGCCTCGGCGAACTACTAACTCGCCTCGGCGAAATACTAACTCGCCTCGGCGAACTGCTAACTCGCCTCGGCGAAATACTAACTCGCCTCGGCGAACTGCTAACTCGCCTCGGCGAACTACTAACTCGCCTCGGCGAACTGCTAACTCGCCTCGGCGAAATACTAACTGGTCTCTTATCAACCAACTGTTAACTCGCCTCGGCCAATTGTTATCTCGCCTCGGCCAATTGTTATCTCGCCTCGGCGAACTGCTAACTCGCCTCGGCGAACTGCTAACTCGCCTCGGCGAATTGTTATCTCGCCTCGGCGAACTGTTATCTCGCCTCGGCCAATTGTTATCTCGCCTCGGCGAACTGCTAACTCGCCTCGGCGAACTGCTAACTCGCCTCGGCCAACTGTTATCTCGCCTCGGCGAACTGTTATCTCGCCTCGGCGAACTGTTATCTCGCCTCGGCCAACTGTTATCTCGCCTCGGCGAACTGTTATCTCGCCTCGGCCAACTGTTATCTCGCCTCGGCGAACTGTTATCTCGCCTCGGCGAACTGTTATCTCGCCTCGGCCATTTGTTATCTCGCCTCGGCGAACTGTTAACTCGCCTCGGCGAACTGCTAACTCGCCTCGGCCAACTACTAAAATGCCAGTTGTGTAACACACCTAAATGGCAACCACAGTTCGCCGAGGCGAGTTAGCAGTTCGCCGAGGCGAATTAACAGTTCGCCGAGGCGAGTTAACAGTTCGCCGAGGCCAACTACTAAGTTGCCAGTTATGTAATCCTTACAAACGGCGAGTTAGCAGTTCGCCGAGGCGAGATAACAGTTCGCCGAGGCGAGATAACAGTTCGCCGAGGCGAGATAACAGTTCGCCGAGGCGAGATAACAGTTCGCCGAGGCGAGTTAGCAGTTCGCCGAGGCGAGTTAGCAGTTCGCCGAGGCGAGTTAGCAGTTCGCCGAGGCGAGATAACAGTTCGCCGAGGCGAGATAAACTATCGGGGCAAATGTCCTATCTGGGCTTCCGTAATACAATATGGTGTGGCGATTTTGCCCTAAGCACGCGGCAGGTGATTGTAAATATATATGCCATTTATGTGGCCTTTTCGTACTTGGCCTTGTTTTGACACGCTCCGTTCGAGCGTGCGTTGCCACGGCGACGCATTGTACTTTACGCTCCAGTAAACTATAACAATGGATCGATTAGACCTCGCGTGCGTCCTACAGCTTGTGGTGTATTATATATACACTGGAAGCGACTCGATCGAGGAGATTGTCCGAGAGAGAGTAACTGGGACGCACACGAGGCTCGCCATGAGCTTTGTGTTCCCTAGTTGTGAGTAGTGGGCTCCTAGAGCCCTGGGGACGATTTCCATGGGGAGGCCCGGGCTGGGAGAGACAAGTTGCTGACTCGGGGGCGTAAGCCCCGTGGATCGCCAGTTCTCTCCCTTCCCGGGACGTGTGACATAGGCTCTGGCCAGCATGTTGGACTGTACGGGGTTCCGTCCCCGAGGCAGACCGCGGCTCGCCAGGCCCCGCCAGTTAACACCGTGGTGATGAACCAGTTTCTGAACGGTGTCCGTAGGCCTGGGAGTGTCGGGTGGGCTGTTACCTGGTTACCGTTAATGCTGAAGTAGTTACCGTGTCCGCAGCGACCTCCGGTGAGCGGCCCCGCCGCAAGGATCCGGAATAGCGGATGCGCGTCCGCAAGGACTCGGATGAGAGAGGACTATCCTCGAGGATCCCGAAGAGTGGACGGTAGTCAACTTTACACGGTAGTCAATAACTTTACATATGGTATACATTCAGTAGGTGAGTATAGTATTAACAGAGTAAGGTGCGCTCCTTGGCCGTTTTTCCGTGATACATTCATTAACAGTCTCTTATTGTCTCCCCGCAGGGGAGACTTCTTAAAGCTGCTGCCTTCGAATGTATGCAATATTTTTTTCAAAACCATTTAAAAAAAAAAACACACATTCAATGCCATAAAACAAAAGATGTGCTCAATGATTTTGACCATTACAGTCCGTCCGAGTTGTCTATTTATCCATTTTAGTGCCCTTTTTGTAAATAAACAAACGAAGTGTATCCATCAAACCCGAATGTAAACGAATGCACAAAGCGCGCTTAAAAGTCCACATCGAGTACATGTTCCAGTTCGTATGTGCATATATAGTGTAGTTATGAGAAAATAATCAGTGATATACCATGATGTGCGTGGAATTGTCAATCTATCTTGCACTTCTATGCTTTGTTTACATCTGTGCGTGATGGATACAGTTCCTGTATTTACGCGAGAATCGCCTGTTCAAATGATCAAAATTTCCCAGAGGACTGGTTATTTTTATGTGAGTATGTTTCATCCAGTTAGTTTAGCATGTTTAATATGAAATATAGTTTTCAAAAAATATTGACTGGTTTCGAAGGCAGCTGCTTTAAACGCTCTCAGAGATTCCCATGGGGGAAACACTCTGCGACTGGGGAGAAAACCTGCTGTCGAAGAGAAAATACTTGAAACGTTTGTTTCACAATGTTGGACGTAAACAATTCAGTTAATTGATATAATCTGACGAATATTTCCCTGGAATGGAGCAAATTTCTCGTCATTATCGCCGCTTTTCGGAAATATTTGCGTGCCCGTGGGATTTGAGAGTACATACATCAACACGGTGTGCATTCAGTCAACTGGGTATCACATTCGTACCTATATTGTCAACTTATTGTTTTAGTGGGCGTATTCGATCAAGGATTACTATTCCTACGAACAACCAATCCCTTTACACCGGTAATCGTCCGGCATGGACATCGTATATAGATCTATGCGCACGAAATTGAATTAACAGAGACTTAACAGTTCTTGAAAGGAACGTGCTTTTGGCTTCTTATCCGGGGAGATCTGGTGCTCTGCACCAGGTATGATTATTGTAACAACTTAAATATCCAAGTGTACAACTGACGAGTACGCGTGCACAAGCTTCTATACATCTATGTGAAAGATCGTATATGGTTGGCCAATGGGGTCATATACCCAAAAATGACTACGGCTTGGCCAACCATAAACGCGGTTGTCCGAGTGCTGCATACTCATGGGGGAAATCTAATCGAAATCCCCGCCTGCAACCTGCAGCCATGCCACAAACGCTAACGCTCGAAAGGTGTCTAATGTACGATCAATACCGCGGACGCTCTCTAAAGCCTAAAACACACCGGACGCGTGCGTCAAGCGTCAGGCGAGCGTCACGCGTGCGCAAAAAATGGAACAGCTTCAATACAGTGTCTTAAAACACACTACCGCGAGCGTCACGCGGCTGGCGTCAAGCGTGCGTCGCGCGGGCGTTCTGGATCGCTCCTTGAGCGATTTTTTACGCTCGACGCGTACAGGCGCTTCAGGAATTCCTGTTTTATGACGTCACACATAGCGGCCTGGATGGGATTCCCTGGAATTTTAATGACCACATGCTTTCATCTAGGTCAACAAGAAGCGAGTGCCATGCCGAAAAAAACGAAAGAAAAAAGTCGCCCGATCGACATTGATCAACTGATTATAATTGTTCAGAGATATCCGTCCCTGTATGATTGTGAGAATGTCTCATACAGGGACACAGAGAAGAACAACAATATTTGGAGGACCATAGCGACTTCCATGAATGCTGAAATTACAGGTATCTATGCAATGTATGAAGTACACACAGTACTGTTTGTGTGACCTAATTTGTAATATGATGTTTGCATGTGTGAAAGAAGTTCTACATACCAGTTGTGGAAATGATATGCTGTATATATTGAGTAGAAGTCCAGTAGTCATTTATTTAATAATGGTTAAAGACAAATATATTGTGTATCAACACTGCCACGCCAGATAGGCCTAGCCACGGGAGTCTGTTTCATGTCTCACCACGTTTCTCATGGGCATTTTCCATTTTTTAAAAATGGCAGCCGTTTTGAAACAATTGCATAATAAAACAAAACTAAATATTATGTAGCAATACATACCTCCGCCACGCCAGATAGTCTCTCAATAACGACTCCCAACATGTTGATAACTCTTTCTTCAAAATTCAACGAAGATTAAAAATGTGCAAGACGGATTAAATATGGCATACATTCAGTGGGTGAGTAGTATTAAAAGAGTAAAGTGCGTTACATGGGCCAAACATGTTAGTTTAAACAAAATTTAATACGACAATACATGTATACTAGAATTATCTCCTATTGAGAAATATCAACCCAAGATTGAAGGTGTGAAACTGGAAGTGACCAGGCTAGTATAAAGTAGACAATCGGAAATCAATGAATGATATCGTATAACGGCCATTACAAAATTAACCATTTTTCCAATTATCGGTAATTTATATGCACATTTTCAGATATGTTTGCTCACAAACATTCTGCTCCATTTGATATTTCAAGTCGTGAAGCCAGCTGAGATTATTTCACATTAAAATGTACATAATATGTGGCTGTGTATTCACGAGGACATGCTCACAAAACAGATGAATCATTTGACAACCGAATTCACATCTGTTGTAGGCCAGAATGTCAATGTCAATGTAAGCTAATACACTCATACACTCATCTGGTCACTGAGGCATGGCTCCTCTACGTACAACCGTGTACTGCCATGGAACAGCACCAGCATCAGACAAGAAGTACTCCCTCAGCTTCTCCCGGACTTGGTAGGCATCGTCGCTGGAGTGATGGCCGAGACCGGGCATGTCAGTGAGTGCCGCACATTCCTGCTGGTCATCACTGGCCTCTTGAAGCAAAGCATCCCCGGAAGATGCACCTGCTGTGTTCTGCAAGTAGTTGTGTAGCGAACATGTAGCCAGTACAACTTGATCCACACTGTCGGGATGCAATTGTATCTTTCTATGGTAAATCCTCCACCTTGCAGCGAGGATTCCAAAGGCGTTTTCAACAATCCTTCTTGCTCTGGACAATCGGTAGTTGTAGATGCGCTTGTCTTCTGTACAGTGCACCATACTTTTTATACGTCGATCTATCGGATGCTGCTTCTCATTGGCTACGAGCGTGTAAGCCGGGAGACTGGCACTATAACTCCCCCCTATAGGCCCTCGGGACTCGGCAGCAGAAGACTCGTACCTGCGCTTGAGGAATTCCTGTGAGCTCGGGGACATTGCCGGGATATTTCACAGTTGCCTTGACCGAGTGCACTGTGGTGAGACTGGATGCACTAACGATCGTTAGTGCATCCCGCAATGGCGAACCCACTCGCGGTTCGTTTGAATTTTCTTCTTTTTCCAGATAATTACGATTGTGATCGATACACACATACATCTGCTGATTATTATGCGCACGAAACAACCGTTCGTTGCAAATACATGGCGATTTATGTTGGTTTGAGCATGAAAAACTCGTCTGAAAAAAAGCCGAAAGATTCCCTAACGATTGTTTTTGTAAAATCAAAGATTCCCTAACGAACATGGGAAGATTCCCTAACGATATTTTCTTTACTAATTCAAATCTACGTTATTTAAATGTTAAACGTGAAATAAAGTACCAATTGACATGTATTGATGTGTACAGATGATCTTCTAGTACAGATTTCCTATTTTTAATGTGATATTCGCTAATTTATGTCGCATAAATCAACGAATTCACAATGGTGTATGATATGGACCTATTACAATATACACGTATTAGGCCTATATCGTTAGGGAATCTCACTTTTGTCGTTAGTGAATCTTATCGCTAATTCTTTTCCTCAACATTTCTAAACAAAGAAGCGTGATCTGCTTTGCAATAACTACGCATGTCTTTGACCAAAACACTAAGCTACCTTCAGAGTATCCATTTATCACAAATGGACCTGTCATTTGATAAAGTACGGTTAAAAACCAAACTGACCGTGTTTACTGTCCGCCATTGCGGGATGCACTAACGATCGTTAGTGCATCCAGTATCACCACGGTGGAGTGACTGTCTCTGCTGCACCTGCTGTTGTTTCATAGTAGTTTATGACTAGCAAAAACTAGGCGAGCTCGGGGACATTGCCGGGATATTTCACAGTTGCCTTGACCGAGTGACTGTCTCTGCTGCACCTGCTCTTCTTTCATAGTAGTTTATGACTAGCAAAAACTAGACGAGCTCGGGGACATTGCCGGGATATTTCACAGTTGCCTTGACCGAGTGACTGTCTCTGCTGCACCTGCTGTTCTTTCATAGTAGTTTATGACTAGCAAATGCACTTGATTTGGGGCCAGTCGTTTTTTCGTTGTGCAAATACATAGAGCAAATATTTGATTTAAAGGGTTTTAAAGGGTTTTTTTTCGCTCGAATACTGAACATTAAATTGTACTATTTCAAATCACAGCTTGCATTTTTCCGTACCTTGTCAATTGATTACAGAATGATTTATATCGTTCAATTGAGCAGGGTTTATTCACGGTTATGCATCTCATATGTTAAATCATTGATGCATTCAGGAGCAATCTAGATGAGTGATTGTGAAAGTCGTTAGCAAATATCTCGTTCCAACACACCAACAATCCTCCAATCCTTGAAGCAATATACCAACATGGTCTGGAATTTCATGGAGCCTTTCCCAGCGACATATTACTATGGCAACATCACGACGACGCCTATACTCTGATTTTTCTAACTCGTTTACACCGTTTTTTACCGTTATTTCAATCAAATCACTTCAAGCGTACATGTCTATCATACAAACGGCAATAGATATTCACAAACCTGGCTTCCGAAACACTACATGTTTCTTCCAAAACACAAAACTTCGATTTAAGCGAGGATTTTCCTTGTTGTAGGGCGCAACAGTTCATTACGTAATTCAAGTGGACAAGTTCAAGTCAGGTACTATACTCGGATTTTTCTAACTCGTTTACACTGTTTTTCGCTAATATTTTTGTGATGCTAAACGCTATCGGTCTCTAACTTGGCATACTTCACATGGGAGTCAAACGGGAACTTTCTACCAAATTTCAGACAGCTATCGCGAAAATTGAAAAAGTTGGCAATCTACCTCAATGTTAAATTTAGCTCTATTATTTATTTTCTGGGCCCGCACACAATTTTGTGCATTTGCTCGGTTTTGTAGCGGAGCAATGTTTCAAAATCAACATGTTTGTGTAGAATACACTCCAATGTATCTTCTGGTTCAAATTAACAAGAATATTTCGAATCCTGATGGGTGTAAACAGGACCAATTCCTCGAATATGCTCAGATTCTCGAGATCCCGTTTTGGGCTGAAATTTAATATTGAGGTAGATTGCCAACTTTTTCAATTTTCGCGTTAGCTGTCTGAAATTTGGTAGAAAGTTGCCGTTTGACTCCCAGGTGAAGTATGCCAAGTTATAGACCGATTGCGTTTAGCATCACAAAAATATTAGCGAAAAAACAGTGTAAACGAGTTAGAAAAATCCGAGTATATGGGGGCGTGCGCTGCAGTATATGTACCAAATACATGCTGGGACGGTCCCATTCCTAACCTGCACTCCCTGCGTAAATCATCCGAATAGACTCACGCGCTCAAAATAAACAATGTCTGTTGACATGCGGACGAAAAATGTTTTCAGGAAGAATTTATCATTGCAGTAGATTACTAACTTTATCAGTTTCATGGATAGAAGTCTGAAAGTTTGCAGAAAATTGCCGTTTGGTCCCAAGGTGAGCTATGTCAAGTTATAACGATACGATTTAGCATCGCAAAAATATCATTAAAAAAAAAAACGGTGTAAACGAGTTTAAAAAATCAGAGTATAGGATCGTTGGTGGAAGATCATAGCAACAGTCATAGCAACAGTGGCACTGCCAACAGTGGGTCAACAACTCGGTCTCCAGCAGCAATCAGGAAACAGAATATCTCGTTCCGCCACCCCAACAATAACTAGCTTCTGTGGCTTCTAGTTTTACAATGCGGTTTTTGGCCACCAGTTGGACTTGGTTTCTTTTTAAGAAGCAGATGTACAAGCTTTCGTGTCATTCGATCATTAGAATTTCACATCATGCACACGATGATTCGACGAGGTGGAAATGTTTTAAATACTGCGGAAGAACTGGTGATTGATTTAACCAACGAAGGGGATGATCAAAGTTTGATCAGGTCTCATCTGAACGTTTATTTAGGAAACGGGCATCGCATTCGTTCAACGGTATGGCACGGCGAGCGACGGGTAGATATAAGTTTGTTCACCCCAACTCCGAACGGGACGTTCCAGCCGTCTAAGTGGGGGATTTCGTTGCCCTTAATGCAGTACAAAGTCCTGCTGGATGAGCAAGAGAGGATATCGGCCGCGATGGAACGAACGCGGGAGACGAATTTCGAGCTGAAAATACATCTGGGAGCCAACAACTATGTCACAGTGCAGAGTGGATGGGCCGGGGTCGACATCCGCCAATGGTGTCCAGGCGACGCAAGCGAAGCCACCTCTTCTTCCTGGACGCGGCGTGTATTTGCAGCCGGGCGATTGGATCGAACTCTGTAATGTGAATGAAAGCATATACGATTTCATTCCCGAACTGGCAACGACGTAACGCTGTATGGATCGCGTCGATCACTACAATCAAGAGGGATGGCGACAGTGTCCCGAGCGTAATCCGCCGGGAGCTGATCACGTCGTCTATTGATTTGTGAGTGTGGATTTCCTATGTATTCATATTTCCTATTCTCTGATATAATATAAGTATGTACCGGTATTTATACTTCCTATTCCCTAATATAATATGAGAGGTATTCCTGGAAAATTTCTGGTTTTACTACGTTCTGTGTATGACAATCTGAAGGCATCTGGTTTATGTGATTGGTTTGAGTGCACTGTTGGAACACGACAGGGTTGTATGCTTTCTCCATTTTTGTACTCCATGTTTCTTAAAGAGTTTATTGAGCTATTGTCAAAAGAAGGTTGCCATTGCACACAAGTTCCTGACACTTCAACAAATGTGAATGTATTCTTATGTGCTGATGATATGGTGTTATGTGCTGATACTGTAGTTAACACGCAAAAATAGTTGAAAGTTCTTGATAAGTACTGTAACGATTGGGGTATGTATGTTAATTTAAAGAAATCTAAAATTGTTGTTTTCAGAAAAGGAGGCATTATCAAGTCTGTGGAAAAGTTCGAATGAGTTTGTGGAAGCTGTGCCATTTTATAAATACTTGGGGCTTATGTTGAATTCCAGTTTGAAATGGAACAGAGCACTTTTGTACACTAGTTCAACAAGGTCCAGAGTCAAATGTTAGCTTGTATAATTTGAACAATATCTGTGGTGGGATGCCCCCGAAAACATACGTAGATTAGTTTTATAAAGTAGAAAACATACTTAGATTAGTTTTATAAAGTAGAAAACATACTTAGATTAATTTTATAAAGTAGAAAACATACGTAGATTAGTTTTATAAAGTAGAAAACATACTTAGATTAGTTTCATAAAGTAGAAAACATACTTAGATTAGTTTTATAAAGTAGTTGTACTAGTTTGGTGCTATGGGTCTGAAATATGTGGTTTTGAAAAATCTAATGTTATAGAACGCGTTCAGACAAATTTTGTTTTTGTAAATCTGTAATTAGTGTGTCAGTAAAAACTTCCAATTTGGCTGTCCATGGAAGATTTCCACTTTTTGTACTAAATGTATACCAAATGTATCAAATTCTGAATGAAGATTAAGAAAATGCAGAGTAGTGGATTATCAAAACAATGCTATTTATTAAGCAAAAACTCACACGACAATGGTAGAATTTCATGGTGTACGAAAATCCAAAATTTCATCAAGTAGATATGGCCCTTAATGTAGTCCGCTACATACAGGGACGTAATGAAAAGTCAAAATTTAAAAGCTATATCTTGAATATTATCTCTTCAAAATAACATATTTTATAGAGTAACTGATCAGCATTCTAATACTGAAAAGAAAATAGGGGGTCACCGTGCTCGTTTCTTCGACATATTTGACCAAAAATCACAAACATTTACTAAAATGACTTATTTTGTGGTATTTTTACACATTTTTTTGGCCATATTCACATCTTGAATCTTGTTTTCCAAGAGAACGGATACGGTGACCCCCTATTTTCTTTTCAGTTTTAGGATGCTGATCAGTTACTCTATAAAATATGTCATTTTGAAGCTCTAGATTTTGTTAATACAGTCATTTATTTTGAAAAACTCTTTGACCCCCTCCCCTCACTGTTTGGAGCGGACTACCTCAACATGTATGGGGAGCACAGGGTGTGGTAAATGACAAGTTATTCATAAGCGTTTTCAAGCAGAGTTCAGGATTGTTTTCGACAGGAGTGGCATAGTGGATTATGTACCAATGGTAAACTTAAGTTATACAATCATTTGAACCAGCTAAGCATTTAGATGTTGGTCTCGGTACTCTCAAAATTCAGATGTAGTAATCACCCTATAGCTATAAGAAAGAGACGTCACAATATGAACATGTTAACTCGATCCCAATAAATGAAAGAATATGCCAGTATTGTAAGTCAGTTTAAGATATGGATTTTGTTGAAGACGAATTTCATCTCTTTGTAATATGTCCGGTCTGTTTTGACATTAGAAGGAACACTAGGGGGAATGTATTATCAAAGTTTAGGGTGCTAAATGAAAATGCATTTTAAAAAGTAATGAGCAGTAAAAGTGAAGATATCATTAAACAAATTGATTGTTCTAGATTGTGTATATTGGCTGGTTAGCCTTACATACCAAATAAACATATATATATATATATACATGAGTGTATTCTTTTTACCGGTATTTATATTTCCTATTCCCTAATATAATGTACATGCATTCGCAATGAAATGGATGTTAAACCCAACACAAATATATGGAAAAACCCGGTTTATTGTATAATTACGAACTACACGATACAACAATAAAACCGATGTTGAATATACATAAGACAGGATAAGATGACACATAATACTTATAAATGACCCAGGGAGGGTGGGAGAGGTGATAAAAATTAGACACAAGATTGACATGTATAGGCCCCGAGAAAGCGTGAAACAAGTGAACAAATCACCAGAGCAGAACAACTGGGCACTGGGACGGTGAGAAATAATACAGAGCAATATATGTGTGTTGAGTTTAAAACAGGCTTATAAAAAAAACCTGCTCTTAAACCCAACACAAATATATGGAAAAACCCGGTTTATTGTATAATTAGGTGATAAATAATACAGAGCAATATATGTGTGTTGAGTTTAAAACAGGCTTATAAAAAACCTGCTCAAAAATAGAGAACAGTCGTATGTCCTGAATTCTCGAAGTGAGCAATGTGCTCTGTATAACTTTGCAATTAATTATACAAAGCCGGTATAAGAGTTTAGAGTTTACTATAACACACACATGAAAAATTTTGAGTTTATTATAACACACACAAAATTATACATCGAGTGTAGATAAAACTACTAGAAATATATATTTATACATATACTAAAATCTATACACCTACAAAAATTTAATTGGATATAATATAAAATAAAACTAAAACAACCTTCACACAATATTCGCAATATGCTAATAAACACATCGACTATAAATATATATCTGTATACTGAAATACACTATATACCTATACAAATATATATTTAGATAAAATATACAATTGAACACATCGAACAGAAATACTAGAATATATTATAATATACTTTACTTAAATAAAAAAAAAACACTATACAATCTACACAAAATATTCGCAATATACCTATGCCCAAGGGCTAAAATAGGTTACTGAACAATTTTGGTTTAACTTGTTTATACACCCCAGGTGAGATATGACTTTGAGATTTTCCAATCAAGGTCATCTTTGTGAAATTCAACTTCACCATTGGGTATGCTCAGAAATATATATTAGAGAGATCTCTCTTATGTATTTCTGGTATGCTGCATATGACTTTATATATATTAACAATACAAACAAAGCTCTAACAACAAGTACATGCATTTTGTAGAGGCCAATTTAAACAGTGTAGGTCAGGCGAGATTTCGAGATTTTTTTTTTTTTTTCAGGTTCAAGATCAGCAAAAGATGTGCCTTATATATGACTTCTTATAAGCTAGTATACAATTCTAACTTGTAGGTCTCAGTGTTTAAAGCTGCTGCCTTCGAATGTATGCAATATTTTTTTTTCAAAACCAATTTTTTATTAAACACATCTAATGCAATATAACAAAAGGTGTGCTCAATGATTTTGACGATTGCAATCCTATTCCAGTTGTCTTTTCATCCGTTTTAGTGCCCATTTTGTGCCGGTTTTGTACATAAACAAACGAAGTGTATCCATCAAACCCGAATGTAAAAAAATGCTCAACTT
The DNA here is from genome assembly GCA_949152475.1 of Terebella lapidaria. Lineage (NCBI taxonomy): Eukaryota > Metazoa > Annelida > Polychaeta > Terebellida > Terebellidae > Terebella > Terebella lapidaria. The sequence continues at coordinate 25,934,785 of OX424562.1, forward strand.
GCGCTTAAAAGTCCACATCGAGTACATTTTCCAGTTCGTATGTGCATATATAGTGTAGTTGTGAGGAAATAATCAGTGATATACCATGATGTGCGTGGAATTGTCAGTCTATCTCGCACTTCTATGCTTTGTTTACTTCTGCGTGTGGTGGATACAGTTCCTGTATTTACGCGAGAACCGCCTGTTCAAATGAGCAAAATTCCCCTGAGGACTGGTTATTTTCATTACATTTGAGGTGAGTATGTTTCATTCAGTTAGTTTAGCATGTTTAGTATGAAATATAGTTTAAAAAAAATATTGACTGGTTTCGAAGACAGCTGCTTTAAAGCTGCTGCCTTCGAACGTATGCAATATTTTTTTCAAAACCAATTTTTTGTTAAACACATCTAATGCAATATAACAAAAGGTATGCTCAATGATTTTGACGATTACAGTCCGTCCGGGTTGTCTTTTCATCCGTTTTAGTGTCCATTTTGTAAATGAACCAACAAAGTGTATCCATCAAACCCGAATGTAAACAAATGCTCAAATCGCGCTTAAAAGTCCACATCGAGTACATTTTCCAGTTCGTATGTGCATATAGAGTGTAGTTGTGAGAAAGTAATCAATGATATACCATGATGTGCGTGGAATTGTCAGTTTATCTCGCACTTCTATGCTTTGTTTACATTTGTGTGTGATGGATATAGTTTTTGTATTTAAGTGATAACCGCCTGTTCAAATTTCCCTGAGAACTGGTTATTTTCATTACATTTGAGGTGAGTATGTTTCTTTCACTCAGTTTAGCATGTTTAGTATGAAATATAGTTTTCAACAAATTATGTCTGGTTTCGAAGGCAGCTGCTTTAAACCTCAGGAGCCAATTTACAAATTTCACGTCAGCCCAGGGAACATTTTACTTTCTAGCAGATGCATAGCAATTGCTTGAAAAATACTGCTATACAAAATCAATTTTGTATAGCAGTTTTGAAAAGTGTATAGCAGTTTTTGTTGTTGTTGAAATGCGTGTAAATACATGCTTATATGCTAAAAAAACCTGTAAATATGCTCAAATACTGCATAAGTGTTTGTATTTTGTGAATGACGGTCAGCCATTTAGCACTCAAAGTCATCCGAGGTCAAGTTCAGGTTCATCATTAGTTGTATCATACACGACTTCCTAAGTGCTTATAATGTAAATATGACTTTTATTTATAAGAGATAAATATGGGTATTTGTTCACCCAAAAATGACTGTTCTGACCTTTCAAGGTCATAGAAGGTCGAATTCAACGTCACCACACATATCACCATACAAAATGCCAATATCTAAGCTCTACATAAACAAAATGACCGCTACACGAAGATCGGCAATTCTAGGGCAACGAAACTTATATATGCCACTTAGGTACATAAGAGGAATCTTTTGAAACAAAAATGACTGAAAAAATGGCCGTTTTTGTAATGAATGGCCATTTTGAGAAAAATGCGGAAATAAAAAAATAATCGCCTCTTGAAATATTTTAGGGTTTTTTGTGAAAAAAAAAATTGAGATATATATTCGCCTGTTAACTATAAGGTTGCTTAACAGTCGGGATCGATAAATGTAACTTACATGGGAAGTACACAGCGTTTTAGGGTGCAGTTTTTTTTACTATGGTTAGATTACTCACCATAGAGCAATAACCTACTGCCTGTTTGGAGGTTTACCTCGACACTTGGTGGTAATTCGGTGTTCAAAATAGCAAGTTACTCACCATCTGCATGGAAGATACACAGGGCAAAGGAAATTGATTGTCAGTCGCATTAAGATGGTGAAACCCTGCCGATTGTTGGCAGTAAATTTCACGACTTTAGTACCGCATACAAAATATGAGCATTTGTCATAAAAATTCTGGTAGTCCGAAGTGACTTTCTGCAATTGGAGTCAATAGAGGAGTCATTTTCTTGTATTAGAAAAATACAATCTTCGACCTGAAACGTCTGGATCATTCCGGATCATAACGATAAAGTTGGTACATCCGTTCTCAATATCAACCACGTAATCTTTAGAATACATCGACTTTTTACATAGTGGAGCAGTCAGTGTCTATGAGCCGAGAATTACTTTTTGAATTTACCGCCCACATTTGTCACAAAATGCCCGACTGTCTTTGACGCATTTACGAAATGCGCCATTTTCAAAATATCACGTGGATTTGGACAACACACAGACTTGAAATATCATCTATTATTTTGATGATTTTCAAAGAATAGCTGACTTACTTGGGATTGGTACATCGTAGACTTCATAACGAGCTATCCACAGCCATGTGACAATGCGTTTTCCCCCGTAAAATTGAGTCTGAACATCGGATACTTTCAACGTCAGGTGCCACGAAATCGTGTTTACATATTTCCCAGGTCAAAGTTTGATGTATCCTTACGCGACACTTATCTGTGGTCATGTCAATTCTGGTAATCGGTATAATCCATTGATCACACCAAATAATCCACTTTCTGAATACTGAACGGGACTACGGCAGAAAATGTTCGCAGTACGACACATTACATGTGTTTTGTGATATAGATTGGTAGCGGTCATCCTCGGAATATTTCCTTCGGTTGTGAAGACCATATTTTGCGACTATGAGATTCGGTAGCTTCGTCTCCGAATGTTTTCCCGCGAGGCACCAACAGTCCCATGTATTATGCATGTATATCGGCATCTGACGGAGGTAAACCCAGAAATATGTACATAATCGAAGACATATTAGTTCATAGACAAAGAATTGTTGTAGATCGGGGAATGACAAACACTGAAAACCATGATTCCAGACGATAACTGACATATCGCTCACCACGTGAGTTTGTATTCGCTCCGGCGAGAAAGCCGTTGAAATCCGTGCACAGGGTTTTGAGTTCAATGTGAAGAGCAATACTCACTAGCTGCTCAAGTCCAGTCTCGGTCAGTGATCGCGTGGAACCACACGGAAAATCGTCGAGCACATGTACTGGGGCGGATTATTAACCCTCTTTCGACCCTTCTTGCACATTGGGAGTTCATTTTCACAAATAGGATAATATAATATTATATTTGTTCAGGTACGTACATGTAATTTAAACATTCTGTATAATGAAGCCCTGTCTCTATCAACACTGATCAAGTATCTATGAGTGCCTATTCCATAAGTTCGTGGTTAAATACATTTCGATAACAAAATGAAACTGTATGTAGATGTGTATCTATATGTATTTCAAGAAATTTAAATTAGATGCTCTGATTGGGACAAGTATATATGGTAATTATCAATGAGCAGCTGTATGAGTTATTTATATCACCAACATATATATATTTCTCTAAATCAAGAAGTTTACTTGATTGTAATATTCCAATGACCAATTCAAGGCAATGTGATTGGTATCAGCAACAGAATAGAGTGCCATCTGACAAATCCATCATCTCATATTTTTCTGACTCCAGATGACTCCAGATGTTGCTGACAACTCCACATCACTTTCCTGACAGCTCAGCCAGAAGACAACACAACCAGAAGCTCCATGAATCCTGGTTCAAGTCTCAATCAGAAGACAGGCAATAGCAGCTCCACACCACTTGACTGATCCCCCAATGACAGGCACCCAGGAGCAATCATTCAGTTGGCCAACAATATGGATGTCAAAACATAACAACAACTTGTGTTTTAAAGTTTGCACCAATATATGCATGTATATTGAAACAATATATATAAATAAATTCAAATTAAGTGCATGTTGGATCTGTAATTCTGAAACACCTGTACAGAACTGCACACCACCATTTTGGGTATTGTAATGTCACTATAAGACAATTGGATATCTTATGCAACAGCAATTTGGGGATTCAATGGCCAATTAATAATATTTTCATATATTATATTTTAATGGATAAAGTGGCCAACACATTGTATGTATCAAAAATTTGTTATTGATACACATGTGTAGGTCAGAAATACATTATGAAGATTTGATTGGCAGTGTATCAAGTGGCCATGTGCAATATTGTTTGCCAATTATGATAAATTCATAATCTTTTTGATTGCTATTATATTTGATTTATTTTGTTCTTGTTTACCTTCCATGTACAAACTTTGTAAGATAAACATATGGATAAGGAGTATACTACCAAATACACTATTTATTCATGACATATCTTGTCTGGTATGTTTGATATCATACATGTGACCCATGTTTGTCAAAAGATGAAGTGCTTCAATTCATAACTCATGAATTGTACTAATAAAATGCTGCCACTGTGTGAATTTCACATCAATTATGTTGACACAACCCATGTGCAATAATGATACTTTAATGTCACATGTAATCATGATGACAATGAATCAAAAGCCTGGTGATATTCACATATACATGTTATTGGGATCAGGATGTATCCTGTATCTAGCTTGGGGTCTGTGTTCTTTGTATGCATAGACACAAGCATTATGCACAATAGGGTCAGTGAATACATACATGTACTGTTAGTTATTTGATGAACACAGAGTGTTATGAATTATGCCAAATGCAAGAAGATGTCACTTCCCCAGAAGTTTTAAACTTATAACTGTCACTTTGGAAATACTGTCACTTTGGAAATACGGGTTATTATTTGCATTGATCAGGTGAACAGAATAGTGTCATGGCCCAATGCACACAGAAGCCCAAACATGTAGCAGTCTACATGTAAAAGCCAGTGTGAATTGTGCACAGTGGAGCATATGATATTGAAGTCTCCCTATCACTGTGGCAGTGTCTTGAAGGGTTAAAAAATAGTGCCTGTACTGGCCACTTGGGAAAAATGTTTAGTTGTCAATAAATGTCTGAACTTCAAAAATCATTTGTGATGCAATGGATTTGAATTTCAAAAAAATATTTCTCGGCTCATAAACTAGCATATGTAGTAATGCTCAGAAAAATACTTGGAACATTCGTAATCGACTTTTTCCACAAGAACGGATGTCCCGAAATTTTGGTAGTCAATTTCACCAATTTTAACATAAGATGCATAATAACTGCCCGTAAAATGCTTTAAATTAGTTAATAACATGATAATATAACATAAATGTGAAATATGTGTTCATTTCTTCAAGAAAAACCATTTTCAAAAATATTCAGTGCGCATCACTGACTAAAATATGGCGAGGGTAACAACCCCTTAATAACGTGTATATCCGTTGGCATTGTAAACTCAACTGCGAGCTTCATCAAGAATTCAGCGACTCAAATAATTTCTAACAGTAGTATAGAGCCAAAATCACAATAACATCTCACACCTGAGTTCAACGCTCTCGACAGCTGAGCATTGGCGGTATTTGCCATACGAACAATCCGCTGATCTGTACTTAGCGCTTCATTGACCAGCGGGCCCAAGTATCATACACTTCGCCTCAATACTACTCGTCCACTGAAAACATACCATTTAATCCGTCTGTCACCTTTTTAATCCTTATTGAATATAGAGGAAGGCGCAGTGTATGATACTTGGGCCGACATGACTTGTTTACAGTGTAGTGAATCAATAGATATACGTACTTGCACATCAATTTGGCATGAATATCGATGGGATACTTGAAATTGAAGGGTTGGTTTTTTATCACGGATATGTGCGCTCGTTGTAGTTAAGAAGCTGCACCATGTAATGCTTCGTGTAGGCAACGTAAGTTACATTTGTTCTAGCAACATTCAACTATATTTATATACTAATTTAATGATGAAAAATCTGAACAGACGACTGACGCAAAGCCACGACAATAGGTTATCGGACCATAGGGACGGTAACCTGATTGAACTACAACCTACTATGAAATAATTTTGCCTGTAGCCTGGTCCCCAAATCCAACTTCTCAGTACACACGCTGCACGCACATACAGTACAATGAACTTCGGCCCCGACATAGACCAGAGAGTACAAAGTGTTCTCTGGTCTTAAGGGCGAACTGCATGTAAAATCCCGAATCTGGAATGCGCCATTTCTCAATTCCCTTATAATGTAAATTATAAAGGTAACAAAATCATGAACTTGCAAACATCGTTTTGGCACCGGAATTTACTATGGCGGTCTATAGCCATCAAGGATCACCAACCGAGACTTGGTTCTTGACTAAATATGATTAATTGTCTGATAATTGTCATTTTCAAATGTTATTTTGTGACTTATTTCTCAAAAGACAAGGTACACTCAAAACATGCCCAACGGCAGGATTATTTTTTTTACCGCGGACAACTAGTAATGCTAGTAAAGCTCACTGGTGAGTTGCGCTCGGGTGCACGAAATCCGCCTATTGTATTCCTCTCGCAGAAATATATGTCGTATATGCACCTATTGGCCCAAGTATCATACACTGCGCCTTAATACTACTCGTCCACTAAACGAATGCCATTTAATCCGTCTGTTACCTTTTTAATCCTTATTGAATATAGAAGAAGGCGCAGTGTATGATACTTGGGCCCATCTATTATTGTATGGTCACATAACAAAACAACAAACCAACAACAGCTTGTTTGTAACGATGAAGATACGACGCGTTGTTTGCTGACGCGTGTAAAAGCGATATCTGTAACCATCAATTTGTACAATCCCTGTGATACTTTTTATAGAACCATGTCTAGGTTCATCATCCATGGCTATATGTATCTGTGTTAATGAAGTTTCAGGAAGAAGGATTGGGTAGTCTTGCTGATTTTGTTACCTTTACGTTCACATTACAAATGAATGGGAGAGCGGCTCACTACAGTGTTTGGTTTGTTACCCCCAGTCAATCCTTAAGACAAATAAATAGCCGCCAAATTTGACATTTTCCAATGCAGTATTCGGCACGCCTAATTACTAGCACATTGCTGACGCCATAACGGCCGCTTACATCTACACGGTGGGGAACCTGAGCGACAATCCTCGGAGTCGATTCAGATGAACCTCGGATGAAATGTGTCAATACACAGCTTCGTTGTCATATAATTGTGTGTATTTGATTGGTATTTGTTGCAAATGTGATCTGCAAACATGTTTCAGAGCAATGTAAACGTTGCTGCAGTGAAAGTAATCCACAAATGTGCAGTATACAGTCGGTACTCATCAAACAATACGCACAACAATTCTGGTGTATGCACAGGTTGGGTGATAACTCGAGAATCGGCTGGCTGAAAATGGATAAACAGAAATGATACATTTTACAGGCGATCACTATGTGCGCATACTGCAATCCAAACACATCCTCCATATCCGTGCACATGTGTCATTGTATAAGGGGATGGAAAAATGCCAGAAAATACTTAATTTCGTGATTTTCCACACTGCAACGAATATCCCTGGAACTATAATTATGCAACGTTTATACACGGAGTAAAATCCGGTTTCATTTATTTTATGACCACGTCATTTGCGCGTGTCCTTTCCCGGGCAGAATAATGAAATATTAGTGCATGCAGCACCAAATCGACTACTACAGATACACATCTACTCGTTTTTGAAGCTTTTTGATGCATTCATTCGATTGTTTGACACATGTTTCCCCTGAAATTTCCTTTCTGGAAGCAGTATGTCAAATTAAATTTAATTCTATGATAATTCAATTACAATCTTGAAACGAGTCATGATCTATGCCCAATGGTCGAAATTCCTTAAACGTACATGTCTTAAGAAAATTACAATCCTAACACATGATAACACCTAGATCTACCTATGAAGTTACCAGTATTATCTCCCAATTTGAGATAGAATTAGTTTGACTCGAATTTCATACTTTTCAGAATCAATTGTTAATGCTCCACATTGTCTCACATGCCAGTCAATCTATAATCTGCTGAACGCGCAAATCAAAATGTTTACTCTTCTATATAGCATCATGCCTATAGATCTAGACACGTACACGTATATGTAATAGATGCAATGAATCTTGAGAAGCTTTTTTCATTCTCATTTTTTCAATTACTCAGATATCACCGCATGGGTTTGGACTTTATAGCGCTTTCTCACACAATCAGTCAATGAAAATAGCATCCGAGGATTAATGTTGCAACAACGAGGATTGTCGTTGCATCCGTTTCTGCCGTATTTTTCTCAGCCAGAGAGAAATAAAGTCGACATTTCTCCCAGTAACTGATATTTCATGTAACACATGACCATTGCAAATCACAATTGATTGTATATAAGCTATAACTATTCAGAGTTCAGGACTGATACACATCGAGGCGAGTGCACCCCTGGGATGAACGCAGGGCGTGCCGACAAAACGCGGTAATACTAATATACTATAACCATATAGATTGGAACAAACTGTTCCCTGATGTAACCAATTCATTTACACATCCATTCCGCATACATTACGAACAATCTTCATCGATAACCTAATCTTTTTAGTCTGTTTCCATCGCGCATCGCTGTTGTCCTCGGCTTCTCGACATCCCGCACCCGACTCATATTACAGTTAGGTACATGTACATTCCATAGATACGTGAGCGGGTACTCGTGTCCGGCGCATTCACACAACTCTCGGCTCTGTACAAGTATTTCGTTCCACAAAATAGTGGGATGTCCCGCCTTTGTCCCTGTGCAGTTGAAGAGATGTGGACGAGGAGTGGAGAAGTGTTCAATAATTGTGGACCAAGTCATATTATTAACAAGTGGACTACGAAATTAGATATAGAAGTGGATTGGTATTATAACTTGGACAATTTGATCTATTGGAAGGTGTTTTCGAGATGTGTGTATTTGTCATTGTAGCACTTCCAAATATGATATACCGACAGAAAGAGGAGAACATACTGATTCACACACAACAAACATATTCGTTAAGCTTCAGAAAGTCTTCTTTGTGGAAAATGCCAAATTCGAAGACATCTAAATATTCCCAAATTAATTCAGATTCCCATGGGTGGTTCTAAAAATATCTCGGGTAGCATAGGGTTAACGCCTTTGGCAGTATTGAAAAGTAATTGGGTCCTCTGCCGTACATGTATATAAAACAAATTCAATCTTTCTCTGACTTTTTTATTCTGAATGTTTATAATGTATCTCTGACTACTCCAAAGCTGCTTACTGTGTATTTATATCCTTACTTATTTTTAAGAGAGAAAATATCAAACAACTAGTCATTGTCTTGTAATCGATATCCTTGTCAAAATATAAACTGAGATGATACAACTGATCGCTATTATCTTCACATTGAACATTGTCTTGGTACTCAGAATGTCGTCTCCACATAGGTTACATATTATCGAAGAGGGTAGTAAGATTGAAAGCAAAAAGCAGCAGTAAACATTGGAAGCATAGAATACCATCAAGGTAGCTTTACGTTGTGTTGGTAATCGATAATCACAAACATATTGATTAGTAGTCTGTGTGAGAAGTTGTGTCGTCTATATTCAGCTGTTTCACATCAACTGGGTTTTATATGTAACACAACATTACGCCTCACAAGTTTTCCTTCCGTTTGCTTGCAATGAAATCACAAGCAGGAGTGCGTACCCTTGCCTGGCTGGCTGGATGACTGAGAAGGAGGGACAACGAGAAGGGCCACGCCGACTGACGAGCCATGCCACGCTGACAGCACCTCGCCAGCTCCAGCCCACCGCATTGCCAATGCCTGCATCCATCGAGCTCCCATCCCTCGCGCTCGCACTTACAAATAATATGCGAGGAACACCTGGGTTGAGTCACATATGCAGGAGACAACCCCGGGTGCATGTAAATCACACTCGTCTTTACTATAATATAAAATAATGTCTGTTAAAAGGGAAATTGATAATGTTATTTTCCCAAGATGAATGGAAGTACTGTTACAATTTGAACCAGAAACGCATTCGGTTGCGTTCTAGCTACGCATATTAATATCAGGGTTTTGCTGTAAAATCTAGCAAATGCACATTTTGGGCCCAGACATTGACATGATGGATGGGCTTGAGATAAAAAGCTAAAACTTGGTACAAAATTACTGTTTTTCTCTCAGAGTGTAATACATCAGATTACCATAGTCGTTGAACTATAGGGAATAACACATATAAACAGGTAAATCCGAGTATAGTTATATATAGATATTTCAATGGGGACCGAACTAACATACAGTAAATTTCATGACTCTCCTCAATCGGGTTTTAGATATTTTTTTTCAGAGCGCTGTAGGTTTTAATTCTCGCGACAAATACATTTTTGTGAGCATGTGAGCATGCGACAAATACATTTTGTGAGCATTTTCAACGCATCTTATTCAATTCAATGTTTTAATATTTATTTCGCGATTTTATATATCTCAAATGAAGAAAACGTTCGATGTCGAAGATGCACATTCACATGAAAACCAATTGGTGGTAATAGATTGATACTTACATACGCACAACCCAATACCGGCGAATGACGGCGTTGATTTTCCAACTCGATTACATACCCCGGTAGTTCCAGGTATATGTCCTCATGATCACATTCAAAGACATACTATTCCCCAAATTCATTCGTTTGGATGTTCCTAAAGTTGCCAACATATATCTCAACATGTCGGGAAACAGCAGCATCTAGTGGATTTGTTTGCGAGATCTCTGATGCATAATATTGATTGACGGCAGAGCGCTGTCGCGATAGTATTTTTGCCATAACCGTGGTCATAACATAGCCATCGTAAATTTTGTATCATCCAGCCGTCGTTAAATCTGTAATATGTAATCGCTGTTACATACACACTGCAGTCATCGTCATACCAAAAATATGTGAGTGGAAAACTCGTTTAAACATCCGGTATAGAGTAATCTCCATGTTGGAGCAAAGTCCACCGCATCGAAATGAAAAAAAAAACACATCTTCAATAGACAGCAGATCATGTGATGTTATTTTCATGGTTTCAAATGCAAAGTTATTTATCATTAACAATGCTAGAGCCACGTGTTATTATAATTGTGGCACTTACGATAGGAGAGCATTAAAATATGGGAAAGGATGAAACAATATATGAAACCTAGGACATGGTAAATTAATTATTTCACAGCGGAGTATAGAACTTCCTCATGATGATGCTGAGTATGTTCACATACATGTGTCTGGCAATCAAACTTCAAGAAGCTGTATGAGAATAAAACACTCGTAAATATGATTTTCATATTTTCAATCCTCGCTAAAACAATTGTAAAGCTATATAATTACATGATCAACGAAGGGAGACACACTCTATAAAACGTCATTTATACCCTTCCATGAGAGAGTGTTGTCATTATTTGTACTCCAAGTTGAGTATGTGTAAAGTTCGGCGGGCGCCCGCTACAGGGCGTCCGGCACTACTCTACGGAACACTACAACCAGGTACAGTCAGCCCGGAACGAGTCCGGCCGTCATACACTACAACATAACACATCAATGCATCTTCACCAACACCTTATCTACAACATGCATATTACACAGTTATGGTAATGTAGCCGTATGTAGAGCCCGAGATGCCATGGGAGCGGCACCACGGAACCCGTACACGTGGGCATGTTGCTGGCCGGCCTCGCCGAAGGCACTGTCACAGAGATGGAACTCTGAGCCAGCCCGACGGTCTGCCAGAGCCTGTGTCGCACCACCCCGGGTGGAGAAGGAACCGGTGCAAGGGCTGGCGCCCCCGAGTCAACACGGTCTCCCCCAACCCGGGCCCCCTATGGAAATCGTCCCCAGGGCCCGCGAGGGCCTTACCCAAGACACGAGGACGTAAAGCTCATGGCGAGCCTCTCGGCCTGCTCTGGGACAATCTCTCAGATCAAGCCAACGCTCGAGTATATATATCGTGCACAAGAGGCGGGAGGAGAAACTAAGTCAAACCATTGTTATAGTTTACTGGGCGCGAGGAGAGTTCAGGGCGTTGCTGGGGCAACGCACGCTTCGAACTGAAGCAGTCTAAAAATAGGCCGTAAAACTAGAGTGTTTAAGAAAGTCACCTGCCGCGATCTTGGGGCAAAATCGCCACATATGCATCTGGTTTCGCATTTATGATTACATCATATTGCATGATTTGTGTTACAAGCATCGAAAGTGTAAGCAAAGAAGTAAGAAAACGTTTCAAAAAAACACAATGCTTCTATTGCAATTGTAAAGTTATTGACTACCGTCCGCTCTTCGGGATCCTCGAGGATAGTCCTCTCTCATCCGAGTCCTTGCGGACGCGCATCCGCTATTCCGGATCCTTGCGGCCGGGCCGCTCACCGGAGGTCGCGGCGGACACGGTAACTACTTCAGCATTAACGGTAACCAGGTAACAGCCCACCCGACACTCCCAGGCCTACGGACACCGTTCAGAAACTGGTTCATCCCTACGGTGTTAACTGGCGGGGCCTGGCGAGCCGCGGTCTGCCTCGGGGACGGAACCCCGTACAGTCCGACATGCTGGCCAGAGCCTCTGTCACACGTCCCGGGAAGGGAGAGAGCTGGCGATCCACAGGGCCGAAGGCCCCCGAGTCAGCAACTTGTCTCTCCCAGCCCGGGCCTCCCCATGGAAATCGTCCCCAGGGCTCTAGGAGCCCACTACTCACAAACAGGGAACACAAAGCTCATGGTGAGCCTCGTGTGCGTCCTGTCTCTCGATCTTGGACAATCTCCTCGAACGAGTCGCTTCCAGTGTATATATAATACACCAGAAACTGTAGGGCGCACGCGAGGTTTAATCGATCCATTGTTATAGTTTACTGGAACGTAAATTACAATACGTCGCCGTGGCAACGCACGCTCGAACGGAGCATGTCAAAACAAGGCCAAGTACGAAAAGGCCACATAAATGGCATTTATGTTTACAATCACCTGCCGCGTGCTTAGGGCAAAATCGCCACACAATCAGCAATAAACAAAATAATCACAAACAGCGAACAGAAACAACAATAATTGAACCAAACGAGAAATACGGTAAGTGTAATTATGATCAACACATTTTGCTTCATTGCGAAATTCATGTACTCTGCAAATTTTGCGCAGTCAATGAGACGGAGATGAGACGCGACAGTCGATGCTGGTCGGGAAGTCCTTTGAGGTGGTCGCCAGTTGTTGTTACATAATTATCTGGGAATTTTCCTTGTTGTTTGTTGTTCATTTTGTATTCCATTCCCATCCTTTCCAATTCTGGACATTACATAACACCACAAGTCTGAACATCAGGCAATTCAGTGCAATCACAATATAATACAGCAATCCCAAAAATGAAATAAAAATTAACTAGACGCTTCCGGTCGCCTACGACCGCTTGGGTGTATCCCCCGTAGCCCTATCATCTCTGTTGCCCCAAATATATCACTGTCAAGTGTGAAAAACTAGAGCAAGGGCTAAAAAAGATTACCAGAGAAATGTTAAATCCCAAGTCACAACTGTTTTCTTTTCCCCACCAAAACTGCTGCACTGATTTTCCGAGGTTATTGAAGGTCGAATTCAAAATCACCACTGAAATCTCTTTATATGAATTTCCATTCGACATGTTTGATAAAATAACGAAAATACAGATAGATCAATCTTTTCACCTATTTATATTTCAACTCAGAATATTTTACAAACTTGGTTCCAAGTTGAAATTCAAAGTAAAATTTGACCAAAAATGCATTTCAAGATGACGAAATTGGAGCTAGATTGAACTTCTCACCATAAGTTATATTTCGATTCATAATACATGTATGTGCCAAACATGGTTTCAAGTTGAAATTCAAAGTAAAAGTTAATCAAAACTGCATTTCAAGATGACAAAATTGGAGCCAGATCAAACTTTTCGTCATGAGTTATATTTTAACTCATAATACCTGCCCAACTTGATTTCCAGTTGAAATTCAAACTAAAAGTTGACCAAAACTGCATTTCAAGATGACGAAATTGGACCCAGATCAAACTTTTTGCCTTGAGTTATATTTCAACTCATAATATGTGCCAAACTTGGTATTAAGTTGAAATTCAATGTAAAAGTTGACCAAAACTGCATTTCAAGATGACGAAATTGGAGCCAGATAGAACTTTTCGTCATAAGTTATATTTCAACTTATAATATGTGACAAACATGCTTTCAAGTTGAAATTCAAAGTAAAAGTTGACCAAAATTGCATTGCAAGATGACGAAATTGGAGCCAGATTGAATTTTTCACCATATAAAGTTATATTTTAACTCATAATTTGTGCCAAACATGGTCTCAAGTTGAAATTCAAAGTAAAAGTTGATCAATGTTTTCATAAAAAGCTATTGTGATCAATAATAGACTTAACTAGCAAAAAAATAATGTTAACTTATTTGGTCACAAACATAAAATCTCTACTGGACAAAGCCTTCACCTTGTTGAGCCCAATAATAAATATTTCTTGTCTTAACTATTTTCATTGTGGTCAATAATAGACTTAACATGTAAAAATAAAGTTAACTTATTCGGTTACACCCAGAAATTTCTACCGGACAAAACCTTAACCTTGTTGAGCTCAATAATAATTGTTTCTCATCTTAACTATTTTTATTGAGGTCAATAATAGACTTAACTAGCAAAAAAATGTTAACTTATTTGGTTACAGACATAAAATGTCTACTGGACAGAATCTTTACCTTGTTGAGCCCAATAATAAATATTTCTTGTCTTAACTATTTTTATTGTGGTCAATAATAGACTAAACTAGTAAAAATAATGTTAACTTATTCAGTACACCCATGAAATCTGTACTGGACATACTTTCACCTTGTTGAGCTTAATAATAAATATTTCTCATCTTAACTATTTTTATTGTGGTCAATAATAGACTTAACTATTTTTATTGTGGTCAATAATAGATTTAACTAGTGAAAATAATGTTAACTTATTCGGTTACACCAATGAAATTTGTACTGGACAGAACATTTACCTTGTTGAAGTTAATAATAAATATTTCTTGTCTTAACTATTTTTATTGTGGTCAATAATAGACTTAACTATTAAAAATAATGTTAACTTATTCAGTTACACCCATGAAATTTGTACTGAACAAAACCTTTACCTTGTTGAGCTTAATAATAAACGTTTCTCGTCTTAACTATTTTTATTGTGGACAATAATAGACTTAACTAATAAAACTAATGTTAACTTATTCAGTAATATTGTCCTGTTTTCACTGAAAACTTCAGTTCTCCATTCTAAACAAGAAACCAGTGTCATTACCTTCCACTGTACAGGCTATTGGAATGATCGTACATGTCAAAATGGATATTTCAAAATTCTGTAATAAGTTAGGCTGGTAACATATTAATATTTATATGATCATTCTAAAAAACGATTGGTTTCGTGTGACAGCCCTTCCCAACAACACTTCCAAATATTATCGAGATTCGTCAAAAATTGCAATCTGTAGAGCGTTCACAAGCCATGTGTCTCAAACAGGCTGTTTTCAATGCAAAATGTGTCCCCAAACGACCAATTCAGTTGCCACGGCAACCAAAATCGATTGGTGTCGGGATCTTACCATAATATATGTGCTTGCAAAAAATAATGGTGATCGGGTGAGAATTGCGGCCTGTAGCGCGTTCACAAGCCATGTGTCTCAAACAGGCTGTTTCCAATGCAAAATGTGTCCCCAAACGACCAATTCAGTTGCCACGGCAACCAAAATCGATTGGTGTCGGGATCTTACCATTATATATGTGCCTGCAAAAAATAATGGTGATCGGGTGAGAATTGCGGCCTGTAGCGCGTTCACAAGAAAATCTCTGCGGACGCGGACACGGACGCGGGCGCGGACGCGGACGCGGACGCGGACGACGAAGCCAAATCCATAGTATCCGCCGAACTTTGTTCGGGGGATACAATTAATCAAATGATATTTGATTCCTAACAAAATACACCCACATACATGTGATCTTGATGATGAAAATATTTGAACAAAAACCTGAGGTTTAAAATCTTGCAATGAACTCAACTATTCTCTGTCATTGTCGGTGTCTGGATACCTGTCTAATGTCTACAATGAACTTAAAAAGGGTTGAGACATGATACAACACCCAAAACTCAGTAGCCTTTTGGCTTCTGATTGGGTACTTATGAAACCTTGACCATAACAACAGAGCCGAAGACCACATCTCTCTCTCTCTCTCTCTCCCTGTAACACAAATTGTTTCATATCTGAAAGAAACTCTTAGAAAAACTGATTCGCCGCTTACATTCGTTTCGATGGCAGCTTTCCAACTTCGAAATGTTCTTTTGCCTCTTGTCAGCATTGAATGATGGTTGACCAACAACATTTCAGCCCTTTTTGTTGTTCTCAGTGCTGTGTTTTTTTGGTTGTACTCGTGGACGAGAAGTCTAGACATTCAGAATGGAGACGTCTAGACATTCAGAGTGGGAAATCTAGACATTCAGAGTGGAGGAGAGGTCTAGACATTCAGAGTGGAGGAGAGGTCTAGATATTCAGAGTGGACGAGAGGTCTAGACATTCAGAGTGGACGAGAGGTCTAGATATTCAGGGTGGACAAGAGGTCTAGACATTCAGGGTGGACAAGAGGTCTAGACATTCAGGGTGGAGGAGAGGTCTAGACATTCAGAGTGGACAAGAGGTCTAGACATTCAGGGTGGACGAGAGGTCTAGACATTCAGAGTGGACGAGAGGTCTAGACATTCAGAGTGGACGAGAGGTCTAGACATTCAGGGTGGAGGAGAGGTCTAGACATTCAGAGTGGAGGAGAGGTCTAGACATTTAGAGTGGACGAGAGGTCTAGACATTCAGAGTGGAGGAGAGGTCTAGACATTCAGAGTGGAACAGAGGTCTAGACATTCAGAGTGGACGAGAGGTCTAGACATTCAGGGTGGAGGAGAGGTCTAGACATTCAGAGTGGAGGAGAGGTCTAGACATTTAGAGTGGACGAGAGGTCTAGACATTCAGAGTGGAGGAGAGGTCTAGACATTCAGAGTGGAAGAGAGGTCTAGACATTCAGAGTGGAGGAGAGGTCTAGACATTCAGAGTGGACGAGAGGTCTAGACATTCAGAGTGGACGAGAGGTCTGGACATTCAGAGTGGACAAGAGGTCTAGACAGTCAGAGTGGAGGAGAGATCTAGACATTCAGAGTGGACGAGAGGTCTAGACATTCAGAGTGGACGACAGGTCTGGAGATTCAGAGTGGACGAGAGGTCTAGACATTCAGGGTGGACAAGAGGTCTAGACATTCAGGGTGGACAAGAGGTCTAGACATTCAGGGTGGAGGAGAAGTCTAGACATTCAGGGTGGAGCAGAAGTCTAGACATTCAGAGTGGACGAGAGGTCTAGATATTCAGAGTGGACGAGAGGTCTAGACATTCAGGGTGGACAAGAGGTCTAGACATTCAGGGTGGACAAGAGGTCTAGACATTCAGGGTGGAGGAGAGGTCTAGACATTCAGAGTGGACAAGAGGTCTAGACATTCAGGGTGGACGAGAGGTCTAGACATTCAGAGTGGAGATGTCTAGACATTCAGGGTGGAGGAGAGGTCTAGACATTCAGAGTGGAGGAGAGGTCTAGACATTCAGAGTGCAGGAGAGGTCTAGACATTTAGATTGGACGAGAGGTCTAGACATTCAGAGTGGAGGAGAGGTCTAGACATTCAGAGTGGACGAGAGGTCTAGACATTCAGAGTGGAGGAGAGGTATAGGCATTCAGAGTGGACGAGAGGTCTAGACATTCAGGGTGGACGAGAGGTCTAGACATTTAGAGTGGACGAGAGCTCTAGACATTCAGAGTGCAGGAGAGGTCTAGACATTCAGAGTGGAAGAGAGGTCTAGACATTCAGAGTGGACAAGAGGTCTAGACATTCAGAGTGGAAGAGAGGTCTAGACATTCAGAGTGGACAAGAGGTCTAGACATTCAGAGTGGACGAGAGGTCTAGACATTCAGAGTGGACAAGAGGTCTAGACAGTCAGAGTGGAGGAGAGGTCTAGACATTCAGAGTGGACGAGAGGTCTAGACATTCAGAGTGGACGACAGGTCTAGACATTCAGTGTGGAGGAGAGGTCTAGACATTCAGGGTGGACAAGAGGTCTAGACATTCAGGGTGGACAAGAGGTCTAGACATTCAGGGTGGACAAGAGGTCTAGACATTCAGAGTGGACGAGAGGTCTAGACATTCAGAGTGGTCAAGAGGTCTAGACATTCAGGGTGGAGGAGAGGTCTAGACATTCAGGGTGGACAAGAGGTCTAGACATTCAGAGTGGACAAGAGGTCTAGACATTCAGAGTGGACGACAGGTCTAGACATTCAGAGTGGAGGAGAGGTCTAGACATTCAGGGTGGACAAGAGGTCTAGACATTCAAGGTGGACAAGAGGTCTAGACATTCAGAGTGGACGACAGGTCTAGACATTCAGGGTGGACGAGAGGTTTAGACATTCAGGGTGGACAAGAGGTCTAGACATTCAGGGTGGAGGAGAGGTCTAGATATTCAGGGTGGACAAGAGGTCTAGACATTCAAGGTGGACAAGAGGTCTAGACATTCAGAGTGGACGACAGGTCTAGACATTCAGGGTGGACGAGAGGTCTAGACATTTAGAGTGGACGAGAGCTCTAGACATTCAGAGTGGAGGAGAGGTCTAGACATTCAGAGTGGAAGAGAGGTCTAGACATTCAGAGTGGGCAAGAGGTCTAGACATTCAGAGTGGACGAGAGGTCTAGACATTCAGAGTGGACAAGAGGTCAAGACAGTCAGAGTGGAAGAGAGGTCTAGACATTCAGAGTGGACGAGAGGTCTAGACATTCAGAGTGGACGACAGGTCTAGACATTCTGTGTGGAGGAGAGGTCTAGACATTCAGGGTGGACAAGAGGTCTAGACATTCAGGGTGGACAAGAGGTCTAGACATTCAGAGTGGACGACAGGTCTAGACATTCAGAGTGGAGGAGAGGTCTAGACATTCAGGGTGGACAAGAGGTCTAGACATTCAGAGTGGACGAGAGGTCTAGACATTCAGAGTAGTCAAGAGGTCTAGACATTCAGGGTGGAGGAGAGGTCTAGACATTCAGGGTGGAGAAGAGGTCTAGACATTCAGAGTGGACAAGAGGTCTAAACATTCAGGGTGGACAAGAGGTCTAGACATTCAAGGTGGACAAGAGGTCTAGACATTCAGAGTGGACGACAGGTCTAGACATTCAGGGTGGACGAGAGGTTTGGACATTCAGGGTGGACAAGAGGTCTAGACATTCAGGGTGGACGAGAGGTTTGGACATTCAGGGTGGACAAGAGGTCTAGACATTCAGGGTGGAGGAGAGGTCTAGACATTCAGGGTGGACAAGAGGTCTAGACATTCAAGGTGGACAAGAGGTCTAGACATTCAGAGTGGACGACAGGTCTAGATATTCAGGGTGGACGAGAGGTTTAGACATTCAGGGTGGACAAGAGGTCTAAACATTCAGAGTGGACAAGAGGTCTAGACATTCAGAGTGGACGACAGGTCTAGACATTGAGAGTGGACGAGAGGTCTAGACATTGAGAGTGGACGAGAGGTCTAGACATTCAGAGTGGACGAGAGGTCTAGACATTCAGAGTGGACAATAGGTCTAGACATTCAGGGTGGACAAGAGGTCTAGACATTCAGAGTGGACGACAGGTCTAGACATTCAGAGTGGACGAGATGTCTAGACATTCAGAGTGGACGAGAGGTCTAGACATTCAGAGTGGACGAGAGGTCTAGACATTCAGAGTGGACGAGAGTCTAGACATTCAGAGTGGACGAGAGGTCTAGACATTTAGAGTGGACGAGAGGTTTAGACATTCAGAGTGGACGACAGGTCTAGACATTCAGGGTGGACAAGAGGTCTAGACATTCAGAGTGGACGAGAGGTCTAGACATTCAGAGTGGACGAGAGGTCTAGACATTCAGGGTGGACAAGAGGTCTAGACATTCAGGGTGGAGGAGAGGTCTAGACATTCAGGGTGGACAAGAGGTCTATACATTCAGAGTGGACGACAGGTCTAGACATTCAGAGTGGACGAGAGGTCTAGACATTCAGAGTGGACGAGAGGTCTAGACATTCAGAGTGGACGAGAGGTCTAGACATTCAGAGTGGACGAGAGTCTAGACATTCAGAGTGGACGAGAGGTCTAGACATTCAGATTGGACGAGAGGTCTAGACATTCAGAGTGGACAATAGGTCTAGACATTCAGGGTGGACAAGAGGTCTAGTCATTCAGAGTGGACAATAGGTCTAGACATTCAGAGTGGTCGAGAGGTCTAGACATTCAGAGTGGACGAGAGGTCTAGACATTCAGAGTGGATGAGAGGTCTAGACATTCAGAGTGGACGAGAGGTCTAGACATTCAGAGTGGACGAGAGTCTAGACATTCAGAGTGGACGAGAGGTCTAGACATTTAGAGTGGACGAGAGGTTTAGACATTCAGAGTGGACGACAGGTCTAGACATTCAGGGTGGACAAGAGGTCTAGACATTCAGAGTGGACGAGAGGTCTAGACATTCAGAGTGGACGAGAGGTCTAGACATTCAGGGTGGACAAGAGGTCTAGACATTCAGAGTGGACGACAGGTCTAGACATTCAGGGTGGACGAGAGGTCTAGACATTCAGAGTGGACGACAGGTCTAGACATTCAGAGTGGACGACAGGTCTAGACATTCAGAGTGGACGAGAAGTCTAGACATTCAGAGTGGACGAGAGGTTTAGACATTCAGAGTGGACGAGAGTCTAGACATTCAGAGTGGACGAGAGGTCTAGACATTCAGATTGGACGAGAGGTCTAGACATTCAGAGTGGACGAGAGGTCTAGACATTCAGAGTGGACGAGAGGTCTAGACATTCAGAGTTGACGAGAGGTCTAGACATTCAGAGTGGACGACAGGTCTAGACATTCAGAGTGGACGAGAGGTCTAGACATTCAGAGTGGATGAGAGGTCTAGACATTCAGAGTGGTCGAGAGGTCTAGTCATTCAGAGTGGAGGAGAGGTCTAGACATCCAGGGTGGAGGAGAGGTCTAGACATTCAGAGTGGACAAGAGGTCTAGACATTCAGGGTGGACGAGAGGTCTAGACATTCAGAGTGGACGAGAGGTCTATACATACAGGTCTATACATGTCTGTACATACAGGGCCCTCAGTCCATCTGTTAATAGTCAAAATTGACTACTGAACATTTGTGAATTTGCAAAAAGGTGAATGTGGTGTTCTGTATGTAGAGACTACTTTATCATATTCCCTAATGCATGTAATCAAAACATCACAATCGTGGATTTGACACCATAAGTCAACGGCACAACGCTTGGTCACCATGAAACCACATGTGGATTTTCAACTGCGAATAAATGGCTATAATATTTCGTGATTGGAATTCGGTATCTAAAACTTCAGTAATCACTATAAATAATCATTTCAGATGCACATATCTGAAATGTTCGTCAGTGTAAACATTGTCTATTTAATTAACTAAAAATGTTTTCGTGTACAAAAAAAATTGGTAAAAGGTCATTGGGAGGCGATTCAATGGTACGACATTGAAAATAATCAGCAAGGGAAATGTAACAAGTACAACCTGCGGGTTATCAAACCTCAGATGAAAAACTGGGAGTCATTTCTGCATTAAATAGTTTGTTTTCTTCTGCGTCTCAAAATTTTGCAACGCAAAACATATGTATGGAACGTTTTTAGGGTCAATATTCATTGACATGCATTGTAGATTTTCTTGAGAATGAATGTTTCAACCGCAAAATTCTTTATTCCACATTAATGTTTCTACACTTTCTGTGTTGAATTTACATACTGGCTGAGAACGAATAGTGGCTCGATTTGGTCGCGCCGAAAAATTCACGTGTCCAATGAAGGGAGGTCTTAGTTTCTCATACATGATGTGGCTACGCGCGTCCAGCGCCTCTTGTCGTCATAATGTTGCAGTAGTAATTTTGTCCCCAACAATTACTACTGTATCATTATGACGACAGGCGGCGCTAACCGCCGAGTGCTTCATTCGTTGTGCTTTGTTCTTCGTGCGATGTGCTTTATTCTAAGTGAAATATGCTAAGTTCCATATGCATTGTGCCAGATGCGATTTGTTTTTAAATAGTTTGCATGAACAAAGGTGTTAGAATTTTGCATGGTGAAACAAGACTTGAGAAAGTACCTGTGAGAACTTGGAAATAAGCAGTGAGGAAATGGAAATTAGAACTATGCACCAAGAATATGTAAATTCGACACAGAAAGTTTAGAAACAGTAATGTGGAATAAAGAATTTTGCGATTGAAATAATCATTCACAAGAAAATCTACAATGCATGTCAATGAATATTGACCCTGAAAACGCTGCATACATATGTAGCTATAAATATATCCCCAATTTAATTTCTAAGGTTTTATGCACGAATAGTCATGGATTTCATATTATTCTGGTACCAACAGGATACTAATTGAATCCAAGATGTTGCGTGTGTTGTAACTTGATCTAACCGCTCAAGAAAAACAACTTAGCGAGTTGTAATGCAATATTAAATGTAGAATCTTTACAACCTACTTCAAGTACTGACCAATACCAGTGTCATGTTTTACCATAATCAAATGAGGACTATTAAATCACCAAAATGCAACTTTCTAGTAACAAGAAGTGCATTGCTGCAATAGTGTCATTATGTATGGTCAGTATATAAATTGACAGTATGCATGGTAGCTATATAATTTTGGCACCTTATTCTATCGAACTCAAAGAATGATGTATACATGATATCATGATAGAGTCAGGTTGTTCGCCAGCTGGACCTCCGGGAATCAGACAGGAACTAGGACATACTAAATAATTTTATGCTAATCACCGAAAGATCTGGATATGTATACAAATCAAACGAGGAATATATTTCGTACCAAACTATAGTATACTGATGTGATTATTTGGTTAAATAGTGACTAGTGCAAATTAGTGATTTCAAAATCAATGCAACAAAATTTCTCAATTATTCTTAAAAGTCAACAGATTATGTACGGGCATTAAATACACAATACAAAATCAATTAGAATGTGGTTTATGTGGGCTTCAAACCAATCCAACTACATGTCTATTGCCTATATTAACTGGTATTCACCACTGGCGTGACACTGGTAAAGATGAGCATAATGCATATATGATGTCCTCTCACTGTAGTATTCATCTCTACAATATTAAAACCTGTCCTGACTCAGCATCACACGATGTTGCACATTGGACATGTAAGATAAGCGTGGATGGCACGCTTTCTATCTTCGTACACCAGTAGCAATTGTACGTTCAACATCTCCTAGATTTCTGGTTAGAAGGACGGATCTAATTCAAAGAGTTTGACCATAAATATGGAGAAACATAAAATAATTCACCAAAAGATTCATCACCAGCTCTAGTATTCGGCATCTCGGACATCGTATCTACAATGCCATGACCATTCAAATACCGAGGAATAAGCTAACTAGAAATACAACATAACATACAGCAGAATAATTAGAAGAATTTGGTTCACTCCTATATCGATCTACATGTATCTACAACCACTATGACAAATTGTGCACTGGGGGACATTGTGCAAAAACAAGTCGCTGTGCTAGACCTTCAACGAAAAGAAATCAAATTAGACCAGACATTAACAGTTTATGTCTTCAAACATTCATACAAACACTGGCGAAATATGTGACTATAGTCAAGATGTTACCTATTCTGTCGTATAAAATACTCAGTCTGGTGCAGCGTTTCTAGGTAAAACTTGTCTCGACGAGGTATCCGTTGTCGACAAAAATTCTCCTGTCAGTGGGACCATTTTAAAATTCTATGTCTGTGCAATACTGAACTTAAATGAATATGGTAAAAATTATACATACATGTCATTTGACATGCACGTGTTATATTATATTCGGATATATTGTTACAGCAAAACAGCTTTTCACCAAAAGTAGAACAGCCCCACATAAAACCGGAATCACAATAAAAGGATTTTCCCAGAAACACCTACGACTACATAAGTAATTTGTATTGGTGGAAAGGCTTGTACCTGACATTATATGTGTGGCATTGTGCGCCACTGCGAAGATTTGTGTAGACAGCTGATACTGTCTGCACCAATCATATATCTAGTACTGATCATGAAACTACTGAGTGAGGAAATAGATGCGCTAATTGTTTTCTCCCATGCTACTCAAGACCAATTAGTTGTGTCGTCAGGTTATTTTGATATATCACGAGCCATTCTTGCAGTAGAAGAAAAACATTCATCACGTTCGTATGTGTAATAGATTTCGAATCAATACCCAGTATGAAGTATTCCGAGCGAACGAAACAGGGTCCATATCCAATCTCATAGTTTGGGGACAAAAAGTCACATCAGGCATATGAAGTGAGTGAAAACAAAAATGGCAGGGAAACTCATGAACCCACAAAAATGGCCATTAGGACGTCAAATCAGGTGTTCCGGAAAGAGTGAGCATTTCCTGCCGCACTATATTTCCACCCATGGAGCACAGAATAAATGACAATATTATTCACTCGGTGGTATTTCCACTGTAAGGACACTCCTGATCGGGCGATTTGTACCACGTGACAATCCTACGTACTCAATGTTGGACGGCGAAAGTCTATATTGGACGGCAAAAATGTATATTGGACGGGCGGGTGCTTATCAGCAAATCAGAGCGTGTGTTACATGTGGGTTTTCCCCACTCTGGGTTTCTCCTACATTCATTGGTAAATAATATAGCAAATGTTGGATGTTGAGAGTCGTCCAATATACAGTTTACAGGATTCAGAAATGTCATATTGACCTCGGCTGCGCCTCGGCCAATATGACATTTCTTCATCCCGTAAACTGTATATTGGACTCCTCAACATCCAATATTTGTATAATATATAGATCGTTACTCAACTCATACCAGTGGTTAGTCAATTAAAGTGTATACAATTACCATAACATGAACAATCAGATGTTCCTGTTGTACGTACATTCTATTCCAAGTTTGTCATAAAAATATAATTGTGAAATCAATAACGGGGATTTTTCACAGACTTGGAAGGAACCTGTGCATCATGTCCGTGTTCACAACCGAATCCTGCCAGAATATTAAAGTGTAGGCTAAGCTCAACACAACAATCTTCGCGCGTCTGGGGCTGCACAATCCTTGTTGCTTGAGCAGAAAAAATACCACCAAATATCGCTCAACAGTAAAACTAACTATGTACCAGACGTCACGGAAACTGATCACAAAGCCAAGATATGTAAATAGCTGACACCAGCCGTTCCTGTGGTAGATATCTATGTTGACGTTGTCCATCCAGGAGAAGACAACAGTGAGCAGGTAGATGGTGTCACAGATCGCCAGCACGGCGAGGTACAGCTGCTGGACAGCTTCCTCAGGTTAGGTCGCCATGAACACCATGAAGCAGATCGAATTTTCAATGATACCCAGTAATGCTATGATGGGTTCGATTAAGATCTATGGAGTGTACCACACGACGAAAGATCAACATGTCGGATTCACAAATACCGTATGCTTTTACACACTTTGATTTCATAGCAATGTGTCTTCTTGTGAAACATACTATTTGCATAAGATGGTCTTGTATGACTGCATATTGGCGTTCGATAAGAGGACGGACTTTGCTGGACATTGTGAAGATCCACCACACTCGAAATGGAAAAACACATCTTCAATGAACAGGAGAGCATGTGATGTTAATATTATGGTCTTAAATGCAATATTACCACCATTCACAATGCTAGAGCCATGTCTTACCACAATTGTTGTGTTAATATTACGAGAACTTTAAGGACACGATAAAACAATGTATGAAACCTGGGGAGAGGTAAATTATTTATTTCACAAAACAGAACTTTGACATAGCCTCCACCCCACTGCCTGGTGGGATCTACATGAGGAATAGCGCATCGGGTGATATTCTGCAAAAATCAAGTCGCCGCATCAGATCTTGTACAAAACAGGAATCAAAATAGAGCAATGAGTAACAGCTTTGAACAGGCCTTCAAAGTCTCTATATTTGATACATTCATACAAACAGACGATAGATGATACTGTTGTCACAATATGTTACCAATTTGGTTGTTTATATTACCACAATCTGGTGCAACAACTGAATTTTCGTGCATTTCCTTTGTCTGTGTGTTATGTGTCAACAAAACAACAGGGTTGATGACATCGACTCTCCTGTCGGTCGGCCTGTTTCAAAAACTATATGTCTGTGCAATACTAAACTTGAATGAATATGGTGAAACATTGCACATATAAGTTATCTGAAACGCACGCTTTGCAATACATTCGGATACGTTTTACAGCAAAACAGCTCTTCACAAACAGTTAAAAATTTCTCCATAATTGGGAATCATGACAGAAGGATTTTCCTAGATAAACACACAATTACATAAGTAATTTGTATTTGTGAAAAAAAAGCATTTCACGTGATACTATATGTGGGGCGTCATGTGCCAGTATTAAGAAAAAAAACGCAAACGTTGTTTTGTCTACATTAATCGTAGTATTGATCATGAAACTAGTGATTGCGAACATAGAGGCACTAATTGTTTCTAATTAGTTGTGTCGTCAGATTATTTTGATCCTTCATCGCGCACCTTTCTTGTATGGGCAAAACATGTACATAATGGTGAAGCCAGATTTTTATTTGTATATGACACGACTATGTAGATCATTACTGCACCCATACAAGTGGTTATTCAAGTCAACTGTATATGTTTAACATGACTTGCAATACCAGTGGTTCATTCTTTTCCCAGATCGATGTGAAAATATACAATCAATTATGAGTATTGCTCACAGACTTTGCAAGAAACATGAGCACTAGGTCCGTGCACACACTGAAGCCCACCCAGAACATCCAAGTGTAGGTTTTCGGGAGTTTTACGTGAGGTCGATCGAGATCTAACTAGAGAATATTTCTGACGAACAAACTTCACAATTCGGTGACGTGTGATGTGCATGAGACGCTTCAGTGCTAGGCGAAAAGTTCTCCCCGAGAAGCTGTAGAGGAAGAGATTGATGCTGAAGTTCATGATGTAGAGGTACTGGAACAGTTTCTGGATGAGCATCATCAGATGTGACGGTTTGTAGAGGTCTGAGATCAGTGACATGATGAAGACGTAAACACGAAAACCGTGACTCGGGATGTGACAGATGAGGAAAGTGGTCGAGACTAGGAGCAGCATCTTCGTCACTTTCATCTGTAGTCTGTTGTACGAGTTGTTAACACAGAGTAAGTTGCCTTGACGAGCTGAGTTCCTGACATCTGAGTCATCTGATTGTTCCACAGGCGCACGGTTGTGATAGAACTGAGCAACAGCGTATGTTATACGTATGTTGCTGGTGACAATTATAATTGTTGGAATTATGAGAGTTATAAGAGTGTCCACGTTGGTCAAGGCTAACACCGTCGAGTAGTACTCTTGTTTCGGAGCACAGAATGGACGTTTGTAAGTCCAACCGACTTCAGAAGTCCACAAGGCAAACGTGAAGAGAATAGCAGCCAGAAGCGCCAAACTCAACACAACAATCTTGGCGCGTCTGGGGCTGCACAATCCCTGGCGCTTGAGAGGAAAACACACCACTAAATATCGTTCGACGGTAAAGCTGACAATATACCACACATCAAGGAAACTGGTCACAAAGCCCAGGTATGTCAAAATCTGACACCAGCCGTTTCTGTGGTAGATGTCTATGTTCACGTTGTCCATCCAGGAGAAGAGAACAGTGATCAGGTAGATGGTGTCACAGATCGCCAGTGCTGTGAGGTACACGCTGCTGGACAGCTTCCTCAGGTAGGTCGCCATGAACACCATGAAGCAGATTGAGTTCCCAATGATACCCAGTAATGTTATGATGGGTACAACATACAGATCTACGGAGTGTACCACACGACGAAAGACCAACATGTCTGAATCTACCAGTGAGTTGGACAACCCGCCGATAATCCTTGGGGCGGTTGTAATGTTGCCATATTGATCTGTCACTGGGAAAGGCTCCAATACCGATATATTCCACGTTGTATTTTGAACATGTACTCCATCATACATCTCAACACTCTGTTCCACTCGACTCCCATAGCTGAACATGGTTTGTTTGCATTAAATCACTACCTTCCACCTGGACATGTAGTTATCTCAGCGACTCTCAGGCTGCAGAATTCTCTGAGTGTAAATGTTCCATGAAACTGCTGAAGAAAATCCTACCACATCTGGATGAATATTCGATGTGACGTGTCTGTCGAGAGTGCAGAGATCCCAGTGCAATTTGGTCCAAGTTCCTTGTTTCTCCTCCTTTATGTGGATTGGTGATTGATCTGTCTCTGGCTCTGAAATGTACAATGGAATGTTAGTAGTATATAGACCTGTTGAATTAACCCATACACGGTATCAATTGGTATGGTAAGTCCACACGTTGCATGGTATCATTAGGTATGTATGTCATTCACAATGGAGAGGAACCTGAACCCCATCGAAAATTCCATAATGCGATGGAATTGGATTGGTCATAATTAACACCTTTGACAGTATTCAATAAACAATAGGGACACCTGTCGTACACGTATATAAAAAATGATTCAATCTTTTTCTGAATATTTTCATTCTGAATCTTTATACTGTATCTCTGACTAGTATAAAGCTGCTTACTGCATCTATTGATGCTTACCTTCGGTGGTCTCAGATAAAATAGAGAAACATATCAAATAGCTATTGATTGTCTTGTAATCGATATCCTTGTCAAAGTCTAAATTGAGAGGATACAACAGATCGCTGTTATCTTTACATCGGACATCGGTTTGGAAATCAGAATGTTGTCTCCACATAAGTTACATATAAACGAAACAGTAAAATTGAAAGCACAAACAGCAGTAAAAATTGAAAGCATAGAATACCATAAAGTTATCTTTATGGTGTGTTGGTAATCGAAAATCACAAACGTATTGATTAGTAATCTCTGTTGGAAGTTTTGTCGTCTATATTCAGGTGTTACACATTAACTGTGTTTTATATGTTTACAATCCATATTTTCTGAACCATACTGAGACGGTACAATCTCCTTATATACATAATACTTTTCATACATACTCCATGCCAAATAGTCCATGCCCAATCATACCCAAATGCCAAATCACCTTGTCAACTACCGGGGATATTCCGCATGCTCTACGTCAAAACAATCCAATGTATCACCAAACAAAGTCTAAGGAACGAACATTACCCCCATCATCCACGTACATCGTCATATGTCCCACGTAAATGAGTCGCAATACGTCAAATCCAACATTACCACTCATAATTTTTCTTTCCGTTTGTTTGCCATGAAATCACAAGTAGGAGTCCGTACCCTTGCCTGGCTGGCTGGCTGACTGAGAAAAAGGGACAACGAGAAGGACCAAGCCGACTAACAAGTCCTGCCACGCTGACAGCACATCGCCAGCTCCAGCCCACGGCAAATGCCAATGCCTGCATCCATCGAGCTCCCATCCCTCGCGCTCGCACTTTTAAATAATATGCGAGGAACGCCTGGGCTGAGTCACATATACAGAAGACAACCCCGGGTGCATGTAAATCACACTCGTCTTTAAAATAACACAAAATAGGATCTGTGAAACCTGAGTAAGTTTGGGGATTGATCATGTTATTTCCCCAAGATGAATGGAAGTCTTACTGTACCTGAAAATCTAGCAAATGCACATTCATTTAGACCCAGACATTGACATGATGGATGGGACTGAGATGAAAATCCAAAACTTGGTAGAAGATTACTGTTTTTCTGTCAGAGTGTGATACATCAGGTTACCGTAGTCGTTGAACCTATGGGGAAGAACATATATAAACAGGTAAATCAGAGTATAGTTATATATATGATATTTCAGTGGGGACCGAATGAACATACATGATATTTCATGACTTTTCCTTGATCGGGTTTTAAATAATTTCATTCGAAGGGCTGTAGGTTTTAATTCTCGCTTTGCGACAAATACATTTTTATGAGCATTTTCAACGTATCTTATTTAATACCGGGTTTTAATATTTAATTCCCGATTATATATCTCTCAATAAAAAAAAAATTCAATGTCGAAGATGCACATTCACAGGATGCAAATACAACACAGCCCTATTACGGCGGATGACGGGGTTGATTTTCCCACTTGATTACATTATTCCCACGACGTCCATGGTATACCTACTCATGATCACACACAAATACATGTTATTTTTTCGACATATTGAAAAAATCACTGTAAAATACTGTTGCCGACATATATGTGATTTTCACACGACATATCTGTGATTTTCACACGGCTTTGACTTTGATACTATAGTATCACTCGGATTTGACTACTCACACTGATCTTGTAAAATTCGTTCATGGATTCGGTCTTGGAATATGAATTTGTCTGTTTGTCCGTATCCATTTCTACTTTCACAACATCTTGTGAAACAACAGCATTTAGTAGATGTGTATGTGAGATGCCTGTTG
The DNA here is from genome assembly GCA_949152475.1 of Terebella lapidaria. NCBI lineage: Eukaryota > Metazoa > Annelida > Polychaeta > Terebellida > Terebellidae > Terebella > Terebella lapidaria. Next base: position 25,965,146 of record OX424562.1, read on the forward strand.
CATAATATTGATTGACGTTAGAACGCTGTCGCGATAGTATTTTGCCATAACCATGGTCATAACATAGCCATCGTAAATTTTGTACCGTATTGCCATGGTTAATTGTGTACTGCATAATACGTTGGGGAAATGTCCACTGCATAAAAATGGAGGAAAACATATTCATTGAACAATGATGCTAATTTAATGGTCTTGAATGCAATTCTATTCACATTTCGCAATGTTAGCGTGTGCAAGAAGATATGAGAAACGATCAATCAATATAGAAAAACTGGGACATGGCAAATCAATTACTTCGTTGCACTTCTCAGCAAGATACAATGTATAAAATGTGTTCCTGATGATACTGGTTATGTTTATATACCGGTACAAGTGGATGGCAATCAAATTTCCAAGATACATAAGCTGTATATGAATTGAAAACTCATATGACTTTTATATTTGCGAGCATCACCAAAATAATTGGAAAGCTGTATATACTTGTATGAAGGAAGACACACAATAGAATACGTCAGTAGTGTCATTGTTGTAGTCCAATTTGCGTATACATCTAGTATAGTATTTACCATTGTTTATCAGTGTATGATTTGTGTTATAAGCATCGAATGTTTTATATTCGTTTTTTCTAGGCACCAAGTAAGGAAACAACTTTTTTTTTTGTAAAAATACCACACTTCTTCCTCAAACAGCGAACAGAAACAACAACAATTGAACCAAACCAGAAATACAGTGTGTGTAATTATGCTCAACACATTTTGTTCCATTACAAAATACATGTACTCTGCTATTTTGTTTCGCAGCTAATGTGCATGAATGAGATGGAGATGAGACATGACAGTCGATGCTGGTCGGGATGGTCCTTTGAGGTGGTCACCAGTTGTTATTACATAATTTTTGGGTGTTTTTCCTTGTTGTTTGTTGTTCATTTTGCATTCCATTCCCACCATTCCAATTCTGAATATTACATAATCTTACAAGTCCGAACATCAGGTATTTCAGTGCAATCACATTATAACACAGCAATAGCAAAACAAAAATCAAAAAATAAATATTGAGTTAAATATTCAAATTGTATTTGATTTGTAACTATCTCTCTGTATCACTGTATCATTTGTAAATATCTCTCTGCTTACATTCGTTTCTCTGGCAAAAATGTTCTTTTGCCTCTTGTCAGCATTGAATGATGGTTGACCAACAACAATTCATCCCTTCTTGTTGGTCTCAGTGCTGTGATTTTGGGGTTGTACTTGTTATATTTTTTCTCAGAATTTCAGTTAGGTGATAACGGATTTGACCGCCTGACACCTGGCAATATGAGGCCCTGTTACACAGTGAGTTTCTGAACTGTAAATGATGTTCTTTTGTCAGAAGGTATTCTCTGATGTGCAAATTCTCTGTGTCATGATTTTATACTTTGTGGTAATTCACCTTACATCTTATTTTGTTTTCTGTTCCATATGTTCTTGTTTATCGTCTTTGTGTAAACCGATGCAAGGATTGTGTTTGAGTTTGCGCGTGTGGTGTTAGTGTGGCACCAATGATAGGTAGCTTTGATCTGGACCATATCGCCACTTCTGAGCAGTATGCTTTATCAAGCCGGTGGCACACAGACCTGAGTGGTGAGGAGACTGTAAGCGATACCCTCTTTGATAATTGTTGAATATACTATACTCCATCCGAGTTTAGAAACGAATTATTATCTGATAACTTATTAAATCTTGACATGTCCATGAACTGTCGGAGTCTAACCGCCCATTTTGACTCACTGAAATCTCTAATAAGTGATTTAAGTTGTAGTTCTAAAGATGTCAGATATGATTTGATTGGTTTATGTAAAATATTCAAGCTCAATGAACACCCATCATACGACATAGATTGTTATCATGCTTTGGAATTTAAAACGAGGGCAGATGATGATGATGGTAAAGGGGGGTACAATACAGAGAACCTAACTTATAAAATAAGACACGATTTGTCCATCCTCATTCCTCATATCATAGAATCAATATTCGTTGAGGTAGATTTGCCACACAATAAAAAAAACTAATAGTAGGAAATCTATATAGAACCAATACACTACTGTATGCTGATTTGGATATTTTTATCACCCATTTGAATGAAATGTATGATATAGACGCACATTCGACAGATACTGTATCATATACCCTGTTACATATAACTTAAATGTGATAACTCAAGATAATACTTCTTCTGGTCTTCAAAAGTGTCTTTCACTAGACATGTGTACGTCCATGTGTACAGTCCATATCCATGCTCTTTTTTGCAGAAATATACTGTAGAAAGGACTTCTTATGTCTCATGTCTAGACATTCAGAGTGGACGAGAAGTCCAGACATTCAGAGTGGAGGAGAAGTGTAGACATTCAGAGTGGACGAGAGGTCTAGACATTCAGGGTGGACGAGAGGTCTAGACATTCAGGGTGGACGAGAGGTCTAGACATTCAGGGTGGACGAGAGGTCTAGACATTCAGGGTGGACGAGAGGTCTAGACATTCAGGGTGGACGAGAGGTCTAGACATTCAGAGTGGACGAAAGGTCTAGACATTCAGAGTGGACGAGAGGTCTAGACATTCAGGGTGGACGAGAGGTCTAGACATTCAGGGTGGACGAAAGGTCTAGACATTCAGGGTGGACGAGAGATCTAGACATTCAGAGTGGACGAGAAGTCTAGACATTCAGAGTGGACGAGAGCTCTAGACATTCAGAGTGGACGAGAAGTCTAGACATTCAGAGTGGACGAGAGGTCTAGACATCCAGGGTGGAGGAAAGGTCTAGACATTCAGAGTGGACGAGAAGTCTAGACATTCAGAGTGGAGGAGAGGTCTAGACATTCAGGGTGGAGGAGAGGAAGACACGTTTGCACATGTAAAAAGGTTGTTTTGCACATTGACTCAAGGCTGCGATAAATTTCCTTATGGGTATTTTCGGTAAATTATTTCATCCATATAAATATGTACTCCCCCCCCCCCCCGTTGATTGAAAGGTAATAAATGCAAAGTTGGCTTACCTGTGATTGAGGGTTCGGAGCCAGACTACAGATGTATCGTTGTTTCGTACATATGCTGTACATAAAGGGCCCTCAGTCCATCCGTTAATAGTCCAAATTGACTACTGAACATTTGTGAATTTGCAAAATGGTGAATACGGTGTTCTGTATGTAGAGACTACTTTATGATATATATTGGATTTGACACCATAAGTCAACGGCACAACGCTTGGTCACCATGAAACCACATGTGGATGTTCAACTGCGAATAAATGGCTATAATATTTCGTGATTGGAATTCGGTACCTAAAACTTCAGTAATCACTATAAATAATCATTGGAGATGCACATACATCTAAAAAATGTTCGTCAGTGTAAACATTGTCTATTTAATTAACTAAAAATGTTTTCGTGTGAAACAAAATGGGTAAAAGGTCACTGGGAGGCGATTCAATGGTACGAGATTGATAATAATCAGCAAGGGAAATGTAACAAGTACAACCTGCGGGTTATCAAACCTCAGATGAAAAACTGGGAGTCCTTTCTGCATTAAATAGTTTGTTTTCTTCTGCGTCTTAAAATTTTGCAGCGCAAAACATATGTATGGAACATTTTTAGGGTCAATATTCATTGCCATGCATTGTAGAATTTCTTGTGAATGATTGTTTCAACCGCAAAATTCTTTATTCCACATTACTGTTTCTAAACTTTCTGTGTCGAATTTACATATTCTTATTGCATAGTTCTAACTTCCATCTCCTTGCTGCTAGTTCCAAGTCCTTCCTGGTACTTTCTCAATGCTTAATTCATCACGTCAAATTCTAACACCTTTGTCCATGCAAACTATCAAAAAAAATTCGCATCTGGCACAATGCATATGGAACTTAGCACATTGCATTTAGAATATAGCATATCGCATGATGAACAAAGCACAACGAATGAAGCACTAGGTGGTTAGCGCTACCTGTCGTCATAATGATACAGTAGTAATTGTTGGGGACAAAATTACTACTGCAACATTATAACGACGGGAGGCACTGGCCGCGCGTAGCCACATGATGTATGAGAAACTAAGACCTCCCTTCATTGGACACGTGAATTTTTGGCGCGACCAACAGGTGCCACACTCATGCAGCTGAGCACAGGCCCCAATGAATTCCCATAATCTTCCCTGTAATGAAAGAATAGTGAGAGATGATTAATATTAGCCTATTATTAGGATGTCTATGCTCATTGAAATCAATTTTCGATGTGACGTCATGAAGACTCATTGTAATGTAATACACTGTTGCTAATTAGGTGCAGATATTATCATGACATAGGCCTGAAATTAACACACATAAATCGTCATAACTTGAGATCGAACAGTGATAATTGAGATGTGAAAAAACTTCTCAGGAAACTGATGGCTATCTCTTTCAAGGCTAAATATGATGATCTCTCCGATCTAATTTCTTCATGCCATTAATTTGGCCAGCTCGTCCAGCTCGTGACAGTATAAGTAGAAACACTAGTACTACGCTACGGTAGTTGTATTGGATTTAACATAGATATCTCATTCATCTGTTTGCCACATCACAAAAGATACAATGTAGCACCAAGGGTGTGAGAATTACACAAGATCATGAGATCATGAGAATCAGATCATCAGATCATGAGAATCACACAAGGTATTGATTTTCCCAAATATAAATTGTTACACTGATCTTCAAACCTATTGTCAAAACATGTTCGTAAATGTTGCCAAAGACACATTTCCTGTATGGAATATAATACGAAATCATACATAGGCCTATATGCACAGACCGTCAATTCAAAGGCAACAAAACTTATACACATCACAAAGGTACATAGGGAGAATTTCATGCATTTTGAGGAAAATTCTCAATAGTTTTTGAGAAAATGGCAGCCAAAGACAAAAATCATCGTTTCTTTTGACAAAATAAGGTCGTTTTGACCTTCCAAAGTCATTCAAGGTCAAATTCAAGGTCATCCATCATTGAAACCGCAATATATGATTTCCCATTTGAATGTGCCAATACTTAGGCTCTATCTTGAAAAGTTCTAGGAGTTTACTCCCGCAAAGCTCCCATTATGAAAGATGATTGGGTGAAATTTCCCCAAAAATTTTCCTCCAAAAGTCCCAAAATTTTTTCAATGGCCAAAAAAAAAAAAGTTGCTGGAAATGGCTCAGAATGAATAGTGGCTCGATTTGGGACAAAAAATGTTATTTTCGCTGACACGTCAAAAAATCAAAATGGCTGCCACACACAGACTGGCGATTCAAGGGCAATGAAACTTGCCATTGATGTACATGAGGGAGATGTCTTGAAACAAAAATCTTGAACTGATCAGACAGTTTTCGAGAAAAAGGCCATCAAAAATGCTGCCAAATCGGCAAAAAGGATTGGATAAAAAAAACGAAAAAAAAAGTTTCAGGGTATTAGCCCAAGGAATGTTCTAGTAAATTTTCAGGAAAATTCATCAAGGCAAAAAAAAGTTATTTGCCGGACGGACCACGCACGAACGTACCAAATTTTTAGGTTAAAGGGCTTTCACCATGTTAAATTTCTTCTCCCGTGTGAGCCCCTTATCCCCAAAATAATCCCTAAAATACACGTCTGCTCATAAAAAGTGAGTTTAGGGGCTATCTTTAGCTTTTTCAAGCCCCTAAACCCCGGAAGTTTTCCCGGACGGACGACGGACGAAAAACCACGCCAATAGCTTATCGGGCCATGGGCCGGTAAGCTAAATATAGAGCACCGGACCAGCGGTCCATCAAAGCAAGGTCTTTCCTTCATCAGGGAGTCTTCAGTTTCTCATTCCCAATGTGGCCACTCGACCCACAGCGCCGTCTGTCATCATAATAGTGCAGTAGTAATTTTGACACATGAAATGCTTCATTCGTTGTGCTTTGTTCTTCGTGCGATGTGCTTTATTTTAAGTGAAATGTTCCATATGCATTGTGCCAGATGCGATTCGTTTTTTAATAGTTTGCATGAACAAAGGTGTTAGAATTTTGCATGGTGAAACAAGACTTGAGAAAGTACCAGTGAGAACTTGGAAATAAGCAGTAAGGAGATGGAAATTAGAACTATGCAGTAAGAATATGTGAATTCGACACAGAAAGTTTAGAAATAGTACTGTGGAATAAAGAATTTTGCGATTGAAATAATCATTCACAACAAGAAAATCTACAATGCATGTCAATGAATATTTACCCTAAAAATGCTCCATATTATGTAGCTACAAATATATCCCCAATTTAATTTCTAAGGTTTTATGCTCAAATAGTCATGCATTTTATATATTTCTGGTACCAATAGGATACTAATTAAATCCAAGATGTTGCGTGTGTTGTAACTTGATCTAACCGCTCAAGAAAAACAACTTAGCGAGTTGTAATGCAATATTAAATGTAGAATCTTCACAACCTACTCTGAGTACTGACCAATACAAGTGTCATGTTTTATCATACTCCAATTGTTCGGTTGGTGAAGTCAAATGAGGACTATTAAATCACCAAAATGCCACTTTCTAGTAACAAGAAGTGCATTGCTGAAATAGTGTCATTATGTATGGTCAGTATATAAACTGACAGTATGGCGGCTATATAATTTTGGCATTTTATTCTATCGAACTCAAAGAATGATGTATACATGATATCATGATAGAGTCAGGTTGTTCGCCAGCTGGACCTCCGGGAATCAGACAGGAACTAGGACATACTAAATAATTTTATGCTAATCACCGAAAGATCTGGATATGTATACAAATCAAACGAGGAGAATATTTCGTGCCAAACTATAGTATACCGATTTAATTATTTGGTTAAATAGTGACTAGTGCAAATTAGTGATTTCAAAGTATATGCAACAAAATTTCTCGATTATTCTTACAAGTCAACAGATTATGTACGGGCATTAAATACACAATACGAAATCAATTAGAATGTGGTTTATGTGGGCCTCAAACTAATCCAAGTACATGTCTATTGCCTTTATTAACTGGTATTCACCACTGGTGTGACCATGGTAAAGATGAGCATAATGCATATTAAATGATGTCCTCTCGCTGTAGTTTTCATCCCTTACAATATTAAAACCTGTCCTGACTCAGCATCACACAATGTCGCACATTGGACATGTAAGATAAACGCTGGTGACACGCTTTTTATTTTCGTGCACCGGTAGAAATTGTACGTTCAACATCTCCTAGATTTCACAGAGACCAAACTGAAATTTTGAAGAAACAACTATCTCGAGTAGTGATTCTGGTCATAAGGACGGATCTAATTCAAAGGGTGGGACCATAAGTATGGAGAAACATAAAATAATTCATCAAAAGATTCATCACCAGCTCTAGTATTCGCCATTTTGGACATCATCTCCACGATGAAATGACCAATCAAATACCGAGGAATAAGCTAACTAGAAATACAACATAACATACAGCAGAATAATTAGAAGAATTTGGTTCGCTCCTATATCGATCTACATGTATCTACAACCACTATGACAAATTGTGCACTGGGGGACATTGTGCAAAAAACAAGTCGCTGTGCTAGACCTTCAACGAAAAGAAATCAAAATAGACCAGACATTAACAGTTTATGCCTTCAAACATTCATACAAACACTGGCGAAAGATGTGACTATTGTCAAGCTGTAACCTATTCTGTCGTTAATAATACCCCAGTCTGGTGCAGCGTTTCTAGGTAAAACTAGTTTTCGACGAGGTTTCCGTTGTCGACATAAATTCTCCTGTCAGTGCCCATTTTAAAATTCTATATCTGTGCAATACTGATCTGAAATGCAAATGGTAAAAATTATACATATATGTCATGTGACATGCACGTTTTTATAATATATTCGGATATATTGTTACAGCAAAACAGCTTTTCACGAAAAGTAGAACAGACCCACCATAAAATCGAAATCGCAATAAAAGGATTTTCCCAGAAACACCTACGGTTACATAAGTAATTTGTATTGGTGGAAAGGCTTGCACGCTTGATATTATATGTGTGGCATTGTGCGCCACTGCGAAGATTTGTGCAGACAGCTAATACTGTTTACAGCAATCATTATCTAGTACTGATCATGAAACTAATGAGTGAGGAAATAGATGCGCTAATTGTTTTCTTCCATGCCACTAAAAAACCAATTATTTTTTGTCAGTTTATTTTGATATATCACGAGCCATTCTTGCAGTAGAAGAAATACATTTATGACGTTCCGAGTGAGGTCCATTCCAGCTCAACACAACAATCTTCGCGCGTTTGGGGCTGCACAATCCTTGTTGCTTGAGCAGAAAACACACCACCAAATATCGCTCAACAGTAAAACTAACTATATACCAGACGTCAAGGAAACTGGTCACGAAGCCAAGATATGTCAATAGCTGACACCAGCCGTTCCTGTGGTAGATATCTATGTTGACGTTGTCCATCCAGGAGAAGAGAACAGTGATCAGGTAGATGGTGTCACAGATTGCCAGCGCCGCGAGGTACACGCTGCTGGATAGCTTCCTCAGGTAGGTCGCCATGAACACCATGAAGCAGATCGAGTTTCCGATGATGACGAGTAATGCTATGAAGAGTACGACATAAAGATCTATGGAGTGTACCACACGACGAAAGATCAACATGTCTGGATTCACGAATACCGTATTCCCACGCATACAGGCGCATGCGCCAATAAATGAAACAGCGCCTTTTTGGACATGCACGGAACTATAATTATGCCTCAAATATAGGCGCATGCGATTTTATGTGAGGTATGGCGCATGCGCCTATATGTGAATCCACCTTCTTTCGAATATGAGTTTTCCAGGCGGATGTGGCATGCATTTCATTACATAGTGAATCACATATAGTAGACTACAGGTGGGTCGAACCCTTTCATGTACTAGATATCACTTATTTCAATAATAATGTATCGCAAAAATGTGTTCTGAGAGGCGCGCTGAACGATACCATGTTATCCACACATTCTGCTGGATAAAAATATACCTCGTATATAAGCGCATGCGCCTATATTCGAGGTATGGCGCACCTTCATTTACAGGTGCATGCGCCTCTATGCGCGGGAATACTGTAAGTTGGACAGCCCACGGATAATTCTTGGGGTTGTCGTAGTATTGCCATAGTAATCTGTCACTGAGAAAGGCTCCATCACCAATACATTACATGTCACATTGTGAACATGTACTCCATCATACATCTCAACACTTTCTCCTGCTCGACTTCCACAGCTGACCATGGTTTGTGTGCTTCAAGTCGCACCCAATCCGCCTGGATAATTGAAACACCAGAAGCGTCTGAGCGGAGGAATTTCCAGGTGCTGACGACAGAACACCAGCGCATCAGAATTAATAAAAAATGTGACGAATCTGTCAAGAGTCCAGGGGTGATCCCAGCTCGCTTTCTGATTTATTTGTCCGTGGCTCTAAGCATAAGATGGAATAATTAGGCTCGGTAAACTAAACCATACATCAATCGATGGATCAAGTTCCCTTAGTATCATGTGTTGCACAAGTAGAATGGTGTCATTTAATGGGTGCTATTCACAGTTGAGAGGAACCTAAAACCATCGACAGGTATATTTGGATGGAATGGGATACGCCACTAGCACCCCTTTCGAAGTATTTGACGAACAACTGGGACATATATCAGCCATGATTTCATGGACTAATCAAAAATTTTCATCGAACTGTTTAATGCCTCTGTATTCCTCGCGTCACTTTGAATAAATGAAAAAAAAATACATCCGACATCACAAGTAACTGTCCTGAAATCAATGCCTTTGTAACAAGTAAAATTGAAAACAAACAATGATAGCTGCTATCTTCAAATTGAATATCATTTTTTAATCAAAATGTCTACAATTAGCTGTTTCTTATAAGGAGTGGTTAGATTGATAGCATAACACTGATCGTCGGTGCCTTTGTATATCGTGTCACACTCAAATATCAATTTATGTTTGGGATTTATACGACTACTATCAGCTGTTGCATAGCACTTTTCATGAGTTTGAGATTGATACGTTGAAACAGTTTATAACGAGAATACTCCAATACATACATACTTATTCTGGCTCCGTCCATTACCTATGCCAAGTCACCTTGTCTATATATGAAAAATTCCAACACGTTCTAATAAACGGACATTATTCTCATCATCTATCGTACACCACCATGTGTCTGTCCTACGGTCAGGAGTCACAAAACGTCGAACTTCAAAACACACCTCGCTATTCCTACTCCATCTTCCTTTCCATGAAGTCACAAGCACTACTAGCTGGCTAGCGCACAATGCCGGAAGAAGGGACAAGAACTGTACCACCCCGACTGACAAGCCCTGCCCCACCCTGGCAGCACATCGCTCGCTTCAGCAGAAACGTGCCATAGGTGCATCCCTCGAGCTCGAAAACATCACTGCACACATGTATTGCCTGCTATTTTATAACCGTAAATGTTTAATGTTGCAGGTGGAGTCATTCATATATATGTATTCCAAATTGAGTGTCTATAGGTTATGGGGATTACTTTGGGGGAACAATTAGAAAACTATGTTATTTGTCTACCATCTTTTTGTACTAAATTGAATAATGAATTAAAAAATAAAATGTACCCAATATTTATGTCCAATCGATCACGGTTCCACACTAGATAACCTTGAATTGCACTGAGGCCAGGTTTCATCGTCCATTCTCTATGAAAAGGCGAATTTCACTTCATATTTGATGAGTGTGAGTGGTACACGGAAACCTGGATGTTGTATTTTCAAAGTTCGCTATTGGAAGGACTCGTCCTTGACGGGGTAACATTCAATTGCTGGCAGGCCCTCGGAACAGAATTGTTGGCAGGGACTCGAATCCGGTATGGGTTCCATAGCAGTGTAACCAGTCTATATTGAGGGGTGTCATATGTATTATTCACCATAAAAGGCTGGGGTATATACATTAAACATGAGGCTCGTACGATAGGTATCGTACAGAGTTTAACCATTGTGTGACTGTGTGAATATGTCATCTGATTTATTTAAAGCATTGCATGTCTAACCAGCAGGTGACCCAGTGCGGTCCTTATAACACAACCCAGTAGTTCCAAAAAGCCCCCAGAATAATTTAATTATGATTGCAATTCGTATGTACAATGTAGTTTGGTTAATTAGACAGAAACCAAAGCGTAACCTTGTGTTGAACTTTCGTGTTGTTGTTTGCGGATAATTGTCTAATCACTAGAAAGCTCGAAATTTTTTGAAATAATGATGTTTTTACTTCACACAAAGACATAAAGATGTGGAAAATATAATTGTTCTTTCAGATATCTAAATATATCAAATTCCGCTTCATTTTTATTTCCAACTCTTCCGGATTATCGAATGCCGATTAATGATCTAATGGGAATGGATATATGAAAGTCACATTTTATTCACAAGTAACTATGTAGTTTTTCTATGTTTCAGATAATTCCCCTTTTTCGTCCGTTCATTTATGGGTCCAGACGAACGCAGTAATCTGGTTAATTCAACAGATGAGGTCCTATTATTAATTCATTTCCCGACCTGCTGGGCACTCTGTCAGTGAAATGAACACAGTGAATTGAAATCGATGCAATGGCTCCAGACACAACACATCTACAGCTATATATTTTGAAACATCGAAACTTTCTTTGCTTGTAGTAGTGAAATCAACGGACCATAGTGAGTATAATGCGAGTAAGAAATCATGATCCAATTTCAGGCCGGATATGACCCAGGAAAAACCCTTCCCCCATCATCTCAACATTTTAATTGATAACATTCAAAATCGTGTTCCGTATGCTTCTTGGCTTCGAAAAAAAGTTGGTGGTGTTTAGTGGGAGGGGAGGGCGTGCTCGTGGGTCATATCGGCCCACGGCCTGTTTGCATATGAAATAGGCTGCTGGAAGAGATGTTACGACCTCAAACCACCTTTAAATTCTTGTTCTTCTGAACTACAGAATATTTGCATAATGAGAAAATTCATAATTATATTCCATAACAGAATGTACGAGAAAAAACTTATATGGCTAATAAGTATGACTAAAAATATCCTCCCGAATACAGTTTCTGCGCAGTTGCAGCAATGCTCCTACCAAGCTTAAGTCTGACTGGGACTTCTAATTGTCGTTGTGTTCATATAAAGCCATGAGCTGCAAAATAATTGATTATTATTACTCAAGTCGAGATCCGAGCTCCACAATGGATGTTGTGCAAAGTGTGATTTAATTAATCAGATAAACTTTCACCTTTACGCAATTCCTTATAAAAAGCAATTGCTGTATGTTTGTCGATACGCTCATCAAGGAGTATAGAAAGTGAAATAGGCACCAACCATGGGAAAATGTTTATTTCATGTAACTACTATTGAAATATCCTAAACGTTCATACCCTTGAAAGTCATTTACGAACTCTATGTTTTGCCACGTGCACAGGTTCAGTGGCAGGTTCACTATTGGAGATGCATATTTATAGTGAATACATGACATGTGTATCTACAATATTGGTCACTGTATATTCCATGATATATCTATGTCCAGAGTCCAGACAGACATCTCAGTTGCAGCAGTCGAATCAAAATTGATCAATGTATAATAACCCCTGGCGGCATGAAACATAGACTCTAATGTAATTCATGCAATTATTCGTGAAATATGTTGTGATGCAGTAATGCTGACAGATTTGGGTTTCCTTCCTTAGTCTTTTATAATTGCGTTATTAGTCATGATCAGTAAGAAGGATGTGGGGGAAAAACTATGTCCAATCCACATCGTTTTTATCTGTTGAAAATATCATAAAGATGAGTATAAAGTTTATCAAGTTCAAATCCAGTGGATGAGCTAACTCGTTTAGTTAATGTTGCAAGGGTAAATATGTTCTTCTTTTTGCAATGCTAGAGGATCATTCCTCAATAGCGATGGTGATTTCTGGGGCCAAGTGAAAGAGGTTCACTAATTCAACCAGGTCATATTTGTTGAGTACGGCAGCTATATGAAATTGTCTGCACGGTAATACAATAACCATATAATGACAGTGGAACCAATCTAAAGTTGTTAGAAACATATATTCTGTCACATACAATTCCGCTGCAATGATTCCAAACATTGAGGGCGTTCACACGACCTACATACAATCAGGAGTATAATAAGGTTTGTTAATACAAACGAGATTTCCTCTGTGGTTATCAGGATATTCGGTGGAATAGAATAATTAGTGTCCTGTAGGTTGGCAAAATATGAAAGTTGTCATACATGGACGATTTGTCCGAATGACAAATGAGACACGCCAGAAAACTAATCTCCATAATGAAGTTGACCACATTCTCATCACTTTTCATTATCTCTGAAACCCATCTGAACTCAAGGTCCGACAGCAGTTCGTAAGCCGCAGATGTCCAGGTCTTCAAACAGTTTCATTTGATTAGGATAGATATATTGGTTCAGCTGCGGTTACTTATATTCAGGTGTATGTCTTGGTTTTGTGCAAACATCAGTGAGATAAACAATTATCATCATGCTGGTGATGGAAAATACATTCTCTGCTCTACTAAAACACGTCTGAAACACTCTATACGTCAATAACCCATGTGGAAAATTACAGGAACTTCTGAAGATTTATTATTCCCAATAGCACGCCATCTGATATATCAACTGGTGACGTCTCCCACAAGCATGTGTCCATTTTGAGGCAATTTTAACAGTTCTCACTTTCACAAAAGTATGTGTGAAATTTAGATTTACTTCCTGACAGTCAAATATAGAACGTAACTTCACAATGGGAGTCAAAATTACATGCAAACGGCACGCCTAGACTAAGAACTGCTCAAACAAGATCGGTAATCAAACAATACTTCATTTTCACCATATACGCCAGTGTCTTTTTTATCCTTGACATCACACAGTTCCTCGATCGGCTTCACGTCATACGTTTTCAGTTTCAGAATCTAACAGCTCACTTTACATTAGAATATGTTTCAGTGTAACCAGTGGTTTCCAATTGTAAATGTTTTCATTACTGTTTAACTTACACAACAAGATTTGACGTGATAAAAATTACATCTAAGTGGAACACTTGCGGAGCAAACTCGGTCTCAACGGAGATAATAGTATGTTTCATTATACTTCATATATATCCCAATCATTGTCACTGATTGAATAGGGCAAATGTCATGGAAGGTTAATTGACAACAGACCAAATTCCTTTGAAATACGTCAGTCGTCTAGCCAGGACGTGACATGAGGTTCTATTGTTCTTTGCAGTAGATTATTTTTCAGAATCTACTGGAAGACGGTTCCCACTAGAATGTTGCAGTACATTATTCTACTGCAATATAATCTACTGCGTGTAAACACAACAACCGCCAGTGTACAAACTGCATCTGCTCAAACGAGACGCGTTTGTTTGCGTACTAGCGAGTCGTTTTCATCATTGCCGAAACCTAATTCGTTTGGTGCTGTGGAATCTTGGTCGAGGCCAATATAATGTAGATGAGAAGGTGAACAATAAATGTGGTGTTACTGTTGAGTCCCAATTCTAAATTCACCAAGACACTGAAAAGTGGTAGCACAAGCAGTGGGCATGGTCGTGAATCTAAAACCTTATTTGTATTCATGATTCATTCATAATCCGGTATTGATATTCATCATTATCATGCACACCATTCATTAGATGCAGATATCAGTTAGCAAAATTTGGTAAATATGTGTTGTATATCGTTGAAAATTACGAGAACAGCAAGTGGAAATGTACTTCTATTCTCATGATATAATAATGGTGACAAAGTTTATCACAAATTCAGACAGTGTCGCCCTCTGTTTCCTAACACTGTTGAAGTGTGATATAGTTGTACACGCAGATTACTACTCGCAGGTGCATATGCAGGCGGAGATTTAGGTTGAGTTGAGGGGGAACCGATAACTAAGTCGGATAATCGGTTCAGTGTCGCGTCTCTGGAAAATAATAGACTCGCCTTCGGCTCGTCGATTATTTTCCAGATTCGCTCCACTTCACCGATTATCCTATACATAATCTCGATGATACTGATAGGTTTATTGACAACATCAATATGCCTCAATTATATCTGAAAAAGAATTTGGAGTGAGCTGAAATGAAATGGAGTTAGCTGTAATCCAGTGATGCCATTTACCGTACGTTTGCGTGACTCAGGCCTTGATTGACTCTTTACAGACTATATGTATTCTGATGGTTAATTTGTGAAAAAAATTATAGAAGGAAGTGAACGAGAACCAAGTCTACTACTCTACGGGTCCATCCAAAATTTTTGCGTTTGTGCGAAAAACAATAGAAATCATGTTTTGCTTTGTGTTTGTTTGAGGATTTCCCGACTAAAATTCAGGCGCTTTTTTGCAAATGCTTGAAATGTAAAATTTGATGATGTTATTAAAATACCTTCAATTCATTCCATTATAAATATTAGGAACACCGTATACACTTCCGTAACATAACAGGGTAGGATGATCAGGACTGTAAAGACTTTAAGATCCGTGATATACACACAATTTAAAAATGAAAAAGATGGCACAACTCATTCAGACCCTCTCTCTCCGAAGCACCTTCTGTCTTCAGGTGTCACGCATAGAGGCCTCGTGCCTTTGATAGTCAATACCAAAACCAGTGGCATCTCGTTCGATTGTCCTCTGTAGAATGAAAAACTATGTTATTTTTGACGATGCTTCATGGTTGAATGTCTTATATGATTCGAAAGCATCGAATTGTTGGTTTCATAAGAAAATGTTTCGAAAGGATTGTTGACAGGAACATATTAAGTAGTCATCTATATTTTTTCACAGATTTCCAATTCCTTTGATATACAGTATTGTTTCTTTGCAGTGTTATCTATTTTCTTTTCGGTGATGAGTGATGATTGCTTAATACTTCCTTCTTTTCTGCTGGTCTCAGAGTCGTCATCCTGGGGTGAAATGTTATTGCCCTTGCTCTATTTCTTCAGTTCACTGATGAATAGAAGTGTTTGACCCATGTAGACAACAAATGCTCCGGCAAAACACCGAGCACTGTATCTAGCCTCACCTTATGGCACAATGATGCCTTCTCAGAGGAGCAACTTCGTTGGAATATGTGAATATTGCCATCGTATTAGCACAAAAACGAGCAATAATACGTCTGATCTTGTTAATTTTTACAAGAATGGAGCTGCGGGTGGAGAAACTTTCATTTTATACCAATAGTGTAATATATTATGTTATGACCAATTAGCTAATGCTTAACGAGCTAGCATCACCATTTCGAGTACGCAGTTTGCTTTTAATTACATAAAGATGAATGTCAATAGGACTATACCTAAATCATATAGTGGTTTTACCCATTTGATTGCAGAATCGATGAACTGTGAAGTTTATCATACATTCTTCATTGACTAATATGTTTTCTAACAAATGACGCTTGATGTCACCAATTTTATTTTTCAAAATTGACACTCAAACAGAAAGGAAAAATAGTGAACTGAACCATACCACACACAGACATAAAATCGATTTGTATCATTCTGTTCCTGATACTTGTCAGTCTTGAAAAGTGATTCGTTGATGCCATCCTGGTCTATTCAATGAAAAAAAATACAATTGGTGCATCAAAGTTTGTGATGAGTTATTTTGAGCAAGTTTCCAACATTTGACATTGGAGAATATATATGTCATATTCCTTTTCGACGGAATCTAATGAAGCTAATCAAGCAGCTCGACACAAACGTTGGATAGCAACGAACGCCATTTAATTAGAAAATAGGTAAATTTACGATGAATATCTGCATATACTTGGGATTTGGATTTAATTAAACACGTGGTGATCAGATATTATCCCATATTTCTACTGTATCTTTGTGTAACTGGCATGGACTCAAAGGATAAATATTTAGACAAATTTGTATAAGATTTCAGATAAGCAGTTACTGATGATTAAACAACAACGTTAAACAATTGTCCATATCATCTGCCTCGTTTGCAAACACATTTGCTTTTTGGTCAGGGCTTTGCAGTGTGTTATGTATGCTTGTAATAAGTGCTTTTTGTCGTACTTCCCCCAACGCCCCTAATCAGGGATGACATGAGAATAAGCATGATAAGGGACTCTCCCCAATAGTGACCGAGTGCCCGATCATCCTACCCTGTTCTAGTGCGGAAGTGTATACAATGCCCTTCATAATGAAATGAATATTATAACATGACCAATTTTCACATTTCCAGCATTTGTAAAAAAAACCCTGGATTTTAATCGGGATATCCTCAAACAAACACAAAGCAAAACATGATTCCTATTGGTTTTCAAGCAAACGAAAAGTTTCGGATGGACCCGTAGAGTAGTTGACTTGGTTTTCGTTCACTTCCTCCTATAATTATTCCACAAATTGACCATCAGAATACATATAGTCTGTGAAGAATCAATCAAGGTCTGGGTCTTGCAAGCGTAGGGAAAATGGCATCACTGGATTACAGCTCATTCCATTTCACTTCAGTTCATTTCAAATTCTTTTTCAAATATAATTCAGACCTATCGATGTTATCAATAAACCTATCAGTATCAACAACGAGTTTATCAACGTTGATTTCATGTTCTCCATTCTCATGTCACGTCCTGGTTAGACGACTGATGTATTCTGGTATTTCAAAGAAATTTGGTCTTTTGTTAATTAATCTTTCTTGACCTTTGCCCTATTCAGTCAATGACAATGATATGGCTGTATATTATGCAACATACTATTATCTCCATTGATGTTGAGTTTCATGGGCATGATTTGATCCAAAACCAAATAATTTGTTCTGATGAAGTTCGGCTAAGAGCTATCATCTCTAACTTTCTTCTTCAAGTTGAACAATAGTGAAGACATTTTCCATTACAAACCACTGGTTACAAGACATTTCACGACGTGACGGCATGCACAAAACCCTGAAATGCACTTGAATATGATAACTCCTAGCTGATCAAACATGTCTAGACTGATCAGATCAATGTGTTTGGAGAGCTGGGCACCTGTGGCTAGCGGCCTTGAGTTTAGATTGATTTCAGAAATAATGAGAAAAAAATGTGGTCAACTTCATTATGGAGATTAGTTTTCTGGAGTGTTCCATTTGTCATTCGGACAAAATGTCCATGTATGACAACTTATGATATATGTGCTGAATGTTGTTCTTTCATGAATGTACTTCCCACACCGAGAAACCCAACAACAACAACAAAAACCCAGACAAATACTCCTTTTAAAAAACCCAGAAAAATACTCCTTTTAAAAAATATAGTGAAACCGGTACTTGTGTAATAATTTCTGAATCCCTTTGTTTACAAATTTTCCTTGATTTATCAGGAAACCTGCAATACTCCCGAAAATGCCACTCTTTTTGTCACATGAATACGTTTCCATCAGAAATATATGTGTCATCGTAACCCAAGTAGGGTATGCTGCGCTTTCTTATGTTGCGAATCTATTTAAGACAGGGCACTCATTAATCTATTCCATCGAAAATCCTGATATCCCCGGATGAAATTTCAATTGTAACAACACACCTCAATATGATCCTTATAGTATGTAGGTCTTGCGAACGCCCTCATTGTTTAGAATAGCTGCAGGGGTAATTGTTTAACCGAATATGTTTCTCATAAGTATAGATTGGTTGAGTTATCATTACATGTTTATTATATTTCCGTGCAGACTATTTCATGGCAATATTCGTTTTGGTTTTCATTTCACCAATCGTTCTAGTATTCCAATCTGAATCTCGTAGATTATATGTTTATGTCTGTTTGATATCATTCCTGCACATCTACGCCTTACCATGTGTTATTACCAAGAAACTGAGACCGACACAATATCCTTCTCAAAATCACCTCATATAGGTGCCTTAATAAAAAGCTATGACCTTTAATTAGTTGAATTAGTGAACCTCTCTCACTTGGCCCCAGAAATCAACGCGCTATTGAGGAAATAGTTATTTAGCATTTCAGTAACAAACAAAAAAACAATTACGTTCTCGATATTAATCAAATGCGTGAAATCATTCACTGGATTTGAACTCGATAAACTGCTCAGTTTTTTAAATTTCTTATGATGTTTTTAAATAGATGACATCTTGTGGACACAGTAGCTTAATCTGTTCGGACCTATGGCCATTCATATTTCAGATATTCTCAATTTGTGTGACCTTACTTTGTCAATTTTGCCAATGTTGTGACAGTTACATTTTGTTACAGTACTTTGCCGAGGAAATGTAAGGGTCATCCTCGGAATTCATCGATTTTATGATATTTCAAGTGGTAGGAATTCCAAGTCCACTGAAAATATTCGATAGAATATCGAACATAAAGTACGCATCATAAGTCTGAGACAACTTGCAAAGTTTGGTAGATCAGTATCAAGAATTCAGGTCATGGTGGAGAATATGGTCAAAACAGGAAAATAGTAAGAACTTCCATTTTATTAACGAGTATTTTTCCATGATTTTTGTAGCAGGCCATTTCACATGCAAATAGGCCGTGGGTCAGATATGACCCACGAGCACGCCCTCCACTCACCCCGAAACCACTTAACCCCACTGACTTTTTTCGAAGCCTGAAAGCATACGGAATACGATTACGATTGTTACCAAATAAAAAGCTGGAATGAACTCCATGTTAACACCGTGTTTGGTGGTATTGAGGAGGGTTTTTTCGTGGGTCATATATGGCTAAAGGCATAAAAGTGAAGCATGGTTACTTACTCGCTTTTACTCGCTATTTCTTTTTTGGCATTGATTGCTTTTACTACTACATGTATATGAAATAAGGTAGGGATGTTTTAAAGTTTATAGCTGTACATTGTATTGTGTCTGGCGACATTGATTTCAATTCGCTTTGTTCGTTTCACTGACAAAGTGCACAGCAGTCCGGGAATTCAATTGATAGTAGGGCTGCATTTGTGAGATAATCCAGACTAATACATTCGTCTGAATAAATAAATTACTGTAAAAGAGAAACGAAACAGGGAATATCCGAAACTCAGGAAAATTCCAGCGATGATAAATATGAATGAAATGCGACTTTCTTATACCCATTCCCATTAGATAATTAATCGGCATTCGATAATCCGGGAGAGTTGGAAGTGATAATAAAGCAGACTGTGATATATTTGGTAATCTGAAAAGTGATTAAATTCTACATAACTTCATGTATTTGTGTAAAGTGCATATTTAAAAACTTTTGCACTTTCAAGCTATCTGACAATTATCCGCAAACAAAGACACAAGGTTTTAACCATCGACTGCGCTTTGGTTTCTGTCTATATAATTTTATTATCCAAACTACACACGTGTGGGTGTATTGCAATCGGAATTGAATTATTCTGGGGCTTTTGGGAACTACTGGGCTATGTTAACATGACCGCACTGGATCACCTGATTTTTAGACATAGGCTGTACTGAATAAGAGAACTAATTACTATATTATATTTGGCCAACAAGCGAGTTCAAACTGTGAGTGTAACATATTTGGAACAAACAAATAATCTCATATAAAAGGTGTGATTTTAACTAGTTTCAATATTCATATTCTTCAATATGATTACAAATAATCTCATATAAAAGGTGTGATTTTAACTAATTTCAATATTCATATTTTTCAAAAATGATCTAAAATGGTGGTGTTCTGATACTGCATTAATTCGTCCATCAGCCAGCTTCACACTTACAACAGCCAGTGAACAGTCTGTGCCTTGTTCATTTGGCAGCAACCACACTGGCTAAAAAAAAGACTTACACATTTTTGGTTATGCTTACAAATTTAAAAAAAATCATACATATGATTACTTTATACCTTATAATGGTCAACATCTTGAAAAATGATTGCCAGACACATGTATGTAAACACATCATAATTATCAGAAACATGTTCAATGCCTCGCTAGGAAGCACAGCCAGGTAGCCAACTTCCCTCACCCCAGGTGCTAGCGTAATGCTGATCCAATTTAAATTTTCAATTGCTTCCTATACATAGTGGTTCCTCCATATATATTGCAATAGCGATGTTCTGGTTTTGTTAATGCAGAAACATGAATACAAACGCCTGAAGTAAACATCACATGATCCAGTCATTATTTTTCTTGTCTCAATGTCTTTTGAAATGTGATTTACCCTTTCTTACCCGATGTTTGAACGAGTCCAACCCCGATGTTTGAACGAGATCAAACGATGGTGTTCTCGGCCAGGCTGTACTTCTGGTGCAAAATTAACGGCTGTCATATAGTGCAAATCAGCTGCAGCAGATCGGCAATTAATATATGGGTTAAGGTTGAAAATGCTCAAGAATATGAATTGGTAGAGAAACAAAATTTTGAAGGACAACCCCAAGAAAAGTATTATAATCGACACCAGGAACGTCACGAAAATTGAGATAATTGTTATTATTATTACATATAATATTAATACATATTTCACAGAATATAGAATATCTCCTCCTCCAAATAGAAACGAATATTTCCAGAGTGACGTCAGTCAGGCGCCTTCGCCAATCAGACATGGAGATATGGAATGACATGGAGATATCAAAATATGGAATGCATATTCCCCGAACGTCGTCATAAAATAAATCAGAAAATATTTTGGAAATTATGCGCGTATGAATGTATTTCTTCATCAATAACTTCGAAGCTTGCATTGACCACATTGGTATATATTTGACATAGTACAACAACGGTCCTGATATGGGCTATAGTTTGATATTGCATTAGATTGCCATATTTTTCAATTTAGCAGAAAAACCTACAGTTTCATAAAAAATTATCACTTCCCTCCCAGGTGAAAAGAAAGTAGTTAATACAATGGCTGAATAATGGGAAAAATCGTGTATGATCAGTTTTCAAGAAATATTAAACACTTATTACTCTCAGGTTGTGTATTCGAAAATATATCAAATTGTGCCTGAATGTATCTGTACCCGTAACTCACACAGTGACTAAACTGTGTATCGTACAAGCCTCATGTTTAATGTATATACCACATGACCTTTATGGTATATAATACATATGACGTCGCTCACTGTAGACTGGTTACACTGCTATGAAGCCCAAGCCTGATTCGAGTCCCTTCCAACAACTCTGTTTCGAGGGCTGGCCAACAATTGAATGTAACCCCGTCAAGGACAGGCCCTCCCAATAACGAACTTTGAAGAGACAGCAGTCAGGTTTACGAGTACCACTCACATTTATCAAATATGAAGTGAAATTCGCCTTCCCATAGAGAATGAATGATAAAACATCACCTGTATGGTGACCTCTATATGATGACAGATTGCTGTACCTTTTCTAATCCACACTGCCACACTAAACATTTACCAAATGATACGATAATAGTAGGCGATATACATGTGTGCAGTGATGATTCCAGCACACGTGACTCAATCTCGTGTGGTCCTCGCCCATTAGTGCGAGCTTAGTAAGGAGAGCTCGAGCGCTGGAGCGAGCTCGAGCGCTGGAGCGGGCGAGGCTCTGTCAGGGTGGCAGGGCTTGTCAGTGGGCGTGGTACAGTTGTTGTCCCTTCCTCTCCCGGCAGTGTGCGCCAGCCAGCCAAGGGAACGGACTGTTGCTCGTGATTTCATGGAAAGGAAGAGAAAGTGGAATGCTGAGGCGTAAGTTGTGTATGGGACAAACACTTGGCGATGTACGATAGATGACGGGAATAATCTCAGTTCTTTAGAACTCGTTGGAACCTTTCACTTAATGGGAGCGAGATATACTCGGTTTTGGACTAGATAACTTGGCATACGTAATGGACGGAGCCAGGAAAAAGTAAGTATGTATATGCCGAAGTATTCCCGTTATACACGGGTTCAACATATCGATCTCAAACTCATCAAAACCACGGCCCGAGTATCATATCCTGCGCCTTCCTCTATATTAAAAAAGGATTTAAAAGGTGCGAGGCGGATTGAATGGTATGTTTTCATTGGACGAGCCGTATTAAGGAGCGATGTACGGAATTGGGCCGAAACCACGATGATATGCAACAGCTGATAGAAGAGTAGAAATTTCAAACAAAGCTTGATATTTCAGTGTGACTTTGTTTTTATTACCAACACGATATGCAAAGTAAGTTAGCGACGATCAAATTCACCATGGCGAGACTGGATGCACTAACGATCGTTAGTGCATCCCGCAATGGCGAAAACCACTCGCGGTTCATTTTAAATTTCTTCATTTTCCCAATAATTACGATTGCGGTCGATACACACATACGTCCGTGATTCTTATGCGAAACAACCGTTCGTTGCAAATATATGGCGATTTATGTAGGTTTGAGCATGAAAAACTCGTCTGAAAAAAGAGCCTAAAGATTCCCTAACGATTGTTTTTGTAAAATCGAAGATTCCCTAACGAACATGTGAAGATTTCCTAACGATCTTTTCTTCATTAATTCAAATGTACGTTATTTAAATGTTAAACGTGAAATAAAGTACCAATTGACATGTATTGATGTGTACAGATGATCTTCTAGTACAGATTTCCTATTTTCAATGTGACATTCGCTAATTTATGTCGCATAAATCAACGAATTCACAATGGTGTATGATATGGACCTATTACAATATACACGTATCAGGCCTATATCGTTAGGGAATCCACTTTTGTCGTTGGTGAATCTTATCGCTACTTCTTTTCCTCAACATATCTCAACAAAAAAGCATGATCTGCTTGAAATAACTACGCATGTCTTTGACCAAAACACTAAGCTACCTTTGAAGTATCCATTTATCACAAATGTACCTTTCATTTGATAAAATGCGGTTAAAAAACAAACTGACCGTGTTTACTGTCCGCCATTGCGGGATGCACTATTCGTTAGTGCATCCAGTATCGCCACAGTGAAATTTATGCTATCAGTTTTACGAATCCTTAATGTAGGAAACTTCAAATTGTAGATATTTTGATTGCAAAAATGATATTCGATTTGAAGATAGCAGCAATCATTGTATGCTTTACATTTTTACTCTGGCAAAGGTAATGATTTCATTATTCGAAATGAAGCCGTGAGGATTACATACACTCTAAACAGTTCAGTAAAGGGCACGAGACTCATTCGTCCGTAAATACATGTCCAAACTTGTCCCAGTCAAATATCAAATATCTCCGAACCAGTAATTTTGACAGATCTTGTTCCCTTCCAATATAATTGCTAAGAGTTCTTAGGTTCTTCTCAAATGTGAATAACACCCATTCAATGACACCATTCATACGTTACTAACGGAACTTAATCCATCCCATGTATGGTTTAAGTTACCAAGACTAACTATTCCATCTTATGTTTTAGAGCCACGGCAAATGGATCAGAAGTCACAAGGACCATGAACCAAAGCGAGCCGGGATCACCCCTGGACACTTGACAGATTTGTCACATCAAATATTAATGGTGATGCCCTGGTGTTTTGTCGTCAGCACCTGGAAATTTCGCCGCTCCGACGCTTCAGAGAGTCGCTTGAGATTATCACCTATCCAGGCGGATTGGGTGCGACTTGAAGCACACAAAACATAGTCAGCTGTTGAGATGTATGATGGAGTAAATGTTCACAATATGACATGGAATGTATCAGTGATGGAGCTGTTCCCAGTGACATATCACTATGGCAACACTACGGCCACCCCAAGGATTATCAATGGGCTGTCCAACTCACTCGTGAATCCGGACATGTTGGTCTTTCGTCGTGTGATACACTCCATAGATCTTTATGTCGTACCCATCATAGCATTACTGGGTATCATCGGAAACTCGATCTGTTTTATGGTGTTCATGGCGACCTACCTGAGGAAGTTGTCCAGCAGCGTGTACCTCGCGGCGCTGGCGATCTGTGACACCATCTACCTGCTCACTGTTCTCTTCTCCTGGTTGGACAACGTCAACATAGATATCTACCACAGGAACGGCTGGTGTCAGCTATTGACATATCTTGGCTTCGTGACTAGTTTCCTTGACGTCTGGTATATAGTCAGTTTTACTGTTGAGCGATATTTGGTGGTGTGTTTTCCGCTCAAGCAACAAGGATTGTGCAGCCCAAGACGTGCAAAGATTGTTGTGTTGAGCTTGGCACTTCTGGGTGCTGTTCTCTTTACGTTTGCCTTGTGGACGTCTGAAGTCGGCTGGACTTACAAACGTCCGTTCTGTGCTCCAAAACAAGAGTACTACTCGATCGTACTGGCCTTGACTAACGTGGACACTCTCATAACTCTCATAATTCCAACAATTATAATTATCACCAGCAATATACGTATAGCATACGCGGTTGCTCAGTTTTATCATAACCGTGTGCCTGTAGAACGATTAGATGATTCAGACATCAGGAACTCACATCGCCAAGGCAATGTACTTTGTGTTAACAACTCGTACAACAGACTCCAGATGAAAGTGACGAAGATGCTGCTCCTAGTCTCGACTACTTTCCTCATCTGTCACATCCCGAGTCATGGTTTCCGTGTTTACGTCTTTATCATGTCACTGATCTCGGACCTCTACAAACCGTCACACCTGATGATGCTCATCCAGAAACTGTTCCAGTACCTCTACATCATGAACTTCAGCATCAACCTGGTCCTCTACAACTTCTCGGGGAGAACTTTTCGCGTAGCATTGAAGCGTCTCATGCACCTTACACGTCACCGAATCGCAAAGTTTATTCGTCGGAAATATTCTCTAGTTAGATCACGATCGACCTCACGCAAAACTCGCGAAAACCTACACTTAAATATTCTGGGAGGCTTCGGTTGTGAACATGGACCTGGTGCACAGGTTCCTTGCAGAGTCTGTGAGAAATACTCGTGATTGATTCCACAATTATATTTTTATGACAAACTTGGAATACAATGTACATACAACAGGAATATCTGATTGTTCATGTTATGGTAATTGTATACACGTTGAATGAATAACCACTGGTATGAATTGAGTAACGATCTACATATTGTCATGTAGTATGCCACATCAGCCGCCTCGAGGGAGATCACACATTAGGTACATGTTTCTTCCTAATGTTATATTCTTATTTTGTCATTAATTTTTTTTTTTGGGAGGGGGGCGCCACAGGAAGACAGCGTTGGCTATGTATAATACCCGACAGTGGTTTAGTTTTTTTCTCTCATTCACACCACATTAATGTATTATATATTGACTTTATGTATTAACTATATATTGACTTCATCGAAATAAACTTGACTTGACTTTGACTGTCATTTACACATACGAACATGATAAATGTTTTTTCTTCTACTGCAAGAATGGCTCGTGATATAACCTGACGACACAACTAATTGGTCTTAAGTGGCATGGGAGAAAACAATTAGCGCATCTAATTCCATCTCAGCAGTTTCATGATCAATGATTGGTGTAGACAGTATAAGCTGTCTACACCAATCCTCCCAGTGGCGCACAATGCCACACATATAATATCACGTGCAAGCTTTTCACTTACGTAATCGTAGATGTTTCTAGGAATATCCTATTCTTGTGATTCCGATTTTATGGGGACTTACTTTCCGTGAAAAACTGTTTTGCTGTAACAATATATCCGAATATGTTATAAAACGTGCTCGTCAGATGACATATATGTATATTTTTTACCACCTCCATTCAAGTGGAGTATTGCACAGACATGATTGCACATGATTTTTGAGAAGGGCCCACTGACAGGAGAATTAATGTCGACAACGGATACCTCATCGAGACTAGATTTACTGAGAAACGCTACACCAGACTGGGGTATTATGAACGACTGAATAGGTAACATCTTGCGAATATAGTCACATCTTTCGCCAGTGCTTGTGTGAATGTTTGAAAGCATATGCTGTTAATCTTTGGTCTAATTTGATTTCTTTCCGTTGAAGATTTAGCACAGTGACTCGATATTTGCACAATGTCCCCCAGTACACAATTTGTCATAGTGGTTGTAGATACATGTAGATGGATTTTTAATGTATTGTGCTGTATGTTGTGTTGTATTTCAAGTTGGTTTACTCATAGCCTAGTGGAGATGATGTCCAAGAGACAAATACTAGAACTGTTGATGTACTAGAACTGTTTTTTTTTCATTCGCTTATATATATCTGTATTTATAGTCTAAACCGTTGAAATAGATTCATCCTCCTAACCTGAATCACTCCTTCAGATAGTAATCCACTTAATGGTAAACATGGAATTATTACTTGTGCGCAAAGATAAAAACTACGAGATCGGAAACCTCCCTTCAAGGTTTTACTTTTGTCTCTGAGAAATCTATGAGATGTTGAACAAGCAAATGCTACTCTTGTGCGAATGTAAAATCATGTCAGCGGCTTATCCTACATGTCCAACGTGTAATATTGTGTGATGCTTAGTCGGGACAAGTTTTACTATTGTAAGGCGTGAATACTGCAGAGAGAAGGAAATGCATGTGGTGATATGCATTATGGTCATCTTTAACGTGTGTCTCCCTCACCACCAGTGGTGACTACACTTGTTAATATAGGCATTAGACATTACTTAAACTAGCCGGACGCCCACATAAACCACAATATATTTGATGGTTTTTATTTGTGCCTATACATGAGGCAAGAAATATGCTTCTGATCTTGTTGATTTGTCAGTATAATTGGGTAAATTTGTTGTATTGATATTGAAATCACTAATTTGCACTATTCATCATATACCAAATAAGGACTTCAGTATACTACAGTTTGACACGAAGTATTCTCCTAATTTGTTTTGTATACATATCCAAATCTTTAGGTGATTAACATAAAACTATTTAGTTTGTCCTGGTTCCTGTATGGTTCCCAGAGGTCCAGCTGGCGAACAACCTGACTCTGACTCTATCATGATATCATGTATACATTATTCTCCGAGTTAAATACAATAAGTTCCAACATTTCACAACAGCTGATGTCAATCTATATTCTGACTGTACTTTTAAATGATAACGATTGCAGTGATACGCTTCTTGTTACTAGAAAGTGACATTTGGGTGAATAAATAGTCCTCATTTGACTTCACCAACATGACATTACGGTAAAACATTACACTTGTATTGTTCAGTAGATAGGGTAGGTTATAGAGATTTTACATTTAATAGTGCATTACAAATCAATTGAGATGTTTTTTTCTGGAGCAGATAGATCAGGTTACAACACACGTAACATCTTGGATTTAATCAGTATCGTATTTATACCATGAAAACATCATTGCATGATTATCTACAATTAATTAATGATTATCTAAGATTATCTAAAAATAGAACCTTACTAGTTAAATTTGGGATAAATTTGAATATGCGTATGTATGTTTTGTGCTGCGAAGGTTAAATGCGAGGACGAAAACAAACTAATTTATGCACAATTGACTCCCTGCTTTTCATCATGTAAATTTGACTTGACTTTGACTCCCATTTACACATACGAACAGGATAAATGGTTTTCTTCTACTGCAAGAATGGCTCGTGATATATCAAAATAACCTGACGACACAACTGATTGGTCTTAAGTGGCATGGGAGGAAACAATTAGCGCATCTAATTCCACGCTCAGTAGTTTCATGATCTATGATTGGTTCAGACAGTATGAGCTATCTACACCAATCTTCCCAGTGGCACACAATGCTACATATGTAATATCACGTGCAAGCTTTTCCACCAATACAAATTACTTATGTAATCATAGATGTTTCTAGGAAAATCCTATTCTTGTGATTCCGATTTTATGGGGGTCTGTTTTACTTTCCGTGAAAAACTGTTTTGCTGTAACAATATATCCGAATATATCATGAAACGTGCACGTCAGATGACATATATGTCATTTTTTTATCACACCCATTCAAGTGGAGTATTGCACAGACATAAGTAAATAAGTTTTAACTCCTTTACACTGTTTTGTGGATATTTCTTCGATGCTAAATGGTATTGTCGTATAACTTGGCACAACGTTCTACCAAATTCCATTGTAATATCGTGTTTTTAAAGATTACCATCTACCCTAATGTTGAGTTTTGCCCCATCATTAGATTTCTGGTTGTATGCACGATTTTGTGCATTCACTTACCTTTGTGGTATGCAATGTTTCGAGATCGGCATGTTTGTGTAGTATACACCCATTATGGATTCTGGTCCAATATTGCAAGAATATTCCCATACCTGGATGTAAACACAATCAAATACCGGTATACTCCCAGATAGGGCAAGGTGTAAACGGGTTCTGTGAGTCAGAGTATATAGGGCTTCGCTTCTATTCACAAACTCTTTTGTTTTTTGTTCGTTATTGGCATCTTCAAAATCTGGTTCAATTTGTATAAGCCCGAGTGTCATATTTGTATAATTCCACTAACAATACCGGAAAAGATTCTATGCAAGTATCAATCTATTACCATCAATACCATCAATATTTTGCTGATGCCAATAACATACATAAAATACATTTTGCAATAGAAACAAACCCGACCAAAAAGTTTATCCAAAGACACACTAATATCATCATGGGCAGACAGTGCGTTAAATGTAGTTGTTTCTACTGTACACCTGATGGAATTAGTATGTACTAATTACAACAACCTATGAAAATACTTTGGAAATCCGAAGAAAAAAACCATGGAACAGATATATGACAAGTACATAAGTACCTTATTACAAGCCAGAAGGCTACTGAGTTGATGATATCCTCGGGGACAGATTTAACGTCCGCCAGCATTGACACCGACTCAGTGGTATGAATGTAAGTATCAATCTATCGCCACCAATACTGCCAGAGTTTGATGATGCCGATAACACATGTAAAATAAGACATTTTGCAATAGAAACGAAGCCTGACCAAATAGTTTATCCAAAGACACACACACTGGCGTCATCTGGGGCAGACAATGTTTAAAGGTAGATGTTTCTACTGTACACTTGATGGAATTAGTATAAAACTGCTCAACAGCATATGAAAACAATTTAGAAATCCGAAACGAACCCCATGGAACAGATATATGACAAGTACATAAGTACCTTATCACAAGCCAGTAGGCTACTGAGTTGATGGTATCCTTTGGGACAGATTTAACGTTTGCCAGCAGTGACACCGACTCAGTGGTATGAATGTAAGTAAGTATCAATCTATTACCACCAATACAGCCAAATTTTGATGATTCCAAAAACAAACATGGAAATACAACATTTTGCAATAGAAAAAAAGCCCAACCAAATACTTTGTCAAAAGACACACTGGTGTCATCTGGGGCAGACAGTGTGTTAAAAGTAGTTGTTTCTACTGTACACCTGATGGAATTAGTACACAACTGCCCAACAACATATGAAAATAATTTAAAAATCCGAAGCAAACCCCATGGAACAGATATATGACAAGTACATAAGTACCTAATCACAAGCCAGAAGGCTACTGAGTTGATGGTATCCTCGGGGACAGATTTAACGTCCGCCAGCAGTGACACTGACTCAGTGGTATGAAAGTAAGTATCAATCATTACCATCAATAGAAAATGGTGGTAATTGATAATACATTCAACTGTAAGCTTCATATTTGTATAATTCCACTAACAATACTGGAAAAGATTCTATGCTAGTGCTACACCTGAGATCGACAGCACAGATGTTTATCCACATTCGCACTCCAATATAATACCCGAATGTAAGTATCAATCTATTACCACCAATACAGCCAAAAATTGATGATTCCAATAACGAACGTAAAATACAACATTTTGCAATAGAAACAAAGCCCGACCAAATACCTTATCAAAAGACACATTCGAATATCACGAATGAGCTATATTTGGCTGATGTTGACGATTTATAATCCTTTCACATGGGTTGCCATCAACATTCACACTCGCCTTGGATTCACACTGACAAGTCGTCGGGAAATTTCTATCCCTCACAGAAAATGACAATGGGTTCTCTTATACCCTTCGTTCTTTTTTCTGTTACAATTGAACCCAGATTAGAAAGGCAAGATGATTTCTCAAAGGAAACACATAAATATTATCCGATTCTAGGATACACTCTCGGTGACAGTTTACGCTGCCGGTGACTGATTAGTTTTCTGTGTTATTACCACTGTTCCTTACGAGTAAAAAAATAAAACACAAACTAGCCTAGAAGTTCAGATATTTGGTCTCAAAATAGCGCTAATGTCCTTACTAGAACTGTTGATGTACTAGAACTGTTTTTTTTTTCATTCGCTTATATATATCTGTATTTATAGTCTAAACCGTTGAAATAGATTCATCCTTCTAACCTGAATCACTCCTTCCGATAGTAATCCACTTAATGGTAAACATGGAATTATTACTTGTGCGCAAAAATAAAAACTACGAGATCGGAAACCTCCCTTCAAGGTTTTACTTTTGTCTCTGAGAAATCTATGAGATGTTGAACAAGCAAATGCTACTCTTGTGCGAATGTAAAATCGTGTCAGCGGCTTATCCTACATGTCCAACGTGTAATATTATGTGATGCTTAGTCGGGACAAGTTTTACTATTGTAAGGCGTGAATACTGCAGAGAGAAGGAAATGCATGTGGTGATATGCATTATGGTCATCTTTAACGTGTGTCTCCCTCACCACCAGTGGTGACTACACTTGTTAATATAGGCATTAGACATTACTTAAACTAGCCGGACGCCCACATAAACCACAATATATTTGATGGTTTTTATTTGTGCCTATACATGAGGCAAGAAATATGCTTCTGATCTTGTTGATTTGTCAGTATAATTGGGTAAATTTGTTGTATTGATATTGAAATCACTAATTTGCACTATTCATCATATACCAAATAAGGACTTCAGTATACTACAGTTTGACACGAAGTATTCTCCTAATTTGTTTTGTATACATATCCAAATCTTTAGGTGATTAACATAAAACTATTTAGTTTGTCCTGGTTCCTGTATGGTTCCCAGAGGTCCAGCTGGCGAACAACCTGACTCTGACTCTATCATGATATCATGTATACATTATTCTCCGAGTTAAATACAATAAGTTCCAACATTTCACAACAGCTGATGTCAATCTATATTCTGACTGTACTTTTAAATGATAACGATTGCAGTGATACGCTTCTTGTTACTAGAAAGTGACATTTGGG
Source organism: Terebella lapidaria (assembly GCA_949152475.1). Classification (NCBI taxonomy): domain Eukaryota; kingdom Metazoa; phylum Annelida; class Polychaeta; order Terebellida; family Terebellidae; genus Terebella; species Terebella lapidaria. Next base: position 25,997,265 of record OX424562.1, read on the forward strand.
TGAATAAATAGTCCTCATTTGACTTCACCAACATGACATTACGGTAAAACATTACACTTGTATTGTTCAGTAGATAGGGTAGGTTATAGAGATTTTACATTTAATAGTGCATTACAAATCAATTGAGATGTTTTTTTCTGGAGCAGATAGATCAGGTTACAACACACGTAACATCTCGGATTTAATCAGTATCGTATTTATACCATGAAAACATCATTGCATGATTATCTACAATTAATTAATGATTATCTAAGATTATCTAAAAATAGAACCTTACTAGTTAAATTTGGGATAAATTTGAATATGCGTATGTATGTTTTGTGCTGCGAAGGTTAAATGCGAGGACGAAAACAAACTAATTTATGCACAATTGACTCCCTGCTTTTCATCATGTAAATTTGACTTGACTTTGACTCCCATTTACACATACGAACAGGATAAATGGTTTTCTTCTACTGCAAGAATGGCTCGTGATATATCAAAATAACCTGACGACACAACTGATTGGTCTTAAGTGGCATGGGAGGAAACAATTAGCGCATCTAATTCCACGCTCAGTAGTTTCATGATCTATGATTGGTTCAGACAGTATGAGCTATCTACACCAATCTTCCCAGTGGCACACAATGCTACATATGTAATATCACGTGCAAGCTTTTCCACCAATACAAATTACTTATGTAATCATAGATGTTTCTAGGAAAATCCTATTCTTGTGATTCCGATTTTATGGGGGTCTGTTTTACTTTCCGTGAAAAACTGTTTTGCTGTAACAATATATCCGAATATATCATGAAACGTGCACGTCAGATGACATATATGTCATTTTTTTATCACACCCATTCAAGTGGAGTATTGCACAGACATAAGTAAATAAGTTTTAACTCCTTTACACTGTTTTGTGGATATTTCTTCGATGCTAAATGGTATTGTCGTATAACTTGGCACAACGTTCTACCAAATTCCATTGTAATATCGTGTTTTTAAAGATTACCATCTACCCTAATGTTGAGTTTTGCCCCATCATTAGATTTCTGGTTGTATGCACGATTTTGTGCATTCACTTACCTTTGTGGTATGCAATGTTTCGAGATCGGCATGTTTGTGTAGTATACACCCATTATGGATTCTGGTCCAATATTGCAAGAATATTCCCATACCTGGATGTAAACACAATCAAATACCGGTATACTCCCAGATAGGGCAAGGTGTAAACGGGTTCTGTGAGTCAGAGTATATAGGGCTTCGCTTCTATTCACAAACTCTTTTGTTTTTTGTTCGTTATTGGCATCTTCAAAATCTGGTTCAATTTGTATAAGCCCGAGTGTCATATTTGTATAATTCCACTAACAATACCGGAAAAGATTCTATGCAAGTATCAATCTATTACCATCGATACAGTCAGATTTTGCTGATGCCAATAACATACATAAAATACATTTTGCAATAGAAACAAACCCGACCAAAAAGTTTATCCAAAGACACACTAATATCATCATGGGCAGACAGTGCGTTAAATGTAGTTGTTTCTACTGTACACCTGATGGAATTAGTATGTACTAATTACAACAACCTATGAAAATACTTTGGAAATCCGAAGAAAAAAACCATGGAACAGATATATGACAAGTACATAAGTACCTTATTACAAGCCAGAAGGCTACTGAGTTGATGATATCCTCGGGGACAGATTTAACGTCCGCCAGCATTGACACCGACTCAGTGGTATGAATGTAAGTATCAATCTATCGCCACCAATACTGCCAGAGTTTGATGATGCCGATAACACATGTGAAATAAGACATTTTGCAATAGAAACGAAGCCTGACCAAATAGTTTATCCAAAGACACACACACTGGCGTCATCTGGGGCAGACAATGTTTAAAGGTAGATGTTTCTACTGTACACTTGATGGAATTAGTATAAAACTGCTCAACAGCATATGAAAACAATTTAGAAATCCGAAACGAACCCCATGGAACAGATATATGACAAGTACATAAGTACCTTATCACAAGCCAGTAGGCTACTGAGTTGATGGTATCCTTTGGGACAGATTTAACGTTTGCCAGCAGTGACACCGACTCAGTGGTATGAATGTAAGTAAGTATCAATCTATTACCACCAATACAGCCAAATTTTGATGATTCCAAAAACAAACATGGAAATACAACATTTTGCAATAGAAAAAAAGCCCAACCAAATACTTTGTCAAAAGACACACTGGTGTCATCTGGGGCAGACAGTGTGTTAAAAGTAGTTGTTTCTACTGTACACCTGATGGAATTAGTACACAACTGCCCAACAACATATGAAAATAATTTAAAAATCCGAAGCAAACCCCATGGAACAGATATATGACAAGTACATAAGTACCTAATCACAAGCCAGAAGGCTACTGAGTTGATGGTATCCTCGGGGACAGATTTAACGTCCGCCAGCAGTGACACTGACTCAGTGGTATGAAAGTAAGTATCAATCATTACCATCAATAGAAAATGGTGGTAATTGATAATACATTCAACTGTAAGCTTCATATTTGTATAATTCCACTAACAATACTGGAAAAGATTCTATGCTAGTGCTACACCTGAGATCGACAGCACAGATGTTTATCCACATTCGCACTCCAATATAATACCCGAATGTAAGTATCAATCTATTACCACCAATACAGCCAAAAATTGATGATTCCAATAACGAACGTAAAATACAACATTTTGCAATAGAAACAAAGCCCGACCAAATACCTTATCAAAAGACACATTCGAATATCACGAATGAGCTATATTTGGCTGATGTTGACGATTTATAATCCTTTCACATGGGTTGCCATCAACATTCACACTCGCCTTGGATTCACACTGACAAGTCGTCGGGAAATTTCTATCCCTCACAGAAAATGACAATGGGTTCTCTTATACCCTTCGTTCTTTTTTCTGTTACAATTGAACCCAGATTAGAAAGGCAAGATGATTTCTCAAAGGAAACACATAAATATTATCCGATTCTAGGATACACTCTCGGTGACAGTTTACGCTGCCGGTGACTGATTAGTTTTCTGTGTTATTACCACTGTTCCTTACGAGTAAAAAAATAAAACACAAACTAGCCTAGAAGTTCAGATATTTGGTCTCAAAATAGCGCTAATGTCCTTACTAGAACTGTTGATGTACTAGAACTGTTTTTTTTTTCATTCGCTTATATATATCTGTATTTATAGTCTAAACCGTTGAAATAGATTCATCCTTCTAACCTGAATCACTCCTTCCGATAGTAATCCACTTAATGGTAAACATGGAATTATTACTTGTGCGCAAAAATAAAAACTACGAGATCGGAAACCTCCCTTCAAGGTTTTACTTTTGTCTCTGAGAAATCTATGAGATGTTGAACAAGCAAATGCTACTCTTGTGCGAATGTAAAATCGTGTCAGCGGCTTATCCTACATGTCCAACGTGTAATATTGTGTGATGCTTAGTCGGGACAAGTTTTACTATTGTAAGGCGTGAATACTGCAGAGAGAAGGAAATGCATGTGGTGATATGCATTATGGTCATCTTTAACGTGTGTCTCCCTCACCACCAGTGGTGACTACACTTGTTAATATAGGCATTAGACATTACTTAAACTAGCCGGACGCCCACATAAACCACAATATATTTGATGGTTTTTATTTGTGCCTATACATGAGGCAAGAAATATGCTTCTGATCTTGTTGATTTGTCAGTATAATTGGGTAAATTTGTTGTATTGATATTGAAATCACTAATTTGCACTATTCATCATATACCAAATAAGGACTTCAGTATACTACAGTTTGACACGAAGTATTCTCCTAATTTGTTTTGTATACATATCCAAATCTTTAGGTGATTAACATAAAACTATTTAGTTTGTCCTGGTTCCTGTATGGTTCCCAGAGGTCCAGCTGGCGAACAACCTGACTCTGACTCTATCATGATATCATGTATACATTATTCTCCGAGTTAAATACAATAAGTTCCAACATTTCACAACAGCTGATGTCAATCTATATTCTGACTGTACTTTTAAATGATAACGATTGCAGCGATACGCTTCTTGTTACTAGAAAGTGACATTTGGGTGAATAAATAGTCCTCATTTGACTTCACCAACATGACATTACGGTAAAACATTACACTTATATTGTTCAGTAGATAGGGTAGGTTATAGAGATTCTACATTTAATAGTGCATTACAAATCAATTGAGATGTTTTTTTCTGGAGCAGATAGATCAGGTTACAACACACGTAACATCTTGGATTTAATCAGTATCGTATTTATACCATGAAAACATCATTGCATGATTATCTACAATTAATTAATGATTATCTAAGATTATCTAAAAATAGAACCTTACTAGTTAAATTTGGGATAAATTTGAATATGCGTATGTATGTTTTGTGCTGCGAAGGTTAAATGCGAGGACGAAAACAAACTAATTTATGCACAATTGACTCCCTGCTTTTCATCATGTAAATTTGACTTGACTTTGACTCCCATTTACACATACGAACAGGATAAATGGTTTTCTTCTACTGCAAGAATGGCTCGTGATATATCAAAATAACCTGACGACACAACTGATTGGTCTTAAGTGGCATGGGAGGAAACAATTAGCGCATCTAATTCCACGCTCAGTAGTTTCATGATCTATGATTGGTGTAGACAGTATGAGCTATCTACACCAATCTTCCCAGTGGCACACAATGCTACACATTGTAATATCACGTGCAAGCTTTTCCACCAATACAAATTACTTATGTAATCGTAGATGTTTCTAGGAAAATCCTATTCTTGTGATTCCGATTTTATGGGGGTCTGTTTTACTTTCCGTGAAAAACTGTTTTGCTGTAACAATATATCCGAATATATTATGAAACGTGCACGTCAGATGACATATATGCAATTTTTTTTATCACACCCATTCAAGTGGAGTATTGCACAGACATAAGTAAATAAGTTTTAACTCCTTTACACTGTTTTGTGGATATTTCTTCGATGCTAAATGGTATCGTCGTATAACTTGGCACAACGTTCTACCAAATTCCATTGTAATATCGTGTTTTTAAAGATTACCATCTACCCTAATGTTGAGTTTTGCCCCATCATTAGATTTCTGGTTGTATGCACGATTTTGTGCATTCACTTACCTTTGTAGTATGCAATGTTTTGAGATCGGCATGTTCGTGTAGTATACACCCAGTATGGATTCTGGTCCAAAATTGCAAGAATATTCCCATACCTGGATGTAAACACAATCAAATACCGGTATATTCCCAGATAAGGCAAGGTGTAAACGGGTTCTGTGAGTCAGAGTATATAGGGCTTCGCTTCTATTCACAAAATCTTTTGTTTTTTGTTCGTTATTGGCATCATCAAAATCTGGTTCAATTTGTATAAGCCCAAGTGTCATATTTGTATAATTCCACTAACAATACCGGAAAAGATTCTATGCAAGTATCAATCTATTACCATCAATACAGTCAGATTTTGCTGATGCCAATAACATACATAAAATACATTTCGCAATAGAAACAAACCCGACCAAAAAGTTTATCCAAAGACACACTGGTGTCATCAGGGGCAGACAGTGCGTTAAATGTAGTTGTTTCTACTGTACACCTGATGGAATTAGTATGTACTACTTACAACAACCTATGAAAATACTTTAGAAATCCGAAGAAAAAAACCATGGAACATATATACGACAAGTACATAAGTACCTAATTACAAGCCAGAAGGCTACTGAGTTGATGATGTCCTCGGGGACAGATTTAACATCCGCCAGCATTGACACCGACTCAGTGGTATGAATGTAAGTATCAATCTATCGCCACCAATACTGCCAGAGTTTGATGATGCCGATAACACATGTAAAATAAGACATTTTGCAATAGAAACGAAGCCCGACCAAATAGTTTATCCAAAGACACACTGGCGTCATCTGGGGCAGACAATGTTTAAAGGTAGTTGTTTCTACTGTACACTTGATGGAATTAGTATAAACCTGCCCAACAGCATATGAAAACAATTTAGAAATCCGAAACGAACCCCATGGAACAGATATATGACAAGTACATAAGTACCTTATCACAAGCCAGTAGGCTACTGAGTTGATGGTATCCTTTGGGACAGATTTAACGTTTGCCAGCAGTGACACCGACTCAGTGGTATGAATGTAAGTAAGTATCAATCTATTACCACCAATACAGCCAAATTTTGATGATTCCAAAAACAAACATGGAAATACAACATTTTGCAATAGAAACAAAGCCCAACCAAATACTTTGTCAAAAGACACACTGGTGTCATCTGGGGCAGACAGTGTGTTAAAAGTAGTTGTTTCTACTGTACACCTGATGGAATTAGTACACAACTGCCCAACAACATATGAAAATAATTTAGAAATCCGAAGCAAACCCCATGGAATAGATATATGACAAGTACATAAGTACCTAATCACAAGCCAGAAGGCTACTGAGTTGATGGTATCCTCGGGGACAGATTCAACATCCGCCAGCAGTGACACTGACTCAGTGGCATGAATGTAAGCACAATCTATTACCACCAATACAGTCAGATTTTGATGATGGCAATAACATATGTAAATTAAACATTCTGCAATAGAAACAAAGCCCAACCAAATAGTTTATCCAAAGCCCCGCTGGCGTCATAAGAGGCAGACAGTGTGTTAAATGTAGTTGTTTCTACTGTACACTTGATGGAATTAGTTTACAAGTGCCCAACAACCTATGAAAATAATTTAGAAATCCGAAACACACCCAATGGAACAGATAGATGACAAGTACATAAGTACCTAATCACAAGCCAGAAGGCTACTGAGTTGATGGTATCCTCGGGGACAGATTCAAGGTCCGCCAGCAGTGACACTGACTCAGTGGTATGAAAGTAAGTATCAATCTATTACCATCAATAGAAAATGGTGGTAATTGATAATACATTCACCTGTAAGCTTCATATTTGTATAATTCCACTAACAATACTGGAAAAGATTCTATGCTACACCTGAGATCGACAGCATAGATGTTTATCTCCACATTCGCACTCCAATATAATACCCGAATGTAAGTATCAATCTATTACCACCAATACAGCCAAAAATTGATGATTCCAATAACGAACGTAAAATACAACATTTTGCAATAGAAACAAAGCCCGACCAAATACCTTATCAAAAGACACATTCGAATATCACGAATGAGCTATATTTGGCTGATGTTGACGATTTATAATCCTTTCACATGGGTTGCCATCAACATTCACACTCGCCTTGGATTCACACTGACAAGTCGTCGGGAAATTTCTATCCCTCACAGAAAATGACAATGGGTTCTCTTATACCCTTCGTCCTTTTTTCTGTTACAATTGAACCCAGATTAGAAAGGCAAGATGATTTCTCAAAGGAAACACATAAATATTATCCGATTCTAGGATACATTCTCGGTGACACTTTACGCTGCCGGTGACTGATTAGTTTTCTGTGTTATTTCCACTGTTCCTTACGAGTAAAAAAATAAAACACAAACTAGCCTAGAAGTTCAGATATTTGGTCTCAAAATAGCGCTAAGGTCCTTGGTGATATTATGGATAGTTTTGTCGATTCAGTAACATTTATTTCACCGACAGTGTGTGCAGCAACAGAACGGAATCATGCGATGAATTACGTATCATCAGCAATTGATAAATATTTTAACAAGCGACAAGCCTGAGCAATTGATACAAGTGTACAAGATACATGTGGGTTTGGTATTCTTGGGTACAATTTTTGGTAGATCTAAGCACGTTCACAAATTGAATAAAAAATGGAAAAATAGCACAGGACATGAAATTGTTGAAGAGTGTATTCATGTCCAAGGAAGCCTTGTAACTGTATCTGAAATGTGTACACACCACAATGTTCTAACGGAAATTAGAATTACTTATCGGACATAATGCACTGCGTCCATCAGTCTAATATCCTGTTTACGTCTCAAACGTTATTTCTTTATTTTATTGTTAGCGAAATGATATTATAAGGCACTCATTTGATTAGATACTTGATATTACATGAATGCTAATATGGTCTTTCACCGACCATATTATATATACAGTGTATGTCGCGGATTCCACAGTCTGTTTTCTGTATTGTTAAATGGATATTTGCCTGTGTACATATGATGGGTTTTTCGAAGTAACACAATGTGTTTGATAGGCAGCTGTACAAATAAAGCAGAATACCGACTGTCAATCTCACAGCGTGAATTTTGGTTGAATGTGTTATTCTATATATACACGTGACCTCTATTCTTGACCTCTCCCCTTGCCATCATCTGGTGTATTCCTGTACGATATGAGCATACTAGCTCATGGAAACGAAAACTTGCAATGGCAGAAAAGTTAATCATCGTTATCGTTGATTATCGCTAACTGTTACCTTCTATTGATACTAACTAGCACCAAATATGTCAGGATTCAGTAACGTGCCCAGGGAGTACTCTATTTCTATGCATGATGAATTAATGCTAGTATTTATTTGAAAAAAAAACTTTAATCGAATGAATACTGAACAGGCAAAGAACGTGTGTAAATGGGTCTCAAGGAACCATTTACATATAATTGCATATAAAGCAATTCTACCCCGGAGTATTGAGGTGTACGCTAACCTTGGGGACACGAAATCTCATTCAGAGGGATCGCACAATGTTTTGTTTTTCTATTATCACACCTGGGCCCTACCTTTGAATGTGAAACATACAATTGCTGTTCCGCAATAACGTGCCACACCAAGGACGTCATCATGTCAAAGCAACCATTTCATTTGCAGTGAACGGTCTGACCTTTAACGTCTTGTGGTTGTGTGCTTTTGTTGATCACACGTTTTTGCTAGAAGAGATTTGATATCGATTGGATTGAAGTATCGAAGAGTAATTAGATCATAGATGCATTCATTTTATCTTGTGAAAACAAGCAGAAAGGTAAATCGAAAATTAGGAGCTAAAAGTGCAAATTGAAAAAAGTCCTGTGATTGTCTCATATAACGAACATGTGAGATTGGAAAGGTGATTTTGCATTATGTCGTTAAGTAGATGAGATATGCTACAATGTACGCGAGAAAATTATAACCAACCGATGAGAGCATGTTATTCTCATATGTTTTTAGAGATAAACACCAATTTTATGGTGTTTAGTATGCCGGCAGTGACTTCCTCCTTCATCCGTATACTTCTGAAGCACCCATTCACAAGTGCTACTGCGTGCGGTGCTATGAGGATCACGGTTATAGTGCCACATCTGTAAGAATGCAATGTAAATTATCATTATCCATAATTATCTGGAACTGCCTGTCTGGGTTTGGAACAACAAAGTGATAAAATGCCATCAGTTCAAGGGATGTTTTACTTCAACTTGTAGCCTACCTACGTCGTAGGGCATGGCAACTTTCCTGTGACATCTGTTGTCGTGACAACGGGGCTCCTATAATAATAGATAAGTAATTTAATATGAAGTGTGTGTTGTTCCATTGAAGAAGAATCTCTCATTTTGCCAATTCATCATTCTTAAAGGAACACTGTCGTAAGAAATGACGAGTAATTGTGATCAGTCTGCATGTATATGTCAATCCATGATATTTTAATATCTCACCTGATTTTAATTGTTTGTTGGATTACACCAGTTCTAACTCTTCCTTCCTGAGACAGTGGCGTATATTGGTTTGTCGACCTTGACACGTTTTTCTGACATCAGACGCTGTGACAGCTAGCCACATCACTGCTGGCGTTTGCGGGAAACGATATCATTGTGATGGTGTAGGAGACCATCTGCAGGACCTGAAACCTTCGTAACCTCGTCTGCTATTGTCACTGCGCAGAGTTGCTCCCCGATGACGGTTTGCATTATGGAAGGTAAGGTTGATTGATATGTACCAACTTTGATGTATTGTCCACTGCTGTTGGAAGATAATATTGCTGTACCGTTATTATGATAACTCGTATGACAACCTGTCCATTTGTCAGATGCGAAACGTTTTTAATGAATAAATTTGTCATGACGAGCATTGTTGGTAGGAATTATAGTCTTCGTTCACATTCCTTAAACAAAGCAGCCTTGTACATGTCTAATGGTCTTCAAAAGTTTTATTGCATATCAGCTATATCGCATATCTTTTTTGGCATTACAAAGAAAAGTACATACAAAATAACGTGTAATTAACACAGCAGGACCACTCGAAGACGATAAGAGAAAAATCTTCTGTGTTGTGTCATTCGTGGTCAGCTGTTTCTCAATATTACGACGGGTCAATTTATATTAACACTGATTAATGATCTGATGTGTATACTTGTAAGCTGATAATAATAATTGTAGGTTTTTATATAGCGCTTTCTAACGTTTTCCAACATTCTCAAAGCGCTTTACAATTATTACCCCCGATTTTTATGGCCTGTAACCACTTTCCGACCACCGTCCATAGACAATCACCTGTAAGGCTGCCACTGGCGCAAGGTGATTAGGTCACACATACATTAGCAAACACTGCCAATCGGGTACTCATTTGTACGACTGAGTGAACCGCGACACATGGTGATACACACCTTGCCCAAGTTAGACAGTCAACACAACAGCGCCAGCGCGATGGCTCGAACCAGCAACCTGCTGGTCACGAGGAGAGCGCTTTAACTGACTGCGCTACCTGCCCTCACATCCTCAACTGACTGCGCTACCTGCCCTCACAGCTACCTGCCTACCTGCCTTGATACAGGTATTCTTCCCAGTCATTTCGTTGAAAAAAGCTTTTAACTAACTCAACAGTGATGAGGTGTCTCTCGGGATGTTCTCGTGTGTCTTTTACATTTCACCTACAATAACACAGGAACATTATAAACGTAATTCAGCAATCTCATAATCTATCAATAACATCATACTGTGAGTAACTGGAGAGGAAACAAGATGCCTAGCAAATCGAATGAAACAGTTCATTTCAAACTTGGCTGTAGCGATACCCCATTTTATTATGTGACATAGAATGTAACCCTGACTTCAGCCATTAATCCATCCACTCGATAGCCAATATTGATGTTTCCATGTACGTTGCTGTCAGGAATTATTAGAGGTCTAGTTTGGTACTGCTTTCAGCTTTAAACCACCCCATTCACCCACCGATGGTCAATCGAAGTTATTCAGTAACGCTTTGTTTTGTACACGGAATGTTTATACCCACAATATCGTTTTTTCCAGATTTATTCCTTTGCAGATGAAATCTTTTTATAGTCAAGAATCACTTAAAGTCTTTCTTCTTAAATTAAACTTAAAGTTAAAGATAAACTTAAAGTTTATCTCTTCCCGTTGTAGACACGAAAATACTCTCTTTTTAGGCGCACTTGGAACCGATGGAATGAAACGCAGCACTTGATTGCATTTATTGACCTGGGGCTTTTCAAGTGCATTGTCGTTATGACACCCGCCTGTTTTTCCGACACTTTTTCACCTTGAACAGATAATGCATATAATCACAACGAACAGAGCAGCTCCCTCAATATCACAAATTCTTCACGCTTAACACTCAACTACACTAAATGTAAAAAAAAATACATATTGGACGACTTTTCATGTGCATCAGTGCAGTCGGCTTGCACTGCATAACCGATTAAGTAAACTTGATCTTAGTCTGCACGTGCACATACTCGTCCCTGATGATACCCAGGATAATTATTAATTGAGGATAGAATGATATTTTTTACAGATGGATGCACTCTCATAAAAATAGATAATTTTTCATGGTTCTTCATTGATTTGACCTTGATAACAAGCAGTTTGGAAACATGACTTTCATTCTCAATATTTCTCCTGGTATAAATATTAACAAATATTGACTTTTGCTGAGGTTGGTACGTGACTATCTTCACTTGTTGGAAAGTTGTATTCACAGAGCTGGAAAGTTGTATTACAACTTCCCAACAAGTGAAGACAATCACGTATCAACCGAAAGCTAGAATGTCATTATTTGTTTTATTATTAATTTTGTGGACAATTCAGTCCACACAGACTGAACTAAGAACACATCGACCAAGAGCACACATGGCAACAGTTATACTCTCAAAGCGCGTGATCGAGCGATGCGCGCCATCTGGCGAGGTCAGAAAAGGATCAACTAAAACTTGTATTTACCTGGGTCTCGGAAATTTCACTTTTCCAGAACATTTCGATCAGGATGTTGTAGTATCATTTTAGTCACGTGGCCTCATTTAAACCAACCACAAACAGGAATTTTATACAGTTAATCATGTGTTGCCAGTTCTTCGTGTTGCCAGAATTTAGCATGATAATATTTATACTGGCAAGTTTCCACGGACAAGTATTTCCACCAACGTTGTCATCTACTGGCAAATTATTCTATCGCTTTTTTCTTCGAGACAACTTGATGGAATCTTCTCATAATTTGCATGGTGATACTTTCAGATAGCTCCCACAAATGTAAGTGTGGCGATTTTGCCCTAAGCACGCGGCAGGTGATTGTAAACATACATGCCATTTGTGTGGCCTTTTCGTACTTGGCCTTGTTTTGACACGCTCCGTTCGAGCGTGCGTTGCCACGGCGACGCATTGTAATTTACGCTCCAGTAAACTATAACAATGGATCGATTAGACCTCGCGTGCGTCCTACAGCTTGTGGTGTATTATATATACACTGGAAGCGACTCGATCGAGGAGATTGTCCGAGAGAGAATAACTAGGACGCACGCAAGGTTCGCCATGAGCTTTGCGTTCCCTGGTTCTGAGTAGAGGGCTCCTAGGGCCCTGGGGACGATTTCCATGGGGAGGCCCGGGCTGGGAGAGACAAGTTGCTGACTCGGGGGCGCAAGCCCTGTGGATCGCCAGTTCTCTCCCTTCCCGGGACGTGTGACATAGGCTCTGGCCAGCATGTCGGACTGTACGGGGTTCCGTCCCCGAGGCAGACCGCGGCTCGCCAGGCCCCGCCAGTTAACACCGTGGTGATGAACCAGTTTCTGAACGGTGTCCGTAGGCCTGGGAGTGTCAGGTGGGCTGTTACCTGGTTACCGTTAACGCTGAAGTAGTTACCGTGTCCGCAGCGACCTCCGGTGAGCGGCCCCGCCGCAAGGATCCGGAATAGCGGATGCGCGTCCGCAAGGACTCGGATGGGAGAGGACTATCCTCGAGGATCCCGAAGAGCGGACGGTAGTCAATAACTTTACATAAGTATCAACCCGTTACAAACGTTACAACCAGATTTTGATAATACCAATAGCAGACCTAAGATACAACATTTTGGAATAAAAACAAAGCCAGAACAGATATTCACAGCAAATACAACACTGACGCCATCAGGGCTAGAGAGTGTATGACATATAGTTGTTTCTAACATACACTAAAGGGAATTAACATACAACTGTCCATCAACCTACTAAAACAATTTAGACATCTGAAATAAACAAACCTGTTCACCTTCCGAACAAAATTGGACAGTCTTTCAACTCAAAATATTGCCATTTACTCGTATTGGGAGAGTATGTGGATTGTTCAGCGTGATTGGTCGCAGATACAGTTTATATCACGGGGGAATTATAGCAATAGACATGGAACCAACACCCGACCATGAAGTATTCCGAGCGAACAAAACCGAGTTTATTATCCCGCCTCTTTTAAAGTGAGTATTTCATGGCTCACCATGAGCTCTTTCATGGCTCATGTATTACCATCGTGAAGTTCGAAAGAAAATATACGTCTTCCTGCATATTTGTCATGATGCATGATGACGTCCATAGAATTGCTCAAACGCAGCTATCAGTCTTGTTAAAATATGTCCTCGTCGTAGCAGTTTAGAGACTGAGCACTTCCATAAACAAAATCCTCATATCTGCAACTGGCTCTGGTATAGCGTATCAGTTTTGATACAAACACACTAGGTGCCATAGGAATGTTGCTACTCAGGCTATGTAAGATCACATGCTTTTATGAAATTAGCATTTATAGTGAAACTAATTAATTTTCACACGTGCGAAAATTGATCAAGTATAAAAGTGAACATGCCAAGAGAGCATAATCCAACTAAGACATTAACCTATGACAGTATGCCGATCTGCAAATGATGCGGTCCTATTCCTTTACCAGTTTTCCGAACAAATTGCCTGTCATGTTACTAGACGTAGCTGTAAAAAAACTAGTTACATCATCTAACATGAAACTGTATATGAAACTGGGTACCACAAACGAACAATTAATTATAGATATCGAACCCTCTCAGTTACCAATAAGTGTCATTATCCAATACTCTAACCTTGGAATTGATAAATGTTTTTGAAGAAAATAATGGTGCCGTTTTACCGCATGAGTGTATCAGGATTCTTGATGGAAACGCCGTGGCAATAAAAAAAAGCATAAATATCAGATAGCTACGGCGGCTATAGCTAGAGCTGATCGTTTGGTTTTGATATTTGAAACAGTTTTGCAAAAGAAAATGTCATATCATTATTACACAAAAGATTTTCGTGATTACCGTTTGAATACAAAGCAATGTTTGGTAGCACTCTTTTTCAGCTGCTGAAATTGGTTGATGCCATGAAGAACATACACGAACCAGTTCATCTGATTGACAGTCATCTCCTGGACGTGTTCTCTGACCAAAAACATTGTCCCAAAGGATTCAAGTAGTGCTTTGCCAGCAAAAATCTACCAAACTTCGTTAGTTATGATGATCATCATTTGTTTGATGTACACTCATACATGTGCGTGATCAATTTGAAATTAATCATATCAGACTCGAAAATCTCAGCTCTCTGCAGTCGGTGCAGTCTAATTCCTGTCAATAGAGCCGTCCCTGCTGATACAATTTTTACATTTTTATAAATCGTGCCTCAAATTTCTCCATTACATCTTGAAATAACAAGGAAATCATTGCAAACTTCGTGAAGTTATGACGTATATTTAAAAGGTTTTTGAATGGGTCGAGATATACCTTAAAAATGCGACCAATAGGGTTTGTAAGCGAGATTTAAAACGTCACGTTATTTTGCGATATTTCGCGTTATTTCCCAATTTTGGGACCATTCGAATAGGCTCTGTAAGTCTCGTTCGTCTTATGTCGTCAAATAACGTAAATGGGTACGTAATCTAGTACTTCCGGGTCCAAACAATACCACGTGGTCATTTTTGCCGGATTTCCTTGGGTTCAGAAGCACCGCAGAGAAAGATGATTTGGAATAGAATAATAAACCTTATTATTAAGTACTAGATTACGTACCCAATTACGTTATTTCACGACATAAGACGAACCGGACTTACAGAGCCTATTGCGTGGTATTATTCACGGTGGCTAGGCGTTACGCGTTATTCAGGGAGTGCCGCGTAAAATCTTGAGTATTACGCGTTATTCGTGAGGAAATTGCACAGGAAACGACATAGGTCCCCACTTCAAATGAGGTGAGTTCGTGAAAAAGTTCATTTTCTTCCTGAAATTTTGTTTCCACGGAACATCCGAATGAGCAAACATCACGTATGATGATATGAATTACTTGCATACATCGTTATATTTATGAAAATGGACACACAGTTCGTGACAACACCCGCACGCTTGCGACTCGTTTGTAAAATATCATCGGCTATCAATTGGAACCAACAAAGTGCATGTTGGTAAACCATAGAATGCTCGCAGAGATCTTTCTTTATTGTTACACCATGCAACGAGTTGTTTTAATGGAGTATTTTATGAAATGAGAAGCTTTTTATGGTTTACGCGTATCAGCCTGAGGGAGAAAATCTACACACGCGTTACAGCATGAGGAAACATGTGAGCGTTGTCGGGGATGGTAGAGGTGGCAATGCATACATAGATATTTTTAAAGTATGATTTGAGGCTGCACATGTTCCAAGTACTGACGATACTTCTCATTTATCATTACCCTCCATATGTTCCCCCCAATCTTCATAAATCTGAAACTGACAATACTAAGAGCTTTTCGTGTCTTTTACACAAATGCTTACCAAGTGAAAACATTATCCCTTGAACTTGAATTTATCCCATCAATTGAGCAGTAGAAACTGGAGAAAAATTCGCATTAAAAAAAGAAATATCCCAACCTCTCAACAAAATATTTACTCATGCACATACGCGTAATGCCCTCGCGCAAATCGCTTAAAGTATAGCAAATAAACAAATGACACAATCAACCTAGATTCGTGGCGCTTGCGACCATTGTGAAACATTTTGAAGACAGACACATGTCAAGCCCATACTATCAATTTCATAGACCTCTCATTCTATTCACAATAATGCCGATAAATAACATTTTCAACCCCAAAACCGAGGAGAGCAGCTGTCGAAGCAAAATTGACAGATATTGTGCAGCCGAAGGTATCGCTACACTGGCTTATTTATTTAAAATTTAAACTCTCAACAACAATCATGAATATGTGTAATGTTCCGTGCAAACCCAAATCCGACATTTCAAAACGGTAAAATTAGCGAAATTGTATTTATTCCATGCTAGGGGTCAACCATAGGCTGCCATTTCCTCACGAATAACGCGTAATACTCATGATTTTACGCGGCACTCCCTGAATAACGCGTAACGCCTAGCCACCGTGTTATTGGCATATCGTTGTATTGTTCTTAAATTTGATTTTTTATCAAAATAATTGGCCACAGGAAATAGCATGAATAATGCATAGTTCTCGAGTACAATTCAAATCCCTTGAAAGTGCTCACGTATAGAAAACAACACGAATTCCAATGATGAGATGGTATCGGTTTGGAAATGACACCACGTTGTTCTGACTGCGGGGGGTGGGGTATATATAGACGGGGAAGATGGAGAGATAGATAAGTGTGTGGTGAAGTGATTTCCATTTTCAGCCCAACAACCTATAAAAATAATTTAGGAACCGGAACAAGCCCCATGGAATAGATATTTAAGTACATAAGTGCCTAATCACAAACCAAAAGGCTACTGAGTTGATGGTATCCTCGGGGACAGACTTAACGTCCACCAGCAGTGACACCGGCTCAGTGGTATGAATGTGAGTATCAATCTATTTCCACCAATACAGACAAATTTTGATGATTCCAATAACAAATATAAAATACAACATTTTGCAATAGAAACGAAGCCCGACCAATTACTCTATCAAAAAACATACTGGCGTTATCAGGGGCAGAGAGTGAATCCTGATATAGAAACCAAAAGGTAGATTTGTGACGTAGATGGAATTTGCATTT
Organism: Terebella lapidaria; assembly: GCA_949152475.1. Lineage (NCBI taxonomy): Eukaryota > Metazoa > Annelida > Polychaeta > Terebellida > Terebellidae > Terebella > Terebella lapidaria. Next base: position 26,014,521 of record OX424562.1, read on the forward strand.
GTTGTAATGGACCTGCGTGTATATTTCATCACTACATGCACACAAAACACGCCAACAGATCGTAGATTTTTTGTCGATGTATAATATATACTTCAAACAAGAGCAAATTCATCAGTTCTGATAGTATCTTATCGACATTGGGAATGTGTACAAAACTGCTAGAAGGGAACTATGTCGTTCGATTTTACTAGGCATCCAATCTATTGTTTCTGATCCAATTATTTTCCACTATGATGTAATTGATAGATTATAAGAGTGCTGAATTATAGTATGGTGTTTTCATAAGCACTGATAATTTCAACAGTCTGACAGGAACAGACAATACATTAAAGCTGGTACATATTAATCAACATTCATAATGCAAACCGACAGTGAGGAAAGCAATTTTGTTCTGTGAATAGCAGACGAGGTTACAAAGAATTCAGGTCCTGCAGATTGCCCTCTACACCATCACAGTTGAATTTGATATCGTTTGCTGCAGACATCAGCAGTGAAATTGCCAACTGTCATATCGTCTGACCCCTTGGAAAACTATGTCACTACTGCAAAGCCAATAAATATGTCACTTTGAATCAGGAAGGAGGTGTTGGAACTAGATCTAGTATAATATTCCAATAAGCAACTCAAGTTGAATATTATATTAAGAACAAATATTTTTGTAGCTGGATTTAGCATTGATCACATGCTCTACTACTGAAAAGTTATCATTCAACAACTTAGTCTTCAACATATACAAGAATGTTTCAAATGATGAATTAGCAAAATGATATATTATTCTTCAATAGATAAATATGTTTCACGTTACATCCTTTGACATGTGTCTATGAAACTGAACACTACAGACGACCAATTTGTATAGATAATCTATGTTACCGTAGCTTACTCTGTAACCAATATTTGTCATTATCCTTTACTCTAGCCCCTGGAATTGATACATATTTTCGAAGAACATAAGGTTGAAATTAATCCGATGAGGACATCGAATTCTTGGAGAAAACCAGGTAACATTAGGAAGCATGTATCATGATAAAAGATGGGGTACAAAACAAAGTTTGTGGTAGCATCCTTTTGTCTCCTGCTGCATTTGGTTGATGTTTATGAAACACATTTATTAACAACTTTTGGTGAAATAACCGCCATTTCCAGGATGTATTCCTGGGCAAAAACACACATGATTAAAGGAGGTTCGCTAGTGTGTTGCCGGTAAGATAGAACAAACTTCGTTAGCTCTGATGATTATTGTTGGTGTGATGTAAAAACAGGTGCGTGGTTGATTTTGAATTAATCCTATCAAACTTGAATATCTCAGCTGTCTACATTCGGTGCAATCTAATTCCTCTGAGAACGTGTCATCATTGCAGTCGTCGCTAGAAACTACTGATATGTCAAAAGTCTTACTCGTTATCAACAGGTCATTGGATTTCTCCATACACATTGAAATAGCGAGGTAAATCATTACATGGACGTGATAGTGAGTTTGTAACGTATATTGAAAAGTGTTTAAATGGGTCTGGATATACCTTGGGAATGACATCAATTGTGTGGTATCACTGGCACAAGAAGTGATATAAACCAAATGTGAATATTAACAAATTCCAAATCTTTATTGGAATATCTACATGCTCACACATTTTCAAAAGTAACGTCTATCAAAACATTTGATTTTTCCACTTTGTACACAACTATACCTCATTCTGAACTGATTCAGAAGTCTCAGCTTTATAAACTCATCAATAATTCGTTTTTCTTTAAAAAGGAACAAAGTCGGTACTACTATATTGTATTTAAATATAATACTGCTTATTTTGTTAAAGGCGACTCTGATGCCCCATACAAATATACTGGAATAGATGTGGTAAATATGGTTAATTTTCTCATTGATAATATTTTTGGAACTTGGAATTTGGTGGTCGAATAAACTATTGGTGGTCGAATAAACAATAGTTTTCAACAAACTATTGGTATTCCCATGGGTAGAAACGGTTCACCATTATTGGCAGACCTGTTTTTATACTCATATGAATCAGATTTCACCCAACATTTACAACGAGGAGGTTCTAAGAAACTAACATGTAATTTTAATTCACTTTCCGATACATAGATGATGTATTATCGCTAAATAATAAGTTTGGTGATTATTTGGATGTCATATATCATAAGGAACTTGAAATTAAGGATACCAACTATCTAGACCTGAGGTTGGAGATTGACAATGATTCCAACCTGTCAACTAGATTATATGACAAACGTGATGATTTCAATTTTTCCATAGTCAATTTCCCTTTTCTAAGCAGGAACATTCCAATGTCACCAGCATATGGTGTGTTTGTTTCTCAACTTATACGCTATTCCAGAGCCAGTTGCAAAGTGCCCAGCTAGTCTCTAAACTGCTGCAACAAGGATATGTTTTACCAAGACTTACAGCTGCGTTTAAGAAATTGTATGGATGTCATCATGATATGGTTGATAAATACACCAAATCCATGTCTGCCATGCAACTAGATCTATTTTCATGTTAATTTTGGGGAATTCATGACGTGTGCCACTAGTGGGGCAAGAAATGCTCACTCTTTCCGAACAGCTGATTTCACCTTCTAATGGCCATTTTTGGGGGTTCATGAGTCTCCCTGTCATTTTTGTTTTCTCTCACTTCGTATGCCTGATATGACTTTCTGTCCCCAGATTATGAGATTGGATTACGGATCCTGTTTTGTTTGCTTGGAATACTTAATACTGGGTATTGACTCCACGTCTATGACATATGTTTGTATTTTCATTAAATTTGATTTTTTATCATAACCACTTGCCCATGAAACAGTGCACAGTTGTCCAGTACTAATTGGATCCGTCAAATAGGGCTCACTCTAAAAGCAACACGAATCCCTGTGGTGAGACGGTCTCTGTTTACAAGCGACACCATGTTTTTTAACAAGAGCAAACTGCGTATGGGGGGTGGTGATATAGATAGATGGGGGAGATGGGTAGATAGATAGGGGTAGGGTGAATTGAGTGTCATGTTTGGAAAAAGGAACTGAATCATGATTAGGACACGAAAATGGAGCTTTGTGACATTAGATGTACATAGAGGGATTTTTCCTTTGTTGGAAAACCATCGATTTCTTGTCGATTTACAATATCTGTAGCAAGAGCAGAGATTGCATACTATAGTATATATAGTTCAGACCAGCTGAGAGGCTCTAACCAAGGTCATTCCGGAACCACCTATCATATCCTTATGACATTACAATCAATTTCAACGTGAGCTTGGTAAACCTCATTCGTGATGTTCACATCCTCAGGTAATTTTTTATCAGTTTTGTGGTAATTAATATGAGATATATTCAGAATGTTCTGCTATCTTTTCTTCAAATTTGTCAAAAAACAGACCCTTGAGATTCACGTGACCATTGAAACCGGTGTTATCATTGCTTATCTAGCATATTGTGAATTAGGAATTTGTAGCTGTTAATTTCGTTTTTCTCAATCAATCATCAGCCAGATTGCCTTAGTCACAAGAGACGATCTTCACATTTTACATATAAACATGAAGCTTATTGGATAGCATTGGAAAATTATTATCTCAAATTTCACTGGTACCTTCTCTATTCACCAGCCGCCATTCAACCATTGTTTATATGGCGGCGGACCTACGAAAAAGTATGTGCTTTTCCAGACTGCAACTCATATCATGTAGCCCAATTGGCTATGTCTATGACCCATAAGATACCGTGATAATGGAATATATACTGGAACTAATCAGAGCAAACAGGGATAAATCTGACTAAAGTGCATGAGGAATATAACCAGGAAAATCACCCAGAATATGGTGAAGCCAGCGTGCGATTACTGGCGTTCATTTTACAGGGGACATTGGGAACTGAATGATATATTACCACGCTTTTCTCGCTTTTCATATCATAATTCTTTTTCTAATCGTTATAGATGATGTATATCTGGTAGAGCGTCATCTGATTTTTTGACATTAGAGCGTTGGGGGCGAAGCCCCCAACCCTCTACATGTCTATGTGCTGACTTTTTCATGGAGGTTTCATGCCAAACTATCGACGCCCGTTTTGGCAGGTAAACGTTTAGACACCTACTCCAAATGAGGATTTTCTTCGTCTTTGACATGGAATCTGTCGAATTGATGGCAAACTTTGAATAATTCACAGATGTATAATGCATAAATCGATGAGTTAGGATTGAGAAAATAACGTGAAATCCTCAAAATATCCAAAAACGTCCAAAATGGCGGAGCCGATGGAAATTGACGTTCCCAGAATGCATAGCAAATTTTACCGCAATGACGCGTATTTTGGAACACACAATTTTCTGTGCAGCAATACGTGCATGCATATATGGGCATACATCATCTTGCGTGTGACATTCTCTGGCGTTATAATGGAGTAAACACGATGATTCGTCTGCGACGCCACGGCTAAATTTACCGTAATTTGACGTATTGTATCACATGACAATTAAGGTGTTCCATGCGGGGATGCGAATTTTTATTCTAAACTGGCCTTTCAATTCGCCCAGTAGGCATATGTATCATGATATCAGATGCAGATGCAGATATTTCTCATGGTTTCCAATATATATATATATTTTTTAAAATGAAATACCATTTTAGTAGGTGTAGATATATCTGTTACATTGAGTTCAAACTAAATGTTTACTTATTAGGAATATGAATGAAGTAGGTCTAAGTTTTTCATCATAATATACTGTCGTGGTGCTGATGATGTGCTGGAGCTCTAATGTCGTCCCCCGCAGTCAGCTGCATTTTCTTGTTTCAATATCCGATGTTCTACATATTGATATCTTATATATTGTGAAACGGTATTAGTGTCGTAAATCCTGTATAAATAGACGAATATCAGTGATATATTGTCGACTAAAATGAGAACTGTTTCTTATTACGAATCAGTATTGCAGTAAAAACGGCAGAATATACCACGACAAGCCCGTAACAATCAACTATTCTCCTAATAGAAAAAAACGACATGGTAGAAGCAAATATGACTCGCAGTTAAATTTGATGTAGTCCAGCAGGCACTAAGGCATTGACACTGATGTGTTTACTGTTACATTGCTTGTCCTGATCACGGTCAATGGGGTCATAATCTGTCACATCGTGCAATAGCGAGATTCGTTTTAGTTAGATTAATAGACAGGGGGCAAGAGGTTCTTTTTCCATGGCACATCGAACAATTCACATCCATCGTGAAGAAGTTAACATACTCATACTGAATACAAACAAACAGTTTATTACGAATGTCGAACGTTCTCAGAGTGTTACCAATGCCAGAACAATGTGTGCCATTGTCCAGTGCTTGATTCTCGTCAATGGATATATATATATTTTTTTGATAAATCCGCATGCATGATACTTCTGCACATAGTATGTGAAGAGTTCTGAAAATGAATAAAAAAAAAATAATCTGAAATTCGATTATGCCTTGCAATTCTGAATGAAATCCAGGAGACATTCCGTCAGCGACATGGTGTTTGGTCTCTCATCTGGAATGATGCTGTACGTTTAAAACTTATATTTGTTATCATTTGTCCACATATTATGATGAATACTGTTCACAGACAAAACGAGGTTTGAGGTAATACTTTTTACCTTCTGCTGAAAATGTTTGAAAATAGCACGTCCTTGATGTACTAACAAGATCTCATCAAAGTGACTGCCATATACTCGGTGGGTGTTTTCTTGATAATCACTCGGTTATTCTGGTAATGTGGTACTAGTGGAATAAACCAAACTTCGTTAATTATGGCGATTACCGGTTGCTTGATGTAAACTCAGGTGCGTGATCATTTTGAATATAATAACAGCATACTTGAGTGTCTCAGCTGCTCACAAGTGGTGCAGCTTAATTCTTCTGATGACGTGTTATTACAGCTGTCGCTAGAATCTAATGATGCCCTTTTCACAATGCATGTATTCATAACATATAGCATACAATAGTCATGTGAAGATTTGTACAACATTGCAGAAATGTGATCATGAGTTTGTGGTTATATCCCATAACGATTCTAGTATGAGAAATAGATTGTAAGATGTATTGACGACACATTACTACCAATGAGGTAACACTGTTTGATAGACTTCACGGTTCCTCAATTCTGAAATGAATTGGGTAAACACATGATGAAATATGATGGACAGAGGGTATACTATACAAGTCCCAATGGTAATTATCGTTATGTACTCGGGAGCAAACAGTGTACTTGAAGTGGTGATGTCAGACGTACTCAGTTGCGTTGTCAAAGCTCTTAGCTTGTGAAGCATGAGCGAATTGTCCTGAGCTAAAAAAAACATAAGCATGGCAACATTGGTATAAAATAAATGCTTCTCCACCCTCATCAATAATTCTCATATAAATTCAACAAATTCAAACTCATTTTTATGACTTTTTTGCTTACGTAGAATCAGTACCCAGTATTAAGTACTCTGAGCGAACAATACATGGTCTGTTATAAAATGTCATAGTCTGGGGACAGGAATTCATATCAGGCATACGAAGTGAGCGAAAGCAAAAATGACAGGGAAACTCATGAACCCCTCAAAATGACAGAGAAACTCATGAAGCTCCAAAACTTAATTTCAAGTTCCGTAGGATATATGACATCCAAATAATCACCAAACCAAACATCGTCTATGTATCGGAAAGTGAGATTAAAATTACATGATAGTTTCTTAGAACCTCCTCGTTGTAAATGCATGTTGGATGAAATCTGATTCATATGAGTATAAAAACAGGTCTGCCAATAATGATGTACAGTTTGTACCAATGGGAATACATGTACCAATAGTTTGTTGACATATTCGACTACCAAATTCCACAAAAATATTATCAATCAGACAATTATATTTGTAACAAAAACCATGTGCTGTTGGTGGGTGCGGTGCGGTGCGGTGCGGTTCTCATAAACATTGATTTGACCGCACCGCACCGTATTCCCCGCACCGCAGTATAACTGTACGTTCAGATGATTATTCTCGTATTGGTCCTATATAATGATGCCCACATTGTATATATGATGCTTGGAACAATATAAGACTTTTCTACAAATAAAAAAGGGACAATTATAGAGTTTAAACAACGTTTTTGCATGACAGGATGAATTAGAATCATCTATTATATTCGGTATAGATTGTACACGTATTGTTTTATCACTTTCATGAAGGTGACACCAAATCATAATAAAGCAGGGTGGCATGTCTACCCAGGAGTGCGGATCGGGCAACCCCCAGTGTGTAAAAGTGGGTACTTTTATTCAAATACTCTGTCAAGTGGCATTAACAGCGAGTCAGTGAGCATATGTCAGAGAGCTTTTAATATATTCAGGTTACCCCAGGCATCCCATGACATAATCCTGAACAGTATACTTGTACCAACATGATTAGATAGCCAATCTCTCACTCAGGCACATCCTGTTACGCAACTGCTAACCAGCTGATACTATAACTGTTGCCACTAAAAGCACCACAGGCACTGTAAACACACCAAGACAGATACATGCACCTTGATCATGCAGACTCAACTCTTGGATCCGATATTATGCAATACATCTAGAATATAAATCTGCGATGTAAACCACAGTATTGGATCATTGATTTGAAATTGACAATTGCAGTTTTAAAATCTGAATGAATTATGAAATCTAGTGGATAGATCTGAACCACATTAGATAATGTGACAATAGTATAGTCTAATCATTTCTGGAATTTACTAGTATCATAATCATGATGATAATATAAATTCTTGGCGGGGTTAACATCAGGTTCAAGGGTATCACAAGGGTAAGACAAGGGTAAGACATTTGCCCACTTTTACTCATTAAAACCTGCTTTTACCTTGGTGGGCAGGGCAAAACCCCTTTTTGCCGGGGTAAAAGTCCAACCTTGTAATAAAGATAATTAATAAGTAGCTTTGTATTCATCATCATTGCCAATATCTATACACAGTCAAAAAGATAATTATAGAAATAATGTCGCAGAAGCTGCGGACAATTGCGGACACTTTTAAAATTGTGGTGCGGTGTGGTGCGGGGTGATTTTCTCTTTAGTGCGGTGCGGTGTGGTGCGGATTGTCTCTTCATATTTGCGGTGCGGTGCGGGCCTTCCACAGCAGGTATTGCTGCGGTGCGGTGTGGTGCGGGCTAGTGAGTGTGCGGTGCGGACGCGGGGGCAAAAAACCTGTCCGCGCAGAGCCTTAGCGCGCAGCCACTCTGGCTATAAAAGGGAGAGCGGACGGCCGCTCTGAGTGCACTGCAACAGCGACATCGACCGTGGGGAGATCGTCACCGCCACAGCCAAGGGACTCGACGACCTCCGTGCGGACGACTCCTTCTTCAGGGCCTTTGAGTCAACGGGATTTACGACTAACTACCTGGAGAAACCATTCGACTAAACGGGACGGGAAACTTCAACGGGAAAGGACGGAGAGAAGCCTCGGCGAAGAACTCTTTTTAGTTGTGCCCTCGTGCACTAGTTATTTTTAACGTGATCATACAGTGCTCCATGTCTGAACTTCATATCGGTACGTCACGTTGGTGACCGACAATTTCATTGATGATGAGATGTTGATAAATCTTCATTTCTTTACGTCTGAGTTGATTCTTGCCTGAAGTAAGCCGGTGAGCTACTGAGTGATGAAGCATATAATGAGCACTTTTTAGTGACGGCTCTCGAATCACAACGAGCGGGAGTTACCAAAGTCTATACGATCAAGAGGCAGGGTTTTTGGGCAGACAAAAACACAAACAACAAGTCATACCTACTAAACGTCACATATTTATCACATCTGTGACGGAATAGCGGAGTTCTTCGGGCGGCTATTACGCCCAACGATCGAAAAGTTCGATGTATGTTGTGCGTTGACACACAAACGAGAAGTCCGACGTAAGTTTCAACAATATCCGAGTTTATTAGGATGATTTTGGTCCGATGTACGATCACTCTCACATTCAATCGTAATCCCCACAATAGTCCGAAGTATTAATAGTCTAATATGGATTTGATATCTTCTAATCACGATATTTGGCGTAGTACCTCTCAATTCAACTTCTCTATTCAACTCCAATATTGCAACTCTCCTATCCGACTGATTCTACACAACTAACTTGTCCGTGGGAAAGCGCGGGGCTAAGTCTATGATGTGTGTGGGTTTTCCCGCGTAATGTGGCAGGTGTTCATGTAAATGGCGGGAAAGTGATGTCATGTCTGTGTGGGCGGAGTCATGTGTCTGGAAGTATGGTGATTGGTGGGACTGTAGGAAGTGATAACGTGAGCAGTGTTGTTTACATATAGATGTGGTGCGAGGACGGTGTGTGCCCGGTGACGTAAGGTAAGTAAGTATGAAGTCATGTGATGAATCTGTGCCGTGTATGTCGAGTGGGAGAATGTGTCAGGGACGGGTTTCGGGCCATAACAGTCATAAATATTCTACACATCTATTTCAGTATATTTGTATGGGGCATCAGAGTCGTCTTTTACAGAATAAGCGGTATTATATTTAACTACAATATAGTGGTACCGTCGTTGTCCCTTTTTAGAGAAAAATGAATTATTGATGAGTTTTTTAAGCTGAGACTTCAGTTCAGAATGCGGTGTAGATGTGTACAAAGTGGAAAAATCAAATGTTTTGACAGACGTTACTTTTGAAAGTGTGTAAGCATGTAGATATTCCACTAAAGATTTGAGATTTTTTATTATCCACATTTGGTTTATACCATTTCTAAAATAGATGGTTTCACAGTACTTTTGGAGACTCTGCTCAATTTTAGACAATATAAGAAGTAATACTCTAGAAAGGTAAGGCTAAGATAAGGTAAGGCTGAATACAATGCACAGCTCCAGTTAATTTTTCAATCGTCGCATAAAGTAATCAACTGTTGCTCCATCATAATCCTCATATCAACTTTCGCGGGTTAACATTTGCTAATTGCCCACGTTTCAAATTGCTAGCTTACAGATTCGAAAAAGTATTGCGAGCTTAGAGACTGTATGTGAGAATAGAGCAATATGTGAGAATAGGTAGATATGGTATGGACATGAATGTGAAGAAAAAATGCAGTTTTGCAGACGCATTGTTGGCTACTTATATTCAAGAGTCAAAATCTTCAGTATACTGACAACATTGAGACCAGCGAAAAACAATAAATAACAAAGGAATTGGTATCCTATTATTAATCATTTCGAAACTTTGGGGGGGGGGGGGGGTACCCAAGAAGTCAATGATTTCGAATCATCTGAAACATTCAAGCTTCAAGTAGCATCAAAGTTTTGTTATTCTGGATATGAGTATCGAGATGGCACTGGTTTTGGTCTCATTGTTGAAGGCAATGTACGGGTGGGTCGTGTGAAAACAAAAGGTGTTGCATAAAAATAGGTTCTGAGATGTGGTGAATTCATTCTCTGTATTGACGTCGCTGACACAACTGAATCATACTATTCTGCACATACTGACTGACGTCTTTTGGTTTAACATTGTTTAAACAGTTGTCAAAACAAAACAGAGACCTTCCAAGCAAAACTCAATAGGCTTGAAACCTGAGTCATGAAAACACTTTCGCAGGATACTAAATATCACAAAAACACGCCATATTTTGGATATTGGAACGGAAATAGATAACATTTTGATATCAATATGATTAATCACAAGCTCCAGGTGTTCAGAGTGACTTGTGCCATTTTTTTCAGATAAAAATTGCTCCTTTTTGTTTCTAATTGTGTGTTTATCAAGGGTTTTCAAGACCCCACAAACTCCTTCATCCTGTAATGTTCTTTTACGGAAGTGTATAAAGTTTTAATCATATTTAGAGTGAAACGAAAATTGAAGGTATTATAATAAAATGCTCACTTTTACCAGTTAAGGCATTTGCAGAAATGCTTGAATGCTAACTAGGATATCCAAAGCAAAACATGATTTCTATCGCTTTTCACACACACGCAAAACATCATAGTCACCTACAAATGAGGAATGAATTGGAAGTAAGCACAAGTCATTGTGACATCGTTCCAGTGGACCTGTAGAGTTGTAGACTTGGTTTTCGTTCACTTCCCTATATATTTATCTCACAAATAAACGATCAGATTACAAATAGTATTCAATTCAATTCAATTCAAAAATATTTATTCAACATTCAAATTCATGTACATATACAGTTATACACATTGACAATAAAAAGAATGTTGAAGGGGAGAATACTAGAAGCTGTAGCTTATAAATGTATCTCCCCAACAAAAAGAAAACAACAACAAAACTGATAACACAATATACTTGATAATGATAGCAATAAAATAAACAACAATAACCAACAATAACCACTTTTACCAGTTAAGGCATTTGCAGAAATGCTTGAATGCTAACTAGGATATCCAAAGCAAAACATGATTTCTATCGCTTTTCACACACACGCAAAACATCATAGTCACATCACAGTATGTAAAAGAATATCGATCAAGGCCTGAGTCACGCAAGCATAGGAGAAATGACGTCACTGGACAATAGCTCACTCCATTTCACTTCAGCTCACTTCAAATTATTTTTCAGATATGATTGAGACATATCAATGTTGTCAATAAACCTATCAGTATCATCAACGAGTTTATCAACGTTGAGTTCATGTTTTCCCTTCTTATGTCACGTCCTCGCTAGACGACTGATGTATTCTGGTATTTCAAAGAAATTTGGTCTTTTGTCAATTAACCTTCCATGACATTTGCCCTATTCAGTCAGTGACAATGATATGGTTCTATATTAAATAGTATGCAACATGCTATTGTCTCCATTGATGTTCACCTGGAACGCTACTTCCTGAAAATGCCACTCTTTTTGTCACATGAACAAGTTTCTATCAGAAATATACATGTTTGTATATCTCACGCAGACGGAGAGTCATCTGGGCCCAAGTAGCGTATGCTGCGCTTTCTTCTTCTACCAACCTGTGTATACAGGACACTAATTAGGCTATTCCGTCGAGTATCCTGATATCCCCAGAAGAAACTTCGATTGCAATGAAACACCTTAATATAATCTCTATTGTATGTAGGTCGTGTGAACGCCCTCACTGTTTGGAATAGTTGCAGTGGTATTGTACATATATATATGTATATACACATGCAACAGAATATATGTTTCTGATAACAATAGATTGGTTTAATTATCTTTACATTGTTATCATAGTACCGTACAGACAATTTCATGTCAATAAAAGTTTGGTTTTCATTTCCCCATTCGTTTTAGTATTCCAATCTGAATCTCGTACATTATATGTTATGTCTGTTTGGTATCATTCCCGCACCTCTACGCCTTACCATGTGTTATTACCAAGAAACTGTGACTGACACAATTTCATTCTCAAGATAGGTGTCTTAATCAACAGCTATGATCTGGTTGAATTCATTTGGCCCCATAAGTCACCATCGCTAATGAGGAATGATCCTCTAGCATTTCAAAAAGATGGAAATATTTACGTTCACATCATTAACTAAATGCGTGAGCTTATTCACTGGACTCGAAGTTCATGAAATACACAGTTTTAAGGTTTCTTCTGATGTTTTTAAATAGATGAAACCATGTACAATATTTTTCGTGCCCACTTCCTTCTTACCCATCATGATTAATAACGTCATTGGACATAAACGACTAAGAAAGGAAACCCAACTATCCATATCTGTTCATATTACTGATAATCTTAATTGTTACATACAGTATTTTGCCCAGTTTCTTTGCCAGCATTACTGCATCATATCATATTTCACGAATAATTGCATTGAATTACATTAGAATATATGTTTCATGCCGCCAGGTAATTATACATTGATCAATTTTGATTAGACTGCTGTCACTGAGATGTCTGTCTGGACATAGATATATCATGGAATATAAAGTGACCAGTATTGTAGATGTACATGTCACGTATTCACTATAAATATGCATCACATCTCCACCAGTGAACCTGCCGCTGAACCAGTGCACGTGGCAAAACATAAGAGTTTGTAATGACTTTCAAGGGTATGAATGTGGACATAAAATGTCAACAGCAGTTATATGAAATAAACATGTTCCCATCGTTGGTGCCCAATTCACTTTCTATACTGCTTGATGAGCGAATCGACAAACATACAGCCATTGCTTTTCTTCATAACGAGTTGCGTCAAGGTGAAAGTTAATCTGATTAATTAAATTACACTTTGCACAGTATCCACTGTCGAGCTGGGGTCTCGACTTCAGTACCCATAATTTATTCATTTGCGGCTCGTGGTTTTATCTCAACACAACGACAAACAAAAGACCCAGTCAGACTTAAGCTTGGTAAAAGCATTGCTGTAACTGCGCAGAAACTTCCGGAGGACATTACTAGCCAAAGTTACTAGCCATATAATTTTTTTCTCGTACATTCTGTTATGGAATACATATATAGAATTTTCTCATCATGCAAATATTTGGTAATTCATAAGAACAAGAATTTAAATGTTATTTGAGATTGAAACACTTCTTCCAGCAGTCTCTTTCACATGCAAACAGGCCGTAGGCCGAAATGACCCACGAGACCCCCCCCCCCCCCAACCCCGGAACCACTAAACCCCCACGGACATTTTTCGAAACCCAGAAGTATACTGAACACGGTTTTGAATGTTACCAAGTAATATTCTGAACTTCATCTTAACAACGTATTTGGTGGTGGTTGTAAGGGGGAGTCTGGCCCACGGCATAAAAGTGAAGCATGGTTTCTTACATCTTACTCGCTATTTCATATTTTGCATTGGTATGTTGCTCCGTTGTTTCCACTAGTGCATAAAATAAAGTTGAATTGTTTTGAAATCTATAGATGCACATGTATTGCGTCTGGAGCCATTGAATTGAGTTCAATTCACTTTGTTCGTTTCACTGACAAAGTGCCAAGGAGGTCGGGAAATGAATTGAATACTGGAAATGCGTTTGTGAATTTAACCAGACTACTACATTCGTCTGGTCAAATAAATGAACGGGCGAAAAACGGAATAATCTGAAACACAGGGAAAAATATATTTACGTACCTAGTTTTATGGAGAAGCCAACCTGATAAATATGAAAATGCGACTCTTTACATCCATTCCCATTAGATAATCAATCTGCATTTGATAATCTGGGAGAGTTGGAAATGATCATGAAGTGGACGTGTGACATGGTTGGATATCTGAGAAACTAATTAAATCTCACACAACTTCATGTTTTTGTGTAAAGGAATGTAAATTTCAAAACATTCGAGCTTTCGAGAGATCAGACAATCATCCACGAACAAAGACACAAGGTTTGAACCAATGACTGTATTTTGGTTTCTGTTGAATAATCTCAGTATCCAAACTACATATGTATGGGTGTATTTTGATCGTAATTATTCTGGAACTTTCGGATTACTGGCTTCTGTTAACATGACCACACTTGATACCCTGCTAGCTAGATATTTAATGCATTAAATGAATCGGAGAACTAATTAATATATTAGATTTGACAAACAGACGGAGCTGTGTGAAATATAACATATTCAGAGCAGACAAACAATCTCATATAAACACATAATTATTTCAACTAATTTTCATGAGATCGGAAATGTGGTGTTCTGATACTGCATACATTCGTCCAACAGCCAACTTCACAATTACAACAGCTAGCGACCAGTCTATGCCATGTCCAATTGGCAGCACATTTCCACCTGGTACAACCATACTGGCTAAAAAACAAGACTTGCAAATTATTAGTTGTGCTTACAAATATAAAAAAATATCATACATACGAGTACTTCATACCTGATAATGGTCAACATCTTGGGAAACTGACTGCCAGACACGTATACGTAAACAAAACCATTATTATCAGAAACATGTTTAATACCTCACTGAGAAGCACAGACAGGTATCCAATTTGCCACGGCCCAGGTGCCAGCGTAATGCTGATGCAATTTAAATTTTCAATTGCTTCCTGTGCATAGGGTTCCCTCCATATATATATTGCAATAACACTACTCTGGCTTTGTGAATGCAGAACAAATGGATACAAATGCCTCAAGTAGACATCACATCACATGATCGGGTCATCATATTTGTGTCCAGGTTTCCCTTTGAAATGTAATTTACCCCCCCCCCTCCCTTTTTACCATATGTTCAAACAAGTTTTTGAACAATTATTTTTTTCGGCCAGGCTGTACTTCTGGTGCAAAATTAACTGCTGTCATGTGGTGCAAATCAGTTGCACATGATTGGCAAGTGCCATATGGGTTAAAGTTGGAAATGCTCAAGGGTATGAATTGACTGTCAGGAATTGACTGCCAGAAACGTAGATGTGAACACAATCATTATTGGCGGAATTATGTTCAAACACAGAGTCAGCCAATTTCACACGGCCCATGCAGGTGCCAGCGTAATCCTGACGCAATTTTCCTCTATAGATATTGCAATAACACATGGCGCTCGCTTCGTGAATGCTGAAAAAATGCTCACAAGAACCTGAAGTGAACATCACTTGATCCATTCATTATTTGTTATCTTGATGTATTGCCTTTGAAATGTAATTTACCTCCTCTGACCGGTATTTGAACGAGTTAATGAACAATTCGTTTTTCTGCCAGACCGTACCACTGGATGTCATATAGTGCAAAACAATTAAAGATGATCGGCAAGTATCACATGGGTTACTGTTGCAAATACTCACTAGAATGAACTGGTTGAGAAAGAAGAATTTGAAAGACAACGCCACCACGAATGAAATTTTCATCGACACAAGGAACATCATAAAGAAGAAGAAGAAATAAAGCTCAACCGCACTTTGGGCTCAAGACGCCATTTCAGTGCCAAACAAAGAGGAACATCATAAAAGTTCATTTAGTAGGTAGCCACCTCTTGCATTGTTATCAATAAGAGAACATATCTCACAGGGAATAGAATATCACATCCTCCAAATAAAAACGAGTATTACCCAAATGACGTCAGTAATGCGCTTCCACCAATCAAATGAAAAATTGTATGTGATCTGTTTTCAAGAAATATAGTTACTTGAGGTTATGCATTTAAAAATATATCGAAATGTGCCTGAATGTATCTGTTCCGGTAACTCACACTAGCTACATTCTGTACGATACATATCGTATGAGCCTCATGTTTAATGTATATACCATCGCCTTTTATGGTGTATAATACATATGACACCCGTCATTGTAGATGGTTACACTGCTATGGAACCCATGCCTGATTCACGTCCCTGCGAACAATTCTGTTTCAAGGGCCTGCCAACAGTTGAATGTTGCCCCGTCAAGATCATAGGTCCACTTTAGACAGCAGTCAGGTTTTGAAGTACCACTCACACTCATCAAATACGAATTAAAATTCGTTTTCCCACGGAGGATTGTAAAACATGACCTCAGCACGATTTAAGGTTATCCAGTGTGGAACTGTGACAGACTCGACAAAAATATTGTGTATATTTTATTATTTAATTCAATATTCAATTAAACCCGGGAAAAACTTGGGTGAATATGTGAAGTGTTCCAACTTTTGTTTTTCTAAAGCAATCCCCATAATTTATAGACACTCAATTTAGAACGAAGGTATATGAATGACAGAATGATGTATCTTTTCTAGCTCACACTACAACATCAAATATTCACGGATACCAATAAAGTAAGCAATATGTATGTGACTGTGCAGTGATGATTCCAGCATACGTGACTCAATCTCATGTGGTCCTCGCCTATTAATGCGAGCTTGGGGAAAGCTCGAAGGAGGCAACAACTACAACTTTCTAGTGCCGTGTGCTGGAGCGGGCGAGGAGCTAGCTGTCAGGGTGGGGCAGGGCTTGTCAGTCGGCGTGGTACAGTTGTTGTCCCTTCTCCCGGCAGTATGCAGCAGTCAGCCAGGCATGCAAACGGATTACTGCTTGTGATTTCATGGCAAGGAGGTTGGAGTAGGAATAGTGAGGTGTGTTTTGAAGTTCCACGTTTTGTGACTGTGAGCGTGGGACAGACACATGGCGGTGTACGATAGATGATGGGAATTATGTCCGTTTATTAGCGGTGTTTCAGTTTTAACGTCTAAAAGTACGTGTTTTATACACGATATCGCATAACCCAAAAGTACGTATATGGCTCGCATATTACAGGGGACCGTATCAAAATTCAAAAGTCGCATTTGAATCATGCAACGTGATTTTTTGACAGTGAGTTCGAAATAGCGACTTGACTGTAAGTAACCCTACTTTAAAATGATTCGGTTCTTCTTCTTTTTTTACTGAGATTGCTTCTCGCGAAACATCATTGTAAGCTCATTGGTTTCATACCATGTAACATTTCAGTTCATACATGTATAATCAGGAATGTTACACAAGTATGATATGGGTGATGTCATCAAAAATAATATAGGAATACAGTTGAATATTGATTGAAAACTGTAAAATAGTACTACATAGCGTATACAAAGCATTACATGGTGTAGCTTCGTAAAGGCGGTTAAACACCGCGCTACCTTGACGCCTCATTTTATTGTAATGGAAATCCGCACGAATGCCTCCCTATTTCATACATCATAATGAGAAAGACGGTAACACGAACTTCACGGTTGCAAAAAGGCATATTTAGGTATATATTCTGTGGTAAACAATAACAAACAATGTAAAAATCAAATTAAATTTCTTTAAATTGCTCTTTGGAAATGCGAAAATAGTTCTGGTATTTGGCCGGGTATTCTTCCAGTTCCCGTACCAGCCTATATTCACCAAGGTGGTTTAGTGGATTGATACAAAACACGATGCACAAATTGGTGTCTTCTTGTAACTCTATTGGCCTTCTTATCATTCTTTTTTTATCAGAAAATACTTTGAATAGCCTATGTCCACGTCTCAAAGTTGCAGGAGGAAAACGTACCTATTTTTTACGGACATGAGCTAAGTTCTTAACACAAACGTCAGTACTCAGTGTGTGCAGAAAAAAATGATACCCTTTCTAAAATGACACGGTCGTCAAGAAACATTGACATCGCCGTAAACGGTCAAGCGGCTTCAGTGTGTAACCGCCTTAAGTTTTAACTATCGATCGCACAGACATGTATCCGTGATCAATTACTTGCTTTTCATTTCGTGTATCCCATCCAAATGTATATCTGTTGCAATTCTCTGAAAATATATTGTGAGGCAGATCAGTGTCGCACAAGTAAATGTCAGAGGATTTTTTGTATAGGAAATACCGTCAATGTTCAGCTGTCGATAACGTT
This sequence comes from Terebella lapidaria, assembly GCA_949152475.1. Lineage (NCBI taxonomy): Eukaryota > Metazoa > Annelida > Polychaeta > Terebellida > Terebellidae > Terebella > Terebella lapidaria. The sequence continues at coordinate 26,032,780 of OX424562.1, forward strand.
GTTACAAGGGTGTTCTGTATTACTGTTCTGTATTACTGTGTTCTGTATTCGTTATTGAAAAATAACGAGAGTTAAAGTGATATTGGCAGGAAAACTATTTTTTCCAAATCAATTACGCCTGTTGTCTCAGAAAAATAAGTTACAAAACAAACTATGCTTGTTTGTTTTAACTACTCAATTTAACTACTCCGTAAGAAACAGCTAAATGTAGACATTTTGATTTCAAAACGATATCCAATTTGAAGATAGCAGCGATCATTGTATGTTTTAAATTTTTACTTGATTTTTACTAGGTAATGATTTCCTAGTAAGGGAACTCCATGATTGATGTATGGTTTAGTTCACCGTGCCTAATTATTCCATCTTATGCCACGGAAAAACGAATCAGAAGTCACAAGGACCATGAACCAAAGCGAGCCGGGATCACCCATGGACACTTGACAGATTTGTCACATCATATATTAATGCTGATGCGCTGGTGTTTTGTCGTCAGCACCTGGAAATTTCTCCGCTCGGACGCTTCAGAGTGTCGCTGAGATTATCACCTATCCAGGCGGAGTGGGTGCGACTTGAAGCACACAAACCATGATCAGATATGGAAGTCGAGTAATAGAAAGTGTTAAGATGTATGATGGAGTAAATGTTCACAATATGACATGGAATGTATCAGTGATGGAGCTGTTCCCAGTGACAGATCACTATGGCAACACTTCGACCACCCCAAGGATTATCAGTGGGCTGTCCAACTCACTCGTGAATCCGGACATGTTGGTCTTCCGTCGCGTGATACACTCCATAGATTTATACCTCAAACCCATCATAGCAACAGTGGGCATTGTTGGAGAACTTTTCGCGTAGCATTGAAGCGTCTCATGCACCTTACACGTCATCGAATCGCAAAGTTTATTCGTCGGAAATATTCTCTAGTTAGATCACGATCGACCTCACGCAAAACTCGCTAAAACCTACACTTAAATATTCTGGGAGGCTTCGGTTGTGAACATGGACCTGATGCACAGGTTCCTTGCAGAGTCTGTGAGAAATAATCGTGATTGATTCCACAATTATATTTTTATGACAAACTTGGAATACAATGTACATACAACAGGAATATCTGATTGTTCATGTTATGGTAATTGTATACACGTTAAATGAATAACCACTGGTATGAATTGAGTAACGATCTACATACTGTCATGTAGTATGCCACATCAGCCGCCTCGAGGGAGATCACACATCAGGTACATGTTTCTTCCTAATGTTATATTCTTATTTTGTCATTAATTTTTTTTTGGGAGGGGGGCGCCACAGGAAGACAGCCGTTGGCTATGTGGTGACCCGGCAGTGGTTTGGTTTTTTTTCTCTCATTCACACCACAATAATGTATTATATATTGACTTTATGCACTATCGAAATAAATTTGACTTGACTTTGACTGTCATTTACACATACGAACATGATAAATGTTTTTCTTCTACTGCAAGAATGGCTCGTGATATATCAAAATAACCTGACGACACAACTAATTGGTCTTGAGTGGCATGGGAGAAAACAATTAGCGCATCTAATTCCACCTCAGTAGTTTTATGATCTATGATTGTTGTAGACAGTATAAGCTGTCTACACCAATCCTCCCAGTGGCGCACAATGCCACACATATAATATCACGTGCAAGCTTTTCACTTATGTAATCGTAGATGTTTCTAGGCAAATCCTATTCTTGTGATTCCGATTTTATGGGGACTTACTTTCCGTGAAAAACTGTTTTGCTGTAACAATATATCCGAATATATTATAAAACGTGCACGTCAGATGACATATATGTATATTTTTTACCGCATCCATTCAAGTGGAGTATTGCACAGACATATGATTTTTGAGAAGGGCCCACTGACACGAGAATTAATGTCGACAACGGATACCTCATCGAGACTAGATTTACTGAGAAACGCTACACCAGACTGGGGTATTATGAACGACTGAATAGGTAATATCTTGCGAATATAGTCACATCTTTTGCCAGTGCTTGTGTGAATGTTTGAAAGCATATGCTGTTAATCTTTGGTCTAATTTGATTTCTTTCCGTTGAAGATTTAGCACAGTGACTCGATATTTGCACAATGTCCCCCAGTGCGCAATTTGTCATAGTGGTTGTAGATACATGTAGATGGATTTTTAATGCTATATGTTTTGTTGTATGTCAAGTTGGTTTACTCATAGCATTGTAGAGATGATGTCCGAGAGACAAATACTAGAACTGTTGATGCTTTACAACTTCATGTCACACTCATAGATATTATATGCATACATGTGTTATAGAGTACAGGTATTTTGGCTCATCTGTTAAGGAATATAGACATATGTGCTGTACGCTGAAAATATATTATCAGGAACAAAATTTTGCTTGAATGATCAACAGCGCAATCAAGCACAATCATTTTGTCTTTTTTCTGATATCTGTCCCATAGCTTCTTTGAGACTGTCCCCTAATCAAAACTGAGCTGAGCTCAGAGGATTTCAATTGTACTCAAAAGCCGGAGCAACGTGAGCATAGCCGGGCACGATACAGAGCTGGTAAAAAATTAGACACCCTAAATCCTCAACTCATATATTGATGAAAACTGAATATGTTCGTCTATTTAGCGAGATAATAATGTACTGCAATCAAATATATAATTTGTGTCATGTTCGGCGTGACATACAGTTTCACATCCAAATATAAACCATCATTCTCAGCCTTCCCGGGACATCAAAATTTGACCACTATCAGTTTCTGAACAGCGTAAGTCATCGAATGTTACTTTTCAGACCGTTGCACACCACTGGTCAGACCAATGATTTTTCTTTGCATTAATGAGCTGTTTTAACTTTCCGCTTTCCCGCTCATTGTTACAATGGTAAAATCCCTTTTAAAATCGTATTTATTGAAATAATTATTTTCTGTGTGGAGAACAAACTTAAAATTCACGTCAGCAACTTTGGTCACAGTCTCGTTCAAACGTTGTCAGAATTTTCATATAATACAAGTCAGTAAGTTCCGAGATTTCATGAGATATGTTCGCGCCAATAAATTATGCGCCGACATTAATATAGACAATAGACAATACTTAAACCAACCCCACGTCCATAAACCACTATTTGATGTTTTTATTTGTGCCCATACATGAGGCAAGAAATATGTTTTCGGTCTTGTTGATTTGTCAGTATAATTGGGTTACTTTGTTGTTTTGATATTGAAATCACTAATTTGCACTATTCATTATATACCAAATAAGGAAATCAGTATACTACAGTTTGATACGAAGTATTCTCCTAACTTGTTTTGTATACATATCCAAATCTTTAGGTGATTAACATAAAACTATTTAGTTTGTCCTGGTTCCTGTATGATTCCCAGAGGTCCAGCTGGCGAACAACCTGACTCTGACTCTATCATGATATCATGTATACATTATTCTCCGAGTTGAATACAATAAGTTCCAACATTTCACAACAGCTAATGTCAATCTATATTCAGACTGTACTTTTAACATGTTTAAATGATAACGATTGCAGCGATACGCTTCTTGTTACTAGAAAGTGACATTTGGGTGAATGAATAGTCCTCATTTGACTTCACCAACATGACATTACGGTAAAACATTACACTTGTATTGTTCAGAAGATAGGGTAGGTTATAGAGATTCTACATTTAATAGTGCATTACAAATCAATTGAGATGTTTTTTTCTGGAGCAGATAGATCAGGTTACAACACACGTAACATCTTGGATTTAATCAGTATCGTATTTATACCATGAAAACATCATTGCATGATTATCTACAATTAATTAATGATTATCTAAGATTATCTAAAAATAGAACCTTACTAGTTAAATTTGGGATAAGTTTGAATATGCGTATGTATGTTTTGTGCTGCGAAGGTTAAATGCGAGGACGAAAACAAACTAATTTATGCACAATTGACTCCCTGCTTTTCATCATGTAAATTTGACTTGACTTTGACTGCCATTTACACATACGAACAGGATAAATGGTTTTCTTCTACTGCAAGAATGGCTCGTGATATATCAAAATAACCTGACGACACAACTGATTGGTCTTAAGTGGCATGGGAGGAAACAATTAGCGCATCTAATTCCACGCTCAGTAGTTTCATGATCTATGATTGGTGTAGACAGTATGAACTATCTACACCAATCTTCCCAGTGGCACACAATGCTACATATGTAATATCACGTGCAAGCTTTTCCACCAATACAAATTACTTATGTAATCGTAGATGTTTCTAGGAAAATCCTATTCTTGTGATTCCGATTTTATGGGGGTCTGTTTTACTTTCCGTGAAAAACTGTTTTGCTGTAACAATATATCCGAATATATCATGAAACGTGCACGTCAGATGACATATATGTCATTTTTTTATCACACCCATTCAAGTGGAGTATTGCACAGACATAAGTAAATAAGTTTTAACTCCTTTACACTGTTTTGTGGATATTTCTTCGATGCTAAATGGTATTGTCGTATAACTTGGCACAACGTTCTACCAAATTCCATTGTAATATCGTGTTTTTAAAGATTACCATCTACCCTAATGTTGAGTTTTGCCCCATCATTAGATTTCTGGTTGTATGCACGATTTTGTGCATTCACTTACCTTTGTGGTATGCAATGTTTCGAGATCGGCATGTTTGTGTAGTATACACCCATTATGGATTCTGGTCCAATATTGCAAGAATATTCCCATACCTGGATGTAAACACAATCAAATACCGGTATATTCCCAGATAGGGCAAGGTGTAAACGGGTTCTGTGAGTCAGAGTATATAGGGCTTCGCTTCTATTCACAAAATCTTTTGTTTTTTGTTCGTTATTGGCATCTTCAAAATCTGGTTCAATTTGTATAAGCCCAAGTGTCATATTTGTATAATTCCACTAACAATACCGGAAAAGATTCTCTATTACCATCAATACAGTCAGATTTTGCTGATGCCATTAACATACATAAAATACATTTTGCAATAGAAACAAACCCGACCAAAAAGTTTATCCAAAGACACACTAATATCATCATGGGCAGACAGTGCGTTAAATGTAGTTGTTTCTACTGTACACCTGATGGAATTAGTATGTACTAATTACAACAACCTATGAAAATACTTTAGAAATCCGAAGAAAAAAACCATGGAACAGATATATGACAAGTACATAAGTACCTTATTACAAGCCAGAAGGCTACTGAGTTGATGATATCCTCGGGGACAGATTTAACGTCCGCCAGCATTGACACCGACTCAGTGGTATGAATGTAAGTATCAATCTATCGCCAACAATACTGCCAGAGTTTGATGATGCCGATAACACATGTAAAATAAGACATTTTGCAATAGAAACGAAGCCTGACCAAATAGTTTATCCAAAGACACACTGGCGTCATCTGGGGCAGACAATGTTTAAAGGTAGATGTTTCTACTGTACACTTGATGGAATTAGTATAAAACTGCTCAACAGCATATGAAAACAATTTAGAAATCCGAAACGAACCCCATGGAACAGATATATGACAAGTACATAAGTACCTTATCACAAGCCAGTAGGCTACTGAGTTGATGGTATCCTTTGGGACAGATTTAACGTTTGCCAGCCGTGACACCGACTCAGTGGTATGAATGTAAGTAAGTATCAATCTATTACCACCAATACAGCCAAATTTTGATGATTCCAAAAACAAACATGGAAATACAACATTTTGCAATAGAAAAAAAGCCCAACCAAATACTTTGTCAAAAGACACACTGGTGTCATCTGGGGCAGACAGTGTGTTAAAAGTAGTTGTTTCTACTGTACACCTGATGGAATTAGTACACAACTGCCCAACAACATATGAAAATAATTTAAAAATCCGAAGCAAACCCCATGGAACAGATATATGACAAGTACATAAGTACCTAATCACAAGCCAGAAGGCTACTGAGTTGATGGTATCCTCGGGGACAGATTCAACATCCGCCAGCAGTGACACTGACTCAGTGCTATGAATGTAAGCACAATCTATTACCACCAATACAGTCAGATTTTGATGATGGCAATAACATATGTAAATTAAACATTCTGCAATAGAAACAAAGCCCAACCAAATAGTTTATCCAAAGACCCGCTGGCGTCATAAGAGGCAGACAGTGTGTTAAATGTATTGGTTCCACTGTACACTTGATGGAATTAGTTTACAAGTGCCCAACAACCTATGAAAATAATTTAGAAATCCGAAACAAACCCAATGGAACAGATAGATGACAAGTACATAAGTACCTAATCACAAGCCAGAAGGCTACTGAGTTGATGGTATCCTCGGGGACAGATTTAACGTCCGCCAGCAGTGACACTGACTCAGTGGTATGAAAGTAAGTATCAATCATTACCATCAATAGAAAATGGTGGTAATTGATAATACATTCAACTGTAAGCTTCATATTTGTATAATTCCACCAGCAATACTGGAAAAGATTCTATGCTAGTGCTACACCTGAGATCGACAGCATAGATGTTTATCTCCACATTCGCACTCCAATATAATACCCGAATGTAAGTATCAATCTATTACCACCAATACAGCCAAAAATTGATGATTCCAATAACGAACGTAAAATACAACATTTTGCAATAGAAACAAAGCCCGACCAAATACCTTATCAAAAGACACATTCGAATATCACGAATGAGCTATATTTGGCTGATGTTGACGATTTATAATCCTTTCACATGGGTTGCCATCAACATTCACACTCGCCTTGGATTCACACTGACAAGTCGTCGGGAAATTTCTATCCCTCACAGAAAATGACAATGGGTTCTCTTATACCCTTCGTTCTTTTTTCTGTTACAATTGAACCCAGATTAGAAAGGCAAGATGATTTCTCAAAGGAAACACATAAATATTATCCGATTCTAGGATACATTCTCGGTGACAGTTTACGCTGCCGGTGACTGATTAGTTTTCTGTGTTATTACCACTGTTCCTTACGAGTAAAAAAATAATAAAAAAAAACTAGCCTAGAAGTTCAGATATTTGGTCTCAAAATAGCGCTAAGGTCCTTGGTGACATTATGGATTGTTTTGTCGTAACATTAACATTTATTTCACCGACAGTGTGTGCAGCAACAGAACGGAATCATGCGATGAATTACGTATCATCAGCAGTTGATAAATATTATAACAAGCGACAAGCCCTGAGCAATTGATACAAGTGCACAAGATACATGTGGGTTTGGTATTCTTGGGTACAATTTTTGGTAGATCTAAGCACGTTCACAAATTAAAAAAAAATGGAAAAATAACACAGGACATGAAATTGTTAAAGAGTGTATTCATGTCCAAGGAAGCCTTGTAACTGTATCTGAAATGTGTACACACCACAATGTTCTAACGGAAATTAGAATTACTTATCGGACATAATGCAATGCATCAGTCTAATATCCTGTTTACGTCTCAAACGTTATTTCTTTATTTTATTGTTAGCGAAATGATATTATAAGGCACTCATTTGATTAGATACTTGATATTACATGAATGCTAATATGGTCTTTCACCGACCATATTATATATATACAGTGTATGTCGCGGATTCCAGTCTTTTTTCTGTATTGTTAAATGGATATTTGCCTGTGTATGATGGGTTTTTCGAAGTAATACAATGTGTTTGATAGGTAGTTGTACAAATAAAGCTGAATACCGACTGTCAATCTCACAGCGTGAATTTTGGTTGAATGTGTTATTCTATATATACACTTGACCTCTATTCTTGCCCTCTCTTATCATCTGGTGTATTCCTGTACGATATGAACATACTAGCTCGTGGAAACGAAAAATTGCAATGGCAGAAAAATTAATTATCGTTATCGTTAATTATCGCTGACTGTTACCTTCTATTGATACTAACTAGCACCAAATATGTCAGGATTCAGTAACGTGCCCAGGGAGTACTCCATTTCTATGCATGATGAATTAATGCTAGTATTTATTATTATTTTTTTTAAACTTTATTTGAATGATTACTAAACACGCAAAGAACGTGTGTAAATGGGTCTCAAGGAACCATTTACATATACAGTAAACTCTCGTTATTTCGAAGTCGGATATATCGAAGTACCCACTTATAACGAAGCATAATGTTGGTCCCGCCCAGTCCCCATTCAATTACATTATAAACGAGACAATCAGAGATTGCAGACCCTCGCCCTTCAGATTTAGTCACTAAAATTAGGCGATAATTGAGTGTTGGTCTTAAGACCATCGGTTGTACGCCATACGATTGGGAATTGGCCAAAGAAAAATACAAAAAGAGGTTGAAGATTTAATATTGATTAGAACCGGAGTTATAGCCATTTATGTGATTTTCTTTTTTCCGTTGCCATGGCAACCGTTTTGTGAGCCACTACCATAGCACTCCAGCCCTATAAATTTCAAATCGATCGGACCATTTGCCTTTGAGTACGTCGCTGGCCAAAAAATAACCGAAATCGTGACCCCCAATTTTTCGACATCGGGCGATAATAGATAGTTTTCGTCGTACGACCATCGATCGTACACCAAACGATCGAGAATTGGCCAAAAAAAAATACAAAAATAGTTGGACAAATTAATATTAAGTAGAACCGGAGTTAGAGCCAATGATGTGATTTTCTCTTTTCCGTTGCCATGGCAACCGTTTCCATCCGATTTCGGTAAAATTTTAAAAAGACTGAGCCACCACCATAGCACTTTTGCCCTATAAATTTCAAATCGATCGGACCGTTTGCCTTTGAGTTATGAGCGCGGACATTTGCACTGAAACGTCGCTGGCCAAAAATAACCGAAATCGTGACCCCCAATTAAGAGATTAAGAGAAAAACGTTTCAATATTCGCTCAAAATAAATGTCGGTTACTAGAAAGTTGGTACCACAAAAACGAACTATTTTCGTTCCAATTTCGAGAGAAACCACCTGGAAAAATGAACAAGAAAAAAAATTTACACTTGTAACTTCTTTTATAACAAACTTCTTTTATAACAAAGTAATCATCTGGGTCCCATTGACTTCGTTATAACGGGAGTTTACTGTAATTGCATATAATGCAATTATACCCCGGAGTATTGAGGTGTACGCTAACCTTGGGTACACAAAAATTCATTCAGAGGGATCGCACAAAGGTTTTTTTTTCTATTCTCACACCTGGGCCCTACCTGGGAATGGGAAACATACAATTGCTGTTCCGCAATAACGTGCCACACCAAGGACGTCATCATGTCAAAGCAACCATTTCATTTGCAGTGAACGGTCTGACCTTTAACGTCTTGTGGTTGTGTGCTTTTGTTGATCACACGTTTTTGCTAGAAGAGATTTGATATCGATTGGATTGAAGTATCAAAGAGTAATTAGATCATAGATGCAATAATTTTCTCTTGTGGAAACAAGCAGGAAGGTAAATCGAAAATTAGGAGCTAAAAGTGCAAATTGAAAAAAAAGTCCTGCGATTGTCTCATATAACGAACATGTGAGATTGGAAAGGTGATTTTGCATTATGTCTTTAAGTAGATGAGATATGCTACAATGTACGCGAGAAAATTATAACCAACCGATGAGAGCATGTTATTCTCATATGTTTTTAGAGATAAACACCAATTTTATGGTGTTTAGTATGCCGGCAGTGACTTCCTCCTTCGTCCGTATACTTCTGAAGCACCCATTCACAAGTGCTACTGCGTGCGATGCCATGAGGATCACGGTTATAGTGCCACATCTGTAAGAGTGCAATGTAAATTATCATTATCCATAATTATCTGGAACTGCCTGTCTGTGTTTGGAACACCATAGTGATAAAAGCCATCAGTTCAAGAGATGTTTTACTTCAACTTGTAGCCTACCTACGTCGTAGGGCATGGCAACTTTCCTGTGACATCTGTTGTCGTGACAACGGGGCTCATATAATAATAGATAAGTAACTTAATATGAAGTGTGTGTTGTTCCATTGAAGAAGAATTTCTCATTTTGCCAATTCATCATTCTTAAAGGAACACTGTCGTAAGAAATGACGAGTAATTGTGATCAGTCTGCATGTATATGTCAATCCATGATAATATCTCACCTGATTTTAATTGTTTGTTGGATTACACCAGTTCTAACTCCTCCTTCCTGAGACAGTGGCGTATATTGGTTTGTCGACCTTGACACGTTTTTCTGACATCAGACGCTGTGACAGCTAGCCACATCACTGCTGGCGTTTGCGGGAAACGATATCATTGTGATGTTGTAGGAGACCATCTGCAGGACCTGAAACCTTCGTAACTTCGTCTGCTATTGTCACTGCGCAGAGTTGCTCCCCGATGACGGTTTGCATTATGGAAGGTAAGGTTGATTGATATGTACCAACTTTGATGTATTGTCCACTGCTGTTGGAATATATTATTGCTGTACCGTTATTATGATAACTCGTATGACAACTTGTCCATTTGTCAGATGCGAAACATTTTTTATGAATATATTTGTCATGACAAGCATTGTAGGGAGAAATTATATTCTTCGTTCACATTTGAAGTGACCTTTAAACAAAGCAGCCTTGTACACTTCTAATGGTCCTCAAAAGTTTTATTGCATATCAGCTATATCGCGTATCTTTTTTGGCATTTGAAAGACAGGTACATACAAAATAACGTGTAATTAACACAGCAGGACCACTCGCAGGCGATGAGAGAATAAGCTTCTGTGTTGTGTCATTCGTGGCCAGCTGTGTCTCAATATTACGACGGGTCAATTTATAGTTTCCTGATCTGATGTGTATACTTGTAAGCTGACAATAGTAATTGTAGGTTTTTATATAGCGCTCTCTAACGTTTTCCAACATTCTCAAAGCGCTTTACAATTATTACCCCCGATTTTTATGGCCTGAAACCACTTTCCAACCACAATCCATAGACAACAACCTGTAAGGCTGCCACTGGCGCAAGGTGTCTAGGTCACACATACATTAGCAAACACTGCCGATCGGGTACTCATTTGTATGACTGAGTGAACCGAGACACATTGTGATACACACATATTGCCCAAGTTAGACAGTCAACACAACAGCGCTAGCGCTACGCCTCGAACCAGCAACCTGGTGGTCACGAGGCGAGCACTTTAACTGACTGCGCTACCTGCCCTCACATCCTTAACTGACTGCGCTACCTGCTCTCACAGCTACCTGCCTACCTGCCTTGATACAGGTGTTTTCCAGTGATTTCGTTGAAAAAAGCTTTGAACTAACTCAACAGTGATGAGGTGTCTCTCGGGATGTTCTCGTGTGTCTTTTGCATTTCACCTACAATAACACAGGAACATTATAAACATAATTCAGCAATCTCATAATCTATCAATAACATCATACTGTGAGTAACTGGATAGGGAACAAGATGCCTAGCAAATCGAATGAAACAGTTCATTTCAAACTTGGCTGTAGCGATACCCCATTTTATTATGTGACATAGAATGTAACCCTGACTTCAGCCATTAATCCACCCACTCGATAGCCAATATTGATGTTTCCATGTACGCTGCTGTCAGGAATTATTAGAGGTCTAGTTTGGTACTGTTTTCAGCTTTAAACCACCCCCATTCACCCACCGATGGTCGATCGAAGTTATTCAGTAACGCTTTGTTTTGTACACGGATTGTTTATACCCACAATATCATTTTTTTCCAGATTTATTCCTTTGCAGATGAAATCTTTTTATAGTCAAGAATCACTTAAAGTCTTTCTTCCATGCAAGTTTTATCTCTTCCCGTTGTAGACACGAAAATATTCTCTTTTTAGGCGCACTTGGAACCGATGGAATGAAACGCAGCACTTGATTGCATTTATCGACCTGGGGCTTTTCAAGTGCATTGTTGTTATGACACCCCGGCTGTTTTTCGGGCACTTTTTCACCTTGAACAGAAAATGCATATAATCACCACGAACACAGCAGCTCCCTCATGATCACAAATTCCTCACGCTTAATACACAACTACTCTGAATGTAAAAATATATTTTGGGTGGCCTCTCATATGCATCAGTGCAGTCAGCTTGTACTGCATAACCGATTAGGTAAACTTGATCTTAGTCCGCACGTGCACATACTCGTCCCTGATGATACCCAGGATAATTACTAATTGAGGATAGAATAATATTTTTTACAGATTGATGCACTCTCATAAAATAGATTATTTTTATGGTTCTTCATTGATTTGACCTTGATAACAAGCAGCTTGGAAACATGACTTTCATTCTCAATATTTCTCCTGGTATAAAAATTAATATAGTATTGTGTAAATATGTTGGACAGTTCTTGTACTGATTATGCCTTTCGGAATATGAGTTCATCGTGTGTTGCCAGAATTAAACATGATAATGTTTATACTGGCAATTCCCACGGACAAGTATTTCCACCAACGTTGTCATCTACTGGCAAATTCTTCTATCGCTTTTTTCTTCGAGACAACTTAATTGAATCTTCTCAGATTTTGCATGGTGATACTTTGAGATAGTTGTATCGGATATCAGATAGCCAGGGCGGCTGTAGCTAGAGCCGATTGTGTGGTTCTGATATTTGAAACAGTTTCGCAAAAGAGAATGTCATATCATTATTACACAAAAGATTTTCGTGATTACCGTTGGAATACAAAGCAATGTTTGGTAGCACTCTTTTTCAGCTGCTGAAATTGGTTGATGCCATGAAGAACATATTGATACAAGGGAACCCGTTACAAACGTTACAACCAGATTTCGAAAATACCAATAGTAGACCTAAAATAAAAAGTTTTGGAATAAAAACAAAACCAGAACATATATTCACAGCAAATACAACACTGACGCCATCAGGGCTAGAGAGTGTATGACATATAGTTGTTTCTAGCGTACATTAAAGGGAATTAGCATACAACTGTCCATCAACCTATTGAAACAATTTAGATATTTGAAATAAACAAACCTTTTCACCTTCCGAACTTTGGGGAAATAAAATTGGACAGTCTTTCAACTCAAAATATTGTCATTTACTCGTATTGTTAGAGTATGTGGATTGTTCAGCATGATTGGTAGCAGATACAGTTTGTATCACGGGGGAATACCAATAGACTTGGAGCCAAGACCCGACCATGAAGTATTCCGAGCGAACAAAACCGAGTTCATTATCCAGCCTCTTTAAAAGTTAGTATTTCATGGCTCATATGTATTACCGTCGTGAATTTTGAAAACAAAAATACGTCTTGTTGCATATTTGTCATGATGCATGATGACGTCTATAGAATTGCTCAAATGCAGCTATCAGTCTTGTTAAAACAGGACCAGATAAGTAGTTTAGAGACTGAGCACTTCCATAAACAAATTCCTCAAACCTGCAACTGGATCTGGTATGGAGTATCAGTTTTGATACAAACACACTATATGCTGGTGCCATAGGAATGTTGCTACTCAGGCTATGTAAGATCACATGCTTTTATGGAATTAGCATTTATAGTGAAACTAATTAATTTTAACACGTGCGATAATTGATCAGGTATGAAAGTGAACATGCCAAGAGAGCATAATCCAACTAAGACATTAACCCATGACAGTAAGCTGATCTGCAAATGATGCGGTCCAATTCTTTTACCAGTTTTCCGAACAAATTGCCTGTCATGTTACTAGATGTAGCTGAAAAAAACTAGTTACATCATCTAACATGAAACTGTTTATGAAACTGGGCACCACAAGCGAACAATTTATAATAGATATTGAACACTCTCAGTTACCAATAAGTGTCATTATTATATGCCTACGAAAATGCTACACAGAGAGCAATCGGTCCGATATAGCGCTGTATTGGCCTCCTTCATATTGACCGGCGTCAGCATTTGTAATCATCTCTCTCCCGACCTATGTGCATACCGTGAAGCGGCATAAAATTTAATAAGTTAATTGACTGGATACAGTGTTTGAGGCCCTCGGTCGTGTCTGTGTCGCAGATGCACTCGCAAGCTCGTGCGTGCTGCGGCCCAGACACGACCTCGGGCCTCAAACACTGTATCCAGTCAATTACCTATAATTATCCAATACTCTAACCTTGGAATTGATGAATGTTTTTGAAGAACATTTTTCAGCTGCTGAAATTGGTTGATGCCATGAAGGACACACACGAACCAGTTCATCTGATTGACCGTCATCTCCTGGACGTGTTCTTTGACCAAAAACATTTTCCCAAAAGATTCAAGTAGTGCTTCGCCAGCAAAAACCAACCAAACTTCGTTAGTTATGATGATCATCATTTGTTTGATGTACACTCGTACATGTGCGTGATCAATCTGAAATTAATCATATCAGACTTGAAAGTCTCAGCTCTCTGCAGTCGGTGCAGTCTAATTCCTGTCAATAGAGCCGTCTCTGCTGATACAATTTTTACATTTTTATAAATCGTGCCTCGAATTTCTTCATTACATCTTGAAATAACAAGGAAATCATTGCAAGCTTCGTGAAGTTATGACGTATGTTTAAAAGGTTTTTGAATGGGTCGAGATATACCTTAGAAATGCCGACAACTGCGTGGTATTATTGGCATATCGTTGTATTGTTCTTAAATTTTATTTTTTATCAAAATAATTGGCCACAGGAAATAGTGCATAGTTCTCGAGTACAATTCAAATCCCTTGAAAGTGCTCACGTATAGAAAACAACACGAATTCCAATGATGAGATGGTATCGGTTTGGAAATGACACGACGTTGTTCTGACTGAATCCAGGAGCAAACTATGTGTGGCGGGGGGGGGGGAGTATATATAGACGGGGAAGATGGAGAGATAGATAAGTGTGTGGTGAAGTGATTTCCATTTTCAGCCCAACAACCTATAAAAATAAAATCCGGAACAAGCCCCATGGAATAGACATTTGACAAGTACATAAGTACCAAAAGGCTACTGAGTTGATGGTATCCTCGGGGACAGACTTAACGTCAACCAGCAGTGACACCCGCTCAGTGGTATGAATGTAAGTATCAATCCATTACCACCAATACAGACAAATTTTGATGATTCCAATAACAAATATAAAATACAACATTTTGCAATAGAAACGAAGCCCGATCAAAAAACAAACTGGCGTTATCAGGGGCAGAGAGTGAATCCTGATATAGAAACCAAAAGGTAGATTTGTGATATAGATAGAATTTGCATTTGTTGTAATGGGCCTGCGTGTATATTTCATCACTACATGCACACAAAACACGCCAACAGATCGTCGATTTTTTTGTCGATGTACAATATATACTTCAAACAAGAGCAAATTCATGAGTTCTGATAGTATCTTATCGACATTGGGAATGTGTACAAAACTGCTAGAACGGACCTATGTCGTTCGATTCTACTTGTTTCCGATCCAACTATTTTCCAGTATGATGTAATTGATTGATTATAAGAGTGCTGAATTATAGTATGGTGTTTTCATAAGCACTGATAATTTGATCAGTCTGACAGAAACAGACAATACATTAAAGCTGGGACATATTAATCAACATTCATAATGCAAACCGACAGTGAGGAAAGCAATTTTGTTCTGTGAATAGCAGACGAGGTTACAAAGAATTCAGGTCTTGCAGATTGCCCCCTACACCATCACAGTTGAATTTGATATCGTTTGCTGCAGACATCAGCAGTGAAATTGCCAACTGTCATATCGTCTGACCCCTCGGAAAACTATGTCACTACTGCAAAGCCAATGAATATGTCACTTTGAATCAGGAAGGAGGTATAATATTCCAATAAGCAACTCAAGTTAAATATTATATTTAGAACAAATATATTTGTAGCTGGATTTAGCATTGATCACATGCTTTACTACTGAAAAGTTATCATTCAACAACTTAGTCTAATTCCTCTGACAATGTTTCGTCATTACAGTCGTCGCTAGAAACTACTGATATGACAAAGGTCTTACTCGTTATCAACAGGTCATTGGATTTCTCCATACACATTGAAATAGCGAGGTAAATCATTACATGGACGTGATAGTGAGTTTGTAACGTATATTGAAAAGTGTTTAAATGGGTCTGGATATACCTTGGGAATGACATCAATTGTGTGGTATCACTGGCACAAGAAGTGATATAAACCAAATGTGAATATTAACAAATTCCAAATCTTTATTGGAATATCTACATGCTCACACATTTTCAAAAGTAACGTCTATCAAAACATTTGATTTTTCCACTTTGTACACAACTATACCTCATTCTGAACTGATTCAGAAGTCTCAGCTTTATAAACTCATCAATAATTCGTTTTTCTTTAAAAAGGAACAAAGTCGGTACTACTATATTGTATTTAAATATAATACTGCTTATTTTGTTAAAGGCGACTCTGATGCCCCATACAAATATACTGGAATAGATGTGGTAAATATGGTTAATTTTCTCATTGATAATATTTTTGGAACTTGGAATTTGGTGGTCGAATAAACTATTGGTGGTCGAATAAACAATAGTTTTCAACAAACTATTGGTATTCCCATGGGTAAAAACGGTTCACCATTATTGGCAGACCTGTTTTTATACTCATATGAATCAGATTTCACCCAACATTTACAACGAGGAGGTTCTAAGAAACTAACATGTAATTTTAATTCACTTTCCGATACATAGATGATGTATTATCGCTAAATAATAAGTTTGGTGATTATTTGGATGTCATATATCATAAGGAACTTGAAATTAAGGATACCAACTATCTAGACCTGAGGTTGGAGATTGACAATGATTCCAACCTGTCAACTAGATTATATGACAAACGTGATGATTTCAATTTTTCCATAGTCAATTTCCCTTTTCTAAGCAGGAACATTCCAATGTCACCAGCATATGGTGTGTTTGTTTCTCAACTTATACGCTATTCCAGAGCCAGTTGCAAAGTGCCCAGCTAGTCTCTAAACTGCTGCAACAAGGATATGTTTTACCAAGACTTACAGCTGCGTTTAAGAAATTGTATGGATGTCATCATGATATGGTTGATGAATACACCAAATCCATGTCTGCCATGCAACTAGATCTATTTTCATGTTAATTTTGGGGAATTCATGACGTGTGCCACTAGTGGGGCAAGAAATGCTCACTCTTTCCGAACAGCTGATTTCACCTTCTAATGGCCATTTTTGGGGGTTCATGAGTCTCCCTGTCATTTTTGTTTTCTGTCACTTCGTATGCCTGATATGACTTTCTGTCCCCAGACTATGAGATTGGATTACGGACCCTGTTTTGTTTGCTTGGAATACTTAATACTGGGTATTGACTCCACGTCTATGACATATGTTTGTATTTTCATTAAATTTGATTTTTTATCATAACCACTTGCCCATGAAACAGTGCACAGTTGTCCAGTACTAATTGGATCCGTCAAATAGGGCTCACTCTAAAAGCAACACGAATCCCTGTGGTGAGACGGTCTCTGTTTACAAGCGACACCATGTTTTTTAACAAGAGCAAACTGCGTATGGGGGTGGTGATATAGATATGGGGGAGATGGGTAGATAGATAGGGGTAGGGTGAATTGAGTGTCATGTTTGGAAAAAGGAACTGAATCATGATTAGGACACGAAAATGGAGCTTTGTGACATTAGATGTACATAGAGGGATTTTTCCTTTGTTGGAAAACCATCGATTTCTTGTCGATTTACAATATCTGTAGCAAGAGCAGAGATTGCATACTATAGTATATATAGTTCAGACCAGCTGAGAGGCTCTAACCAAGGTCATTCCGGAACCACCTATCATATCCTTATGACATTACAATCAATTTCAACGTGAGCTTGGTAAACCTCATTCGTGATGTTCACATCCTCAGGTAATTTTTTATCAGTTTTGTGGTAATTAATATGAGATATATTCAGAATGTTCTGCTATCTTTTCTTCAAATTTGTCAAAAAACAGACCCTTGAGATTCACGTGACCATTGAAACCGGTGTTATCATTGCTTATCTAGCATATTGTGAATTAGGAATTTGTAGCTGTTAATTTCGTTTTTCTCAATCAATCATCAGCCAGATTGCCTTAGTCACAAGAGACGATCTTCACATTTTACATATAAACATGAAGCTTATTGGATAGCATTGGAAAATTATTATCTCAAATTTCACTGGTACCTTCTCTATTCACCAGCCGCCATTCAACCATTGTTTATATGGCGGCGGACCTACGAAAAAGTATGTGCTTTTCCAGACTGCAACTCATATCATGT
This sequence comes from Terebella lapidaria, assembly GCA_949152475.1. NCBI lineage: Eukaryota > Metazoa > Annelida > Polychaeta > Terebellida > Terebellidae > Terebella > Terebella lapidaria. Next base: position 26,051,028 of record OX424562.1, read on the forward strand.
AGCCCAATTGGCTATGTCTATGACCCATAAGATACCGTGATAATGGAATATATACTGGAACTAATCAGAGCAAACAGGGATAAATCTGACTAAAGTGCATGAGGAATATAACCAGGAAAATCACCCAGAATATGGTGAAGCCAGTGTGCGATTACTGGCGTTCATTTTACAGGGGACATTGGGAACAAAATGATATATTACCACACCTTGCTCGCTTTTCATATCATAATTCTTTTTCTAATTGTAATGGATGATGAATATCTGATATAGCGTTATCTGGTTTCTTTCAATATCCGATGTTCTACATATTGATATCTTATATATTGTGAAATCGGTATTAGTGTTGCAAATCCTGTTTATATCGACGAATATCAGTGATATATTGTCGACTAAAATGAGAACTGTTTCTTATTACGAATCATTATTCTAGTAAAAACGGCAGAATATACCACGACAAGCCCGTAACAATCAACCATTCTCCTAGTAGAAAAAACGACATGGTAGAAGCAAATTTGCCTTTACCATCGCAGTTAAATTTGATGTAGTCCAGCAGGCATTAAGGCATTGACACTGATGTGTTTACTGTTACATTGCTTGTCCTGATCACGGTCAATGGGGTCATAATCTGTCACATCGTGCAATAGCGAGATTCGTTATAGTTACATTAATAGACAGGGGGCAAGAGGTTCTTTTTTCCATGGCACATCGAACAATTCACATCCATCGTAAAGATGTTAACATACTCATACTGAATACAAACAAACAGTTTATCACGAATGTCGAACGTTCTCAGTGTTACCAATGCCAGAACAATGTGTGCCATTGTCCAGTGTTTGATTCTCTTCGATGGATATATACTTTTTTTGATAAATCCGCATGCATGATACTTCTGCACATAGTATGTAAAGAGTTCTGGAAATGAATAAAAACCGATTCATCTGAAATTCGATTATGCCTTGCAATTCTGAATTAAATCCAGGAGACATTCTAGAAACATTCCGTCAGCGACATGGTGTTTTGGTAGAATGTGCTGAATCTCTCATCTGGAATGATGCTGTACGTTTAAAACTTATATTTGTTATCATTTGTCCAGCGCTTATGATGATTAACGTTCACAGACAAAACGAGGTTTGAGGTAATACTCTTTTTTACCTTCTGCTGAAAATGCTTGAAAGTAGCACGTCCTTGATGTACTAACAAGATCTCATCAAAGTGACTGCCATGTACTCGGTGAGGTCTATTCTTGATGATCACACGGTTATTCTGGTAATGTGGTACTAGTGGAATAAACCAAACTTCGTTAATTATGGCGATTACCGGTTGCTTGATGTAAACTCAGGTGCGTGATCAATCTGAATATAATAACAGCATACTTGAATGTCTCAGCTGCCTACAATTGGTGCAGATTAATTCCTCTGAGGTAGTGTTATTACAGCTGTCGCTAGAATCTAATGATGCCATTTTTACAATGTATGAATGTATGTATCCATCACGGTGCATACAATAGTCATGTGAAGATTAGTACGACATTGCAGAAATGTGATTATGAGTTTGTGATTATATGCTATAATCGGTTCTAGTATGAGAAATGATTTCTAAAATGTAATGACAACACATTCCTACCAATGAGGTAAGATTGTATGATAGACTTCACGGTTCATCAATTCCGAAATGAATTTTGTAAACACCATGATGAAATATGATGGACAGATGGTATATTATATAATCAGCCCCAATGGTAATTATTGTTATGTACTCGGGAGCAAACAGTGTACTTGAAGTGGTGATGTCAGAAGTACTCAGTTGAGTTGTCACAGCTGTTAGCTTGTGAAGCATGAGCTAATTGTCCAAAACATAAGCATGACAATATTGGTATAAAATAAATGCTTAAAGGCAGCTGTATGTGAAGTGATCAAATATGGCTCCATTACAATCCTTATATCAACTTTCATCGGTTAGCATTTGCTAATTGCCTACGTATTGCGAGCTTAGATACTCAAAAAGGCATAGAGCAATATGTGGATATGGTATGAACATGGATGTAAAGAAAAGATGTTTTGCAGTAGCATTGTTTGCTACTTATCTTCAAGAGTCAAAGTCTTTAGTATGCTGACAACAATGAGACCAGCAAAAAACAATAAATAACAAAGGAATTGGTATCCTATTATTAATCATTTCGAAACTTTGGGGGGGGGGGTACCCAAAAAGTCAATGATTTCGAATCATCTGAAACATTCAAGCTTCAAGTAGCATCAAACTTTTGTTATTCTGCAGATGAGTATCGAGATGCCACTGGTTTTGGTCTCATTGTTGAAGGCAATGTACGGGTGGGTCGTGTGAAGACAGAAGGTGTTGCATTAAAATAGGTTCTGAGATGTGGTGACTTCATTCTCTGTATTGACGTCGCTGACACAACTGAATCGTACTATTCTGCACATACTAACTGACGTCTTTTGGTTTAACATTGTTTAAACAGTTGTCAAAACATAACAGAGATCTTTCAAGCAAAACTCAATAGGCTTGAAACCTGAGTCATGAAAACACTTTCGCAGGATACTAAATATTACAAAAACACGCCATATTTTGGATATTGGAACTGAAAATTGATATCATTTTGATATCAATATGATTAATCACAAGCTCCAGGTGTTCAGAGTGACTTGTGCCATTTTTTTCAGAAAAAAAATTGTTCCTTTTTTGTTTCTAATTGTGTGTTTATCAAGGGTTTTCAAGACCCCACAAACTCCTTCATCCTGTAATGTTCTTTCACGGAAGTGTATAAAGTGTTCTTCATATTTAGAGTGAAGCGAATTAAAGGTATTATAATAAAATGTTCACTTTTACCAGTTAAAGCATTTGCAGAAATGTTTGAATGCTAACTAGGATATCCAAAGCAAAACATGATTTCTATTGCTTTTCACACACATTCAAAAGATCATAGTCACCTACAAATGAGGAATGAATTGGAAGTAAGCACAAGTCACTGTGACCTCGTTCCAGTGGACCTGTAGAGTTGTAGACTTGGTTTTCGTTCACTTCCCTATATATTTATCTCACAAATAAACGATCAGAATACAAATAGTATGTAAAAGAATATGGATCAAGGCCTGAGTCATGCACGCATAGGAGAAGTGACGTCACTGGACAATAGCTCACTCTATTTCACTTCAGCTCACTTCAAATTATTTTTCAGATATAATTGATACATATCAATGTTGTCAATAAACCTATCAGTATCAACAACGAGTTTATCAATGTTGAGTTCATGTTTTCCATTATTATGTCACGTCCTGGCTAGACGACTGATGTATTCTGATATTTCAAAGAAATTTGGTCTTTTGTCAATTAAGCTTCCTTGACCTTTGCCCTATTCAGTCAGTGACAATGATATGGATGTATATTAAATATTATGCAACATGCTATTATCTCCCTTGATGTTCACCTGGAACCCTACTTCCTGAAAATGCCACTCTTTTTGTCACATGAACAAGTTTCTATCAGAAATATACATGTTTGTATATGTCACGCAGACGGAGAGTCATCTGGGCCCAAGTAGCATATGCTGCGCTTTCTTCTTCTACCAACCTGTGTATACAGGACACTAATTAGGCTATTCCGTCGATTATCCTGATATCCCCAGAAGAAACTTCGATTGCAATGAAACACCTTAATATAATCTCTATTGTATGAAGGTCGTGTGAACGCTCTCACTGTTTGGAATAGTTGCAGCGGGAATTGTACATATATATTTGTATATACACATGCAACTGAATATATATTTCTGATAACAATAGATTGGTTTAATTATCGTTACATGGTTATCATAGTACCATACAGACAATTTCATGTCAATAAAAGTTTGGTTTGCATTTCCCCATTCGTTTTAGTATTCCAATCTGAATCTCGTACATTATATGTTATGTCTGTTTGATATCATTTACCAAGAACCTGTGACTGACACAATTTCATTCTCAAGATAGGTGTCGTAATCAACAGCTATGATCTGGTTGAATTCACTTGGCCCCATAAGTCTTCATCGCTAATGAGGAATGATCCTCTAGCATTTCAAAAAGATGGAAATATTTACGTTCACATCATTAACTAAATGCGTGAGCTTATTCACTGGACTCGAAGTTCATGTAATATTCAGTTTTAAAGATGCTGACTTCGAATGTATGCAATATTTTTTTCAAAAACAATTTTTTCTTAAACACATCTAATGCAATATAACAAAAGGTGTGTTCAATGATTTTGACGATTACAGTCCGTCCGAGTTGTCTTTTCATCCGTTTTAGTGCCCATTTTGTACCGGTTTTGTAAATAAACAAACGAAGTGTATCCATGAAACCCGAATATAAACAAATACTCAAATCGCGCTTAAAAGTCCACATCGAGTACATTTTCAAGTTCGTATGTTCATATATAATGTAGTTGTGAGAAACTAATCAGTAATACACCATGATGTGCGTGGGATTTCCAGTCTATCTCACACTTTCATGCTTTGTTTACATCTGCGTGTATACAGTTCCTGTATTTACGCGATAACCGCCTGTTCAAACGAGCAACATTTCCCTGAGAACTGGTTATTTTCATTACATTTGATGTCAGTATGTTTCATTCAGTCAGTTTAGCATGTTTAGTATGAAATATAGTTTTCAAAAAATTATGACTGGTTTCGAAGGCAGCTGCTTTAAGGTTTCTTCTGATGTTTTTAAATAGATGAAACCATGTACAATATTTTTTGTGCCCACTTCCTTCTTACCCATAATGGTTAATAACGTCAATTGACATAAACGACTAAGAAAGGAAACCCAAATATCCATATCTGTTCATATTACTGATAATCTTAATTTGTGTTACCTACAGTATTTTGCCCAGTTTCATTGCCAGCATTACTGCATCATATCATATTTCACGCATAATTGCATTGAATTACATTAGAATATATGTTTCATGCCGCCAGGTAATTATACATTGATTATACATTTGATTAGACTGCTGTCACTGAGATGTCTGTCTGGACATAGATATATCATGGAATATAAAGTGACCAGTATTGTAGATGTACATGTCACGTATTCACTATAAATATGCATCACATCTCCACCAGTGAACCTGCCACTTAACCTGTGCACGTGGCAAAACATAAAGAGTTTGTACATGACTTTCAAGGGTATGAATGTGGACATAAAATGTCAACAGCAGTTATATGTATGGAAGCCCATAGGTGACATGTGCGGGGAAAAAAAAATTGGTGTTTTTTCTAGTAAAAACCTTGCACGTTCGAGCGTAGAAAGTTCAAAGCTACCACGTTCGCACGTGGAAGCATTTAGCGCTATCACGTTCGCACGTGGTAACTTTAAAACTTATCACGATCACACGTGAGTACGAACGTTCGAACGTGCTAGCTTTTTGCTGGAAAAGACATAGAAATTTTTGACGCGCATGTCACCTATGGGCTTCCGTATATATGAAATAAACATGTTCCCGTCGTTGGTTCCCAGTTCACTTTCTTATACTGCTTGATGAGCGTATCGACAAACATACAGCCATTGCTTTTCTTCATAAGGAGTTGCGTCAAGGTGAAAGTTAATCTGATTAATTAAATCACACTTTGCACAGTATCCACTGTGGAGCTGGGGTCTCGACTTCAGTACCCATAATTAATTCATTTGCAGCTCGTGGTTTTATCTGAACACAACGACAAACAAAAGACCCAGTCAGACTTAAGCTTGGTAGAAGCATTGCTGTAACTGCGCAGAAATTGTGTTCCGGAGGACATTACTGGCCAAAGTTACTAGCCATACAATTTTTTTCTCATACATTCTGTTATGGAATACATATATAGAATTTTCTCATCATGCAAATATTTGGTAATTCATAAGAACAAGAATTTAAATGTTATTTGAGATTGAAACACTTCTTCCAGCAGTCTCTTTCACATGCAAGCAGGCCGTAGGCCGAAATGACCCACGAGACCCCCCCCCCCCACCCCGAAACCCAGAACCACTAAACCCCCACGGACATTTTTCGAAACCCAGAAGTATACTGAACACGGTTTTGAATGTTACCAAGTAATATTCTGAACTTCATCTTAACAACGTATTTGGTGGTGGTTGTAAGGGGGAGTCTAGCCCACGGCATAAAAGTGAAGCATGGTTTCTTACATCGTACTCGCTATTTCATATTTTGCATTGATATGTTGCTCCGTTGTTTCCACTACTGCATGAAATAAAGTTGAATTGTTTTAAAATCCATAGATGCACATGTATTGTGTCTGGAGTCATTGAATTGAGTTCAATTCACTTTGTTCGTTTCACTGACAAAGTGCCAAGGAGGTCGGGAAATGAATTGAATACTGGAAATGCGTTTGTGAATTTAACCAGACTACTACATTCGTCTGGACAAATAAATGAACGGACGAAAAATGGGATAATCTGAAACACAGGGAAAAATATATTTACGTACCTAGTCTTACGGAGAAGCCAACCTGATAAATATGAAAATGCGACTTTTTACATCCATTCCCATTAGATAATCAATCTGCATTTGATAATCTGGGAGAGTTGGAAATGATCATGAAGTGGACGTGTGACATGGTTGGATATCTGAGAGACTAATTAAATCTTACACAACTTCATGTTTTTGTGTAAAGGAATGCAAATTTCAAAACATTCGAGCTTTCGAGAGATCAGACAATCATCCATGAACAAAGACACAAAGGTTTGAACCAATGACTGTATTTTGGTTTCTGTTGAATAATCTTAGTATCCAAACTACATATGTATGGGTGTATTTTGATCGTAATTATTCTGGAACTTTTGGACTACTGGCTTCTGTTAACATGACCACACTTGATACCCTGCTAGCTAGATATTTAATGCATTAAATAAATCGGAGAACTAATTATTATATTAGATTTGACAAACAGACGGAGCTGTGTGAAATATAACATATTCAGAGCAGACAAACAATCTCATATAAACACATAATTATTTCAACTAATTTTCATGAGATCGGAAATGTGGTGTTCTGATATTGCATACATTCGTCCAACAGCCAACTTCACAATTACAACAGCTAGCGACCAGTCTATGCCATGTCCAATTGGCAGCACATTTCCACCTGGTACAACCATACTGGCAAAAAAACAAGACTTGCAAATTATTAGTTGTGCTTACAAATATAAAAAAATATCATACATACGAGTACTTCATACCTGATAATGGTCAACATCTTGGGAAACTGACTGCCAGACACGTATACGTAAACAAAATCATTATTATCAGAAACATGTTCAATACCTCACTGAGAATCACAGACAGGTATCCAATTTACCATGGCCCAGGTGCCAGCGTGATGCTGATGCAATTTATATTTTCAATTGCTTCCTGTGCATAGTGGTCCCTCCATATATATATATATACATATATATATATATATATATATATATATATATATAGCAATAACACTACTCTGGCTTTGTGAATGCAGAACAAATGCATACAAGTGCCTGAAGTAGACATCACATCATATGATCCGGTCATCATATTTTTGTCCCAGTATCCCTTTGAAATGTAATTTACGCCCCCCCCCCTTTTTGTTTACCCTATGTTCAAACAATATATTGAACAATTATTTTTTCGGCCAGGCTGTACTTCTGGTGCAAAATTAGCTGCTGTCATGTGGTGCAAATCAGTTGCAGCTGATTGGCAAGTACTATATGGGTTAAAGTTGAAAATGCTTAAGAGTATGAATTGACTGTCAGAAATTGACTGCCAGAAACGCATATGAGAACACAATCATTATTGTCAGAAATATGTTCAAACACAAGCAGTTAGCCAATTTCACACGGCCCATGCAGGTGCCCGCGTAATGCTGACGCAATTTTCCTCTATAGATAATGCAATAACACATGGCTCCGACTTTGTGAATGCAGAAAAACGCACACAAGAACCTGGAGTAAACATCACATGATCCAGTCATTATTTTTGATCTTGGTGTTTCACCTTTGAAATGTAATTTACCTCCTCCTACTGGATGTTTAAACGAGTTGAAAATGCTCACTAGAATAAACTGTTTGAGAAAGAAGAATCTAAAAGACAACGCCACCACTAATAAAATTTTCATCGCCACAAGGAACATCATGAAAATTCATTCAGTAGATAGTCACCTCTTGCATTGTTATCAATAAGAGAACATATCTCACAGGGAATAGAATATCACATCCTCCAAATAAAAACGAATATAACCCGACTGACGTCACTCATGCGCTTCCGTCAATCAAATAACAAATTATCATTTCCCTCCCAAGTGAAAGGTGGGTAGATAATAACTCATACAGTGGTTGAATAGCGGGAAACAGAGTGTGTGATTAGTTTTCAAGAAATATAGTTACTCTGAGGTTGTGCATTTAAAAATATATCGAATCGTGCCTGAATGTATCTGTTCCCGTAACTCACACTAGCTATACTCTGTACGATACATATCGTACGAGCCTCATGTTTAATGTATATACCATCGCCTTTTATGGTGTATAATACATGTGACACCCCTCAATGTAGACTGGTTACACTGCTATGAAACCCATGCCTGTTTCGAGTCCCTGCCAACAATTCTGTTTCAAGGGCCTGCCAACAGTTGAATGTTGCCCCGTCAAGATCATAGGTCCACTTTAGAGAGCAGTCAGGTTTTGAAGTACCACTCACACTTATCAAATATGAATTGAAATTCGTTTTCCCGCGGAGATGTGTAAAACATGACCTCCGCACGATTTAAGGTTATCCAGTGTGGAACTGTGACAGACTCGACAAAAATATTGTGTATATTTTATTATTTAATTCAATATTCAATTAAACCCGGGAAAAACTTGGGTGAATATGTGAAGTGTTCCAACTTTTGTTTTTCTAAAGCAATCCCCATAATTTATAGACACTCAATTTAGAACGAAGGTATATGAATGACAGAATGATGTATCTTTTCTAGCTCACACTGCAAAATCAAATATTCACGGATACCAATAAAGTAAGCAATATGTATGTGACTGTGCAGTGATGATTCCAGCATACGTGACTCAATCTCATGTGGTCCTCGCCTATTAATGCGAGCTTGGGGAAAGCTCGAAGGAGGCAACAACTACAAGTTTCTAGTGCCGTGTGCTGGAGCGGGCGAGGAGCTGGCTGTCAGGGTGGGGCAGGGCTTGTCAGTCGGCGTGGTACAGTTGTTGTCCCTTCTCCCGGCAGTATGCAGCAGTCAGCCAGGCATGCAAACGGACTACTGCTTGTGATTTCATGGAATGGAAGATGGAGTAGGAATAGTGAGGTGTGTTTTTAAGTTCGACGTGTTGTGACTGTGAGCGTGGGACAGACACATGGCGGTGTACGATAGATGATGGGAATAATGTCCGTTTATTTGAATGTGTTGGAACTTTTTACATATAGACAAGGTGACTTGGTATACGTAATCGGCGGAGCCAGAATAAGTATGTATTATGTATGTATTGGAGTATTTCCGTTATAAACGGGTTCAACATATCGATCTCAAACTTTTAGAAAGTGATATGCAACAGCTGATAGTAGTCGTAGAAATTTCAAACAAAACTTGATATTTAAGTGTGACTTTGTTTTGATTACCAACACGATATACCGTACAATGATAGCGACGATCAGTTTCATGCTATCAATTTAACTACTCCCTAATATAGGAAACAGCTGATTGTAGAGATTTTGATTACAAACGATATTCAATTTGAAGATAGCGTGATCATTGTATGTTTTCAATTTGTACTTAACTTTTACTAGGTATTGGTTTCAAGACAGTCACTTCCGATGTCGGTTGCTTTTTTTTTTTTCATTTATTCTAAATTACGTGAGGAATACAGAGGCATTAAACAGTTCGGTGGAAACAAACTGATTTGTCCATGAAATCATGACTGATATATGTCCCAGTTGTTCGTCAAATACTCCGGAAGGAGTACTAGTGGCGTATCCTATTCCATCCAAATATACCCGTCGATGGTTTCAGGTTCCTCTCAACTGTGAATAACACCCATGACGCCATTCTACTTGTGCAACACACGGAACTAAGGGAACTTGATCCATGATTGATGTATGGTTTAGTTCACCGTGCCTAATTATTCCATCTTATGCCACGGATAAACGAATCAGAAGTCACAAGGACCATGAACCAAAGCGAGCCGGGATCACCCATGGACACTTGACAGATTTGTCACATCAAATATTAATGCTGATGCGCTGGTGTTTTGTCGTCAGCACCTGGAAATTTCTCCGCTTGGACGCTTCAGAGTGTCGCCGAGATTATCACTTATCCAGGCGGAGTGGGTGCGAGTTGAAGCACACAAACCATGATCAGATATGGAAGTCGAGTAGGAGAAAGTGTTAAGATGTATGATGGAGTAAATGTTCACAATATGACATGGAATGTATCAGTGATGGAGTTTTTCCCAGTGACAGATCACTATGGCAACACTTCGACCACCCCAAGGATTATCAGTGGGCTGTCCAACTCACTAGTGAATCCGGACATGTTCATCTTTCGTCGTGTGGTACACTCCATAGATCTTTATGTCGTACCCATCATAACATTACTGGGTATCATCGGAAACTCGATCTGCTTCATGGTGTTCTTGGCGACCTACCTGAGGAAGTTGTCTAGCAGCGTGTATCTCACGGCGCTGGCGATCTGTGACACCATCTACCTGCTCACTGTTCTCTTCTCCTGGTTGGACAACGTCAACATAGATATCTACCACAGGAACGGCTGGTGTCAGCTATTGACATATCTTGGCTTTGTGACCAGTTTCCTTGACGTCTGGTATATAGTCAGTTTTACTGTTGAGCGATATTTGGTGGTGTGTTTTCCTCTCAAACGACAAGGTTTGTGCAGCCCGAGACGCGCCAAGATTGTTGTTTTGAGCTTGGCTCTTCTGGCTGCTGTTCTCTTCACGTTCTCCTTGTGGACGTCCGAAGTCGGCTGGACTTACAAACGTCCGTTCTGTGCTCCTAAACAAGAGTACTACTCGACCGTACTGGCCTTGACTAACGTGGACACTCTTATAACTCTCATAATTCCAACAATTATAATAATCACCAGCAATATACGTATAACATACGCTGTTGCTCAGTTCTATCACAATCGTGTGCCTATGGAACAACTAGATGATTCAGACGTCAGGAACCCACCTCGTCAAGGCAACGTATTTTGTTTAAACAACTCGTACAACCGACTCCAGATGAAAGTGACGAAAATGCTGCTACTCGTCTCGACTACTTTCCTCATCTGTCATATTCCGAGTCATGGTTTCCGTGTTTACGTCTTCATCATGTCACTGCTCTCAGACCTCTACAAACCGTCACACATGATGATGCTCATCCAGAAACTGTTCCAGTACCTCTACATCATGAACTCTCCGGGAGAACCTTTCGCCTAGCACTGAAGCGTCTCATGCACCTTACACGTCACCGAATCGCGAAGTTTATTCGTCGGAAATATTTTCTAGTTAGATCACGGTCAACCTCACGCAAAACTCCCGAAAACCTACACTTGGGTGGATTTGGGTGTGCGCACAGACCTGATACACAGATTCCTTGTAGAATCTGTGAAAATACTCGTGATAGATCCTACAATTATATTTTCATGACAAACTTGGAATAATATGTAAATGTGCAACAGAAACACCTGATTGTTCATGTTATGGTAATTGTATTCACTTGAATTGAATAACCACTGGTATGGGTTCAGTAATGATCTACATACTCATGCCATTTACAAATACAATACATGGTAAATGTTTTTTCACCTACAAGAATGATCCGTTTTGAAGGAACGTGGTATGTCAAAATAATCTCACCACACGGAAAACCGTGATCTTCTGTGGTATGGGGGGAAACAATTAGCACATCGAATTCTACACTCAGTAGTTTCATGATCAATACTAATATGGTTGGTGTATCAAAATTAGCTTTGCTTTTTTTTCTTCGCGGTGGCGCACAATGCCACAGATATAATATCACATGCAATCCTTTCCTCCATAAAAAATTACGTATGTAGCCGAATGGTTTTCTGGGAAAACCGTTCTTCCATTGTGATTTCCATTTATGTGGGTCTGTTTTACTGTTCATGAAAAGACTTTTTCACTGTAACAATATATAATAACAGTTATTATAAAGCGAGCGTGTCAGATAACCTATATGTATAATTTTTACCATATTCATTCGGGTTTAGTATTGCACAGACATATAATTTTTGAAAAGGACCCACTGACAGGAGAATTTTATTTATGTCGACAACGGATACCTCGTCAAGACTAATTTTACCAAGAAACGCTACACCAGATTGGGGTATTATAAACGACTGAATAGGTAACATCTTGCGAATATAGTCACATCTTTCGCCAGTGCTTGTGTGAATGTTTGAAGGCATATGCTGTTAATCTTTGGTCTAGTTTGATTTCTTTCCGTTGAAGATCTAGCACAATGACTCGATATTTGCACAATGTCAGCCAGTGCACAATTTGTCATAGTGGTTGTAGATACATGTAGATGGATATAGGAGCGAACCGAAAGCTTCAAAGTATTCTGCTGTATGTTATGTTGTATTTCTGTATTTATAGTCCAAACCGTTGAAATATATTCATCTTTCTGACCTGAATCACTCCTCCAGATAGTAATCCACTTAAAGGTAAACATGGAATTATTACTCGTGCGCAAAGATGAAAAACCACGAAATCGGAAACATCTCTTTAAGGTTTTTACTTTTGTTTCTGAGAAATCTATGAGATGTTGAACATGCAAATGCTACTGTTGTGCGAATGTAAAATCGTGTCAGCGGCTTATCCTACATGTCCAACGTGTAATATTCTGTGATGCTTAGTCAGGATGGGTATTACTATTATAAGGGAAGAATACTACAGAGAGAAGGACATGCATATAATATACATCATGTTTATCTCTAACATGATCTCACTTATATAGCCAGTACACATTCCTTAAACTTGCCCGACGCCCACATAAGCCACAATCTATTTGATGCTTTTATTTGTGTATCTTGTGCCCATACATGAGGTAAGAAATATTTTTCTGTTTTGTTGATTTGTAAGTATAGTAATTTTGTTGTATTGACTTTGAAATCACTTATTTGCACTAGTCACTATTAGTGAAAGTGATCGATTGTCTTTGATGATTGCTCGAAACTGTCTTCAATTGAATCATCGATTATGTTTTTGAAAAATCAATTATTCCAATCAAACATGATTACTTCCGAGATCCAGGAAACTGTCTGTTTTCATCTCTTTTCAACGGTGTTTGTAAAAAAAGTACCTGCTTAGTGGGCTTGATGACCAAACTCGAACAGGGCAGAGAAATGGAAATTGTCATTGATCTTTTGTTTCGGACATAATAATCGATGATCGATTGAAAGAATAAATTTCAACCATCAAACATGATCAAAATTTCAATTCCCAACACTAGTTACTATAAATACCAAATAATGAAATCAGTAGGCTTACACTACAGTTTGGCATGTAATATTCTCCTCGTTTGACTTGTATACATAGGCTATCCGAAGGTTCCGGTAATTAGCATAAACATTATATAATATATCCCAGTTCCTGCCTGGTTCTCTGAGGCCCAGCTGGCGGGCGACCCTATTCTGTCAGGATATCATGTATGCATTATTCGTCGTGTTAGATAGAATTAGCTACAAAAAATTCTGTCAATTTATAACTGCGAATTTGTATTCTGACCGTATAAGCGGTCTAGAAAGCTAGAAAGTGACATTTCGATTATTTAGGACGGTCTTCATGGGACTTCACTAACCTGACAAGTGGATTTTGGTAAAACACGACACTCGTATGGGTGCAAACTTAGAGTAGGTTGTAAAGATTTTGCATTTAATATTGCATTACAACTCGTTAAGATGTTTTCTCGTGCAGTTAGATCAAGTTACAACACACGCAACATCTTGGATTCAACTAGTATCGTATTGGTACCATAAAAACATCATTGCATGATCATAGTACCATACAAATTAAATTGAGTATATATTTGTAGCTACATCTGATACACTTGGTTTGGGGACCATCTAGAACTAAGGTCGTACTTGTTACATTTCATCTGCTGATTATTCTCAATCCCGTATCTTCGAATCGCCTCCCCATGGACATTTTACCCATCTGTTCACACGAAAACAATATTTGGTTTAAAAGTCAAAGTTTATAATGACGAACGTTTTTGAAATGTATGTGATCTCCAATGATTGTTTACACTTATTTGACTTATATTATCAAAACGTGATCAATGAAGTTTTAGCTACCGACTTCCAATCACTAATTAATATAGCCATATATTCCTAGTTGAAGATCCAAATGTTGTTTCGTGGTGACTATTCAGCGTGCCGTTGACTCGTGCTGTCAAATTCATGATTTCGTTGTTTTGATTGCGTGCATTAGGGGATAAATGGTATCGTCGTATAATTTGGCACACCTGGGACTCGAACGGCAGCTTTCTACCAAACTCAAGTCTTATATCGTATTGTTAAAGGTGAGAATCCACCCAAATGTAGACTTTTGTCCCATCATTAAATTTCTGGTTGTATGCACGATTTTGTGCATTCACTTACCTTTGTAGCATGCAATGTTTTGAGATCGGCATGTTTATGTAGAATACACCCAGTATGTCTTCTGGTCTAAAATTGCAAGAATATTTCCATACCTGATCATATGAGTGATGGATGTAAACACAATCAAATACCGGTATATTCCAATATAGGACAAGGTGTAAACGAGTTCTGTAAGTCAAAGTATATAAAGCTTTGCTTCTATTCAGAAAATCTTACGTTTTAGCTTACCGGCCCATTTGGGCTGATAAGCTATTATCATGGTTTGTCATCCGTCGTCCATCATCCGTGGTCCGTCCGTCGTCCGTCCGGGTCTGTAATTTTTTTTGAGATGATGAATTTCCCTATAAATTTGTCGCAATATACTTTGGACCAGTACCTAAAGACGTTTTTTAAAAAAAAATTTGATTAAGTCGTTTTTGCCGATTTGGCGACCATTTTTGCCGAAAAAATTTCATTTTTGGACTTTGGTGGCCATTTTCTCAAAAACTGTCTGATCAGTTTAGAGATTTTTGTTTCAAAACATTCCTCTCATGTACCTTTATGGTATAAGTATAAGTTTCGTTGCCCTTGAATCGCCGGTCTGCGTGTGGTGGCCATTTTGATTTGTTTACGGCTCGACGAAAAAAATTTTTTGTCCCAAATCGTGTCACTAATCATTTTGAGCCATTTCCAGCAAAAAAAAAATTCTTTTTTTTCGGCCATTCAAAATTTGTTTGGACTTGAAAAATTTCACCCAATTTTTCCTCCATTATGGGAGCTCTGTGGAGTAAACTCATAGAACACTTTAAGATACAGCCTAAGTATTGACACATTAAAATGGGAAAACATATGTTGCGTTGATCAGTTCAGTTTTGAGATTTTTTTTCAAAACATTCCTCCCATGTACCTCTATGACATGTTTAGGTTTCGTTACCTTCGAATCGCCGGTCTGCATGTTGGCAGCCATTTTGATTTTTTGGCGGCTCGACTAAAAAATTTTCTTTTGTCCCAAATCGAGTCACCATTCGTTTTGAGCAATTTCCAGTAAAAAAAAATTTTTTTTTTGGCCATTGAAATTTTTTGGGGATTTTTGGGGAAAATTTCACCCAATTTTTCCTTCATAATGGGAGCTGTGGGGAGTAAACTCATAGAACACTTCAAGATAGAGCCTAAGTATTAGCATATCCAAATGGGAAATCACATATTGCGGTTTGAGTGGTGACCTTCAATGACCTTGGAAGGGCATAACAACCTTTTTTTGTCGAAAAAAACAACGATTTGGGGCTTTGGTGGCCATTTTCTCAATATCTATTCAGACAGTTTTCCTCCAAATCTTGCACAAGATTCTCCTTATGTACCTTTGTGATGTGTATAAGTTTTGTTCCCTTTGAAATGTTGGTTTGCGTGTGGTGGCCATTTTAATTTTTGACGGGTTGAAAAAAAACTTTTATCCCAAAGTCACTATTGGCTTCGAGTGATTTCCAGCAGAAAGCAAATTTTTGGCCATAGAAAAAATGCGATTTGAATAGTGGCCTTTACTTTGACCTTCAATGACCTTTGAAATAACCCCCCCCCCCCCCCCCCACGCTCTGTGAATGTGAGTATTAATCTATTACCACCAATACATCCAGATTTTGATGATGTTAATAAAAAACGTAAAGTACAACATTTTGCAATAGAAACAAAGCCCGACCAAATAGTTTATCCAAAGACACACTGGCGTCATCAGGGGCAGACAGTGTGTTAAATGTAGTTGCTTCTACTGTACACCTGATGGAATTAGTATACAACTGCCCAACAACCTATGAAAAAAATTTTATCAATCCCATACGAACCCCATGGAATAGATATATGACAAGTACATAAGTACCTAATCACAAGCCAAAAGGCTACTGAGTTGATGGTATCCTCGGGGACAGATTTAACGTCCGCCAGCAGTGACACCGGCTCAGTGGTATGAATGTAAGTATCAATCTATTACCACCAATACATCCAGATTTTGATGATGTTAAAAAAAAACGTAAACACATGGTAAAGTACAACATTTTGCAATAGAAACAAAGCCCGACCAAATAGTTTATCCATAGACACACTGGCGTCATCAGGGGCAGACAGTGTGTTAAATGTAGTTGTTTCTACTGTACACCTGATGGAATTAGTATACAACTGCCCAACAACCTATGAAAAAAAATTTGTATCAATCCGATAGAACCCCATGGAATAGATATATGACAAGTACATAAGTACCTAATCACAATAACTGTGATAATACCTGTCATTAACGAAGAAAACCATTCAAGATGTAACTTGTTTCTGTATTATAGTTCATACAGAAAATGTGTTTTGGGAACATTTAAGAACATGTTTCGAGTTGAAGATCAGTGTAACAATTAATATTCTGGAAAATCAATACTCCATTCACATGATCTGCCGGCAAGCTACAGCACCCTTTGTGCTATGTTTCTTTGTTATTAGCATCATCAAAATCTGGTTCTATTGGTGGTATTAAGTCGATACATACATATTGATAATACATGATTTACCTGTAACCTTCATATTTGTATAATTCCACTAACAATACTGGAAAATATTCTATGTAAGTATCAATCTCTTCGAGTCTTTTAATGATGCCAATAACATAGGTAAAATACAACATTTTGCAATAGAGACAAAGCCCGACCAAACAGTTTGTCCAAAGACACACTGGCGTTATCAGGGGCAGATGGTGTGTTAAATGTAGTTGTTTCTACTGTACACCTGATGGAATTAGTATACAACTGCCCAACAACCTCTGAATATAATTTAGAATTCCGAAACAAACCCCATGGAACAGATAGATGACAAGTACATAAGTACCTAATTACAAGCCAGAAGGCTACTGAGTTGATGGTATCCTGTGGGACAGATTTAACGTCTGCCAGCAGTGACACTGACTCAGTGGTATGAATGTGAGTATCAATCTATTACCACTAACACTGTCAGATTTTGATGATGCCGATAACACACGTAATATACAACATTTTGCAATAGAAACAAAGCCCGACGAAATATTTGATCTAAAGACACACCGACGTCATCAGGGGCAGACAGTGCGTTAAATGTAGTTGTTTCTACTGTACACCTGGTGGAATTAGTATACAACTGCCCAACAACCTATGAATATAATTTAGAATTCCGAAACAAACCCCATGGAACAGATAGGTGACAAGTACATAAGTACCTAATCACAAACCAGAAGGCTACTGAGTTGATGGTATCCTCGGGGACATATTTAACGTCAGCCAGCAGTGACACTGACTCAGTGGTTTGATTGTAAGTATAAATCTATTACCACCAATACAGTCAGATTTTGATGATGCCAATAACATGCGTAAAATACAACATTTTGCAATAGAGACAAAGCCCGATCAAATAGTTGTTTCTACTGTATACCTGATGGAATTAGTATACAACTGCCCAACAACCTATGAAAATAATTTAGAATTCCAAAACAACCCCATGGAACAGATATATGACAAAGACATAAGAACCTACCGGTAATCACATGCCAGAAAGCTACTGAGTTGATGGTATCCTCCGGGACAGATTTAACGACTGCCAGCAGTGACACCGACACAGTGGTATGAATGTAAATATCAATCTATTACTACCAATAAAAAATGGTGGTAATTGATATAACATTCACCTGTGGGCTTCATATTTGTATAATTCCACTAAAAATACTAAAAAATATTCTATGCTACACCTGAAATCGACAGCATTTTCTATGCTACACCTGAGATAACAGCATAGATATTCATCTCCACACTCGCACTCCAATTTAATACCCGAATATCACGAATGAGCTATACTTGGCTGATGTTGACGATTAATCATTTCACATATGTTACCATTAACGTTCATACTCGCCTTGGATTCGCACTGACGAGTCGTCGGGAAATTTCTATCCCTCACAGAAAATGACATTGGGTTCTCTTATTCCCTTCGTTCTTTTTCTGTTACAATTGAACCCAGATTAGAAAGGTAAGGTGATTTCTCAAGGGGAACACATACCGGTAAATATTATCTGACTCTAGGATACATTCTCGGTGACAATTTACGCTCCAGGTGACTGATTAGTTTTCTGTGTTAACGTTGTTACCACTCTTCCTTACGAGTAAGAAAAATAACAAACTAGCCTAGAAGTTCAAATATTGGTTCTCAAAATAGCGCTAATGTCCTTGGTGACATCACCGACCGTATATGCCGCAACAGAACAAAATTATGCGATGAATTACGTAACATCAGCAATTGATAAATATTATAACAAGCGACAAGCCCTGAACAATTGACACAAGTGTACAAAATTCATTCGGGGTTGGTATTCTTGGGTACCATTTTTGGTAGAGCTAAGCACGTTCACAAGTTGGAAAAATAGCACAGGACATAAAATTGTTAAAGAGTGTATTCATGCCGAAGATGAAACCTTGTAAGTGTATCTGAAATGTAAACACATCATGTTCTAACGGAAATTAAAATTACCCACCAGACATAATGCACTGAGTCTTTAGGTGTAATATCCTGTTTACGTCTCACACGTTTTTTCGTCCTTTTATTTATTACAAAGTACTTACTAAATTAGATACTTGATATTACATGGATGCTAACCAAGGAGGTCATTCACCGGCCATATTATACAGTGTGTGTCGCGGATTTCACAATTTTTTTTTTTGTATTGTTAAATGAATATTTGCCTATATGATGGGTTTTTCGTAGTGATACAATGTGTTACACGATGGCACGCATGATAGGTAATTGCACAAATAAAGCTGAATACCGACTGTCAATCTCACACCATGAATATCGATTGAAGGTGTTATTCTGTATAGACGTTTTGGAACTTAAATAGAAGAGTTCTCTCAGTGTTGTTTACCGAAGATTTTGATTTTGACGTCAGTTGGGGCAGAACTGAAAGTATATGTAGCCGGTAATGTAAACTGTATGTCGTATATATTGATTCTCCTGGTACTTGTTTAACCATTCGAATGGACAGGTGAGATGGTGGCATTATAGTAGTTATTGTCTTGATACTCTTTTTAATTTCATGCATTTTGGAGTGGTTTTCCATCTTGGAGCTGGCCGCCCAAATTACGTATTTTACGCTTTTGGCCAGCCAACAAAGCACATTCTGCCTCAACTGACGTCACGATAGCGGAAACTGCCGAAGCTATTTTTTCATCGGCATGAGAAGGCGATTGTAATAATGATTCAATATATTCGATTACATGCAGCTCTTATTAATTACCAATTAGCGCGAACATCTATTTTATTGCCAAATGTCCACAGTAGCTTTATCTGAACAGGAATAAAACCATATAATGGTACGTTGTCACTATGACTTTAATTAACAGTTAAACAAAAGTAATAAACATAACGGATCTAGAGGTATATTAAAACAATGTTATTGTGCATATTCCATTTCTTCAATAATGGCGACTACTTTTGCCAATCGCAATTCCTGACGTTTTAACTTGCATAGATGTATGATGATGAGCTGAATATTATTATGAATAATTTAGCTCGCACACAGGTTGAATCCACAACAACAAGCGAAGAACGGATCTGGGTTTTTTTTGCTCTCAGGACGGGTGAAAAACTTATAGTCTTTCATTTGATTGGTTTTCAATCAAAATGTGTTTCGTGGTAGTGGGGGATTCAGGTTGTGACTCGGTGATAGTCCCATGCAGCTAGTCTGAACTGTGCAAGGAGATTTGCCAAGCTTATACACGTGACCTCTATTCTTGCCTCTAACCATCTGGTGTATTCACATACTAGCTCGTGGAAACGAAAATTGCAATGGCAGAAAAATGTTAGTATTTTTAACTATCGCTGACTGTAACCTTCTATTGATACTGACTAGAACCAAATATGTCAGGATTCAGTAACATGGCCAACGAGTACTCCATCACTATGCACGATGAATTAATGCAATTATTTATTTTAGAAAAAAACTTCATTCAAATGATTACTAAACACGAAAAGAACGTATGTAAATGGGTCTTAAGGAACCATTTACATATAATTGCATATAAGGTAATTATACCCCGGAGTATTGAGGTGTACGCTATCCTTGGGGACACAAAAACTAATTCAGAGGGATCGCACAAAGGCTTTTTTTTCTATTCTCACACCTGGGCCCTACCTGGGAATGTGAAACATACAATTGCTGTTCCGCAATAACGTGCCACACCAAGGACGTCATCATGTCAAAATAACCATTTCATTTGCAGTGAACGGTCTGACCTTTAACGTCTTGTGGTTGTGTGCTTTTGTTGAGCACACGTTTTTGCTAGGAGAGATTTATTATCGATTGGATTGAAGTATCAAAGAGTAATTAAACCAAATGCATTAAATTTATTTTGCGAAAACAAGCAGAAAGGTAAACCGAAAATTAAGAACTAAAAGTGCAAACTAGAGAAAAAAAAAGTCATGCAATTGTCTCATGTAACGAATACAGATTCGTGAGATTGGGAAGGTGATTTTGCATTATAATAATAATAATAATGTCATTAATTTGTAACGCGCAACATTATGATGCATTTCTATGCGCCGAACTAGAACCGAACTAGATTATGTCGTTAAGTAGATGAGTTATGCTTCAATGTAAGTTTTCCTACAATGTACGCGAGAAAATAACCAACCGATGATGGCATGTTTTTCCCATATGTTTTTAGCACAGATAAACTCCAATTTCCCGTGTTGTCATGTGATAAGACAGTTCTACCTTGTAAGATTTCCATTGGTAGCTGTAACATATCGGCAGTGACTTCCTTCTTCCTCAATATACTTCTGAAGCACCAATTCACAAGTGCTACTGCATGCGATGCTATGAGGATCACGGTTATAGTGCCAAATCTATAAGAGTGCAATATAAATTATCATAATCCATGATTATCTGCAACTGCCTGTCTTGGGTTTGGAACAACATAGTGAAAAAATGCCATCAGTTCAAGGGTTGTTTGGAAAGTGAAAAGGTTTGTTTGTTTCAGATTTCTAAATGGTTTCAATGGGTTGCTGGACATTTGTATACTATTTCCCTTGTACGTCAGAAACAACTATATGTCACACACTGTTTGGTCCTAATGGCGTCAGTGTGGCATTTGTTGTGAATATCTGTTCTGGCTTTGCTTTTGTTCCAAAATGTTGTATTTTAGGTTTGGTATTGGCATTTTCAACATCTGGTTGTAACGTTTGTAACGGAACTATCTCAAAGTATTACAATGAATATTATGAGAAGATTCCATCAAATTGTCTCGAAGAGAAACGCGATAGAAGAATCTGCCAGTAGATGACAACGTTGGTGGAAATACTTGTCCGTGGAAACTTGCCAGTATAAATATTATCAAGTTTAATTCTGGCAACACACGATGAACTTCTATTCCGAAAAGCATAATCGGTACAAGAAACTGCCAAACATTTTAACCTAGTACTATAGTACTGAGTATCTAAACCAGGAGAAATATTGAGAATGAAAGTCATGTTTCCAAGCTGCTTGTTACCAAGGTCAAATCAATGAAGAACCATAAAAAATAATATATTTTTATGAGAGTGCATCCATCTGTAAAACATATTATTCTATCCTCAATTAATAATTATCCTGGGTATCATCAGGGACGAGTATGTGCACGTGCGGATTAAGATCAAGTGTACTTAATCGGTTATGCAGTACAAGCTGACCGTACTGATGCATATGAAAAGCCGTCCAATATATATTTTTTTTACATTTAGAGTAGTTGAGTATTAAGCGTGAGGAATTTGTGATAATGAGGGAGCTGCTGTGTTCGTGGTGATTATATGCATTTTCTGTTCAAAGTGGAAAAATGCCCGCAAAACAGACGGGGTGTCATAACGACAATGTACTTGAAAAGCCCCAGATCAGTAGATGCAACCAAGTGCTGAGTTTCATCCCATCAGTTCCAAGTGCGCCCAAAAAAGAGAATATTTTCGTGTCTACGATGGGGAGGGATGAAAGTTGTATGGAAGAAAGACTTTAAGTGATTCTTGACTATAAAAAGGTTTCATCTTCTAACGGATAATCTGGAAAAAAAACGATATTGTGGGTATAAAAATTCCGTGTACAAAAGAAAGCTTTACTGAATAATTTCGATTTGCCATCGTTGGTTCAAATCTGAAATCAGTATCAAAATAGACCTACCCCATAATAATTCATGACAACAACGTACATGGAAACATCAATACTGGCTATCTAGTGGGTGGATTTGATGGCTGAAGTCAGGGTTACATCCTATGTCAAATGGGGTATCGCTACAGCCAAGTTTGAAATGATTTGTTTCATTCGATTTTCCAGGCATCTTAGTTCCTATTCAGTTATTTACAGTATGGTGTTTTTGATAGATTATGAGATATACCGTTCTTGTGTTACTGTAGGTGAAATGCAAAAAACATTTGTCAAAGTCTAGTGCATTCCTACCAACACACAAACACTTCCCGAGAAACACCTACCTCATCATTGTTGAGTTAGTGAAAAGCTGTTTGCAACGAAATCACTGGGAAGAACACTTGTTCCACCAGTATACACTTCAGGAAAATAGAATTATAAATTGACGCATCGTAATATTGAGACTCATCTGATCACGAATGACACAACACAGAAGCCTATTCGTTCACTGCTTGTGAGTGCTCCTGCTGTATTATTTAGACGTTATATTTTATGTACCTTTCTTTGGTTTCTACTGCGTAAAAACTTATGCCATATAACTGATATGTGATTTTAAAAACTGTTGAGGAACATTTGGAGTGTACAAGGCTGCTTTGATCAAGGTCACCTCAAATGTGAACAAAACTATAATTTCTACCTACAGCGATTGTCATGACAAAAATATTATGTTTCGCATCTGACAAATGGACAAGTTGTCATACGAGTTCCAGCAGCAACGGACAATACATCAAAGTTTGTACATATCAATAAATGCAAACCGTCATTGGGGAGCTATTTTGCGCAGTGACAACAGCAGACGAGGTTACGAAGTGTTCAGGTCCCCTGCAGTTGGCCTCCTATACCTGACCATCACAATTATATTTCATATCGTTACTTGCAAACGTCAGCAGTGAGATAGCTAGCTGTCACAGTGTCTGATGTCATAGAAAAACGTTCGAAGGTTGCAAATCCAATAAATATGTCCATGTCTTAGTAAGGTGGAGTTAAAACTGGTGTAAGCCAATCTCAGGTGGGATATTAAAATATCATGGATTGACATTTACATGCAGATTGATCACGAATACTCCTCAATTCTTACGAGAGTGTTCCTGTAAGAATGATGAATTAGCAAAATGAGATATTCTTCTTCAATGGAACAACACACATTTCATAATATTACATCATCTGGCATATGTATATGAAACTGAACACCACAGACGAACAATTTATTGTAGACGTCGTACATTGTCAGTTACCAATAAGTGTTATCGAATGTCATCCAGTACTCTAAACCCTGGAATTGATACATATTTTTGAAGAACATAATGGTGACATTTTATCGCATGAGTGTATTCGAATTCTTGATGGAAACCCCATGGCATAAAGAAGCCTGTATCCGATATCAGTTAGCTACAGCATGTAGAGCCGTTTGTGTGGTTATAATATTTGAAATAGTTTTGCAAAAGAAAATGTCATATATATCATTATTACACAAAAGATTATCGTGATTGCCGTTGGAATACAGAGCAATGTTTTGGTAGCATGTTTTTTCGTCTCCTGGACGTGTTCTTTGACCAATAACATTTTTTCAAATGATTCAAGTAGTGCTTCGCCAGTAAAAATCAACCAAACTTCGTTAGTTATGATGATCATCATTTGTTTGATGTACACCCATACATATGCGTGATCAATCTGAAATTAATCATATCAGACTTGAAAGTCTCAGCTCTCTACAGTCGGTGCAGTCTAATTCCTATCAATAGAGCCGTCCCTACTGATACAATTTTTACATTTTAATAAATCGTGCCTCGAATTTCTCCATTACATCTTGAAATAACAAGGAAATCATTGCAAGAATCGTGAAGTTATGACGTATATTGAATACTCTATTGAATGGGTCGAGATATACCTTAGAAATGCCACCAATTGCGTGGTGTCATTAGCATATCGTTGTATTGTTCTTAAATTTGATTTCTTATCAAAATCATTGGCCACATGAAACAGTGCATAGTTCTCGAGTACAATTCAAATCCCTTGAAAGTGCTCACGTATAGAAAACAACACGAATCCCCGTGATGAGATGGTATCTGTTTGGAAATGACACCACGTTTCCTGGAGCAAACTGTGTGTGGAGGGTGGGGGAGTATATATAGATGGGGAAGATGGAGAAATAGATAAGTGTGAGTGAAGTGATTTCCATATTTGGCACAAAGAACTGAATGTAAGTATCAATCTATTACCACCAATACAGCCAAATTTTGATGATTTCAATAACAAACATAAAATACAACATTTTGCAATAGAAATAAAACCCGACCATTTACTTTGTCAAAAGACACACAGGTGTCATCAGAGGCAGACAGTGTGGTGAATGTAGTTGTTTCTACTGTACACCTGATGGAATTAGTATACAGCTGCCCAACAACCTGTGAAAATAATTTAGAAATCATAAACAAACCCCATGGAATAGATATATGACAAATACATAAGTACCTAATCACAAGCCAAAAGGCTACTGAGTTGATGGTATCCTCGGGGATAGACTTAACGTCCACCAGCAGTGACACCGGCTCAGTGGTATGAATGTAAGTATCAACCTATTACCACCAGTGCAGCCAAATTTTGATGATTCCAACAACAAACATAAAACACAACATTCTGCAATAGAAACAAAGCCCGACCAATTACTTTATCAAAAAACACACTGACGTATTCAGGGGCCGACAGTGTGGTAAATGTAGTTGTTTCTATTGTACACCTGATGGAATTGGTATAGTATTGCCCAATAACCTATGAAAATAATTTAGAAATCCGAAACAAACCCCATGGAATAGATATTGGACAAGTACATAAGTACCTAATCACAAGCCAAAAGGCTACTGAGTTGATGGTATCCTCGGGGACAGACTTAAGGTCCACCAGAAGTGACACCGGCTCAGTGGTATGAATGCAAGTATCAATCTATTACCACCAATACAGCCAAATTTTGATGATTCCAATAACAAACATAAAATACAACATTTTGCAATAGAAACGAAGCCCGACCAATAACTCTATCAAAAAAACACACTGGCGTCATCAGGGGCAGAGAGTGAATCCTGATATAGAAACCAAAAGGTAGATTTGTGATATAGATGCAATTGTCATTTGTTGGAATGGACCTGTTTGTTTATTTCATCCCTACAGGCAAACGAACATGCCAACAGATCGTCGAGTTTTTTGTCGATTTAGAATATATTCATTGAACGAAATCTCTATCAAGAGCAAATTCGTCAGTTCCGATAGTATCCTATCGACTTTGGGAATGTGTACAAAACTGCTAGGACTGAACTATGTCGTTCGATTTCACTAGGCATACATTTCATCGTTCCCTATCCAGTTATTTTTCAGTATGATGTAATTGATAGATTATGAGAGTGCTTATATTATAGCCTGTTTTCATAAGCACTGATAATTTTAACAGGAATAGACAATAACAGGAACAGACAATACATTAAATCTGGTACATATGAATCAACCTTCATAATGCAAACCGACATTGAAGAAACCAATTTTGCTCTACGACATGTAATAGCAGACGATGTTACAATGCTTTCAGGTCCTGCAGATGGCCCCCTTCACCATCACAGTTGAATTTGATATCATTTGCTGCAGACATCAGCAGTGAAATGGCCAATTGCCACATCGTCTGACCCCTTGGAAACTATGTCACTATTGCAAAGCCAATAAATATGTCACTCTGACTCAGGAAGGAGATATTAGAACTAGATCTAGTATAATATTCCAATAAGCAATTCAAGCTGTATAAAATATTAAGAACAAATATTTTTGTAGGTGTATTTTGCATTGATCACATGCTTTGCTACTGAAAAGTTATCATTCATCAACTTAGTCTTCAATGTATCAACTTGAATGACCAGTTAGCAAAATGATATATATATCATTCTTCAATAGAAAAACATGTTTCACATGACATCCTGTGACATGATTCTATGAAACTGAAGACTACAGATGATCAATTTGTATAGATAATCTCTATCACCGTAACTTACTCTGTTACCAATAAGTGTCATTATCCTATACTCTAATTCCTGGAATTAATACATATTTTTGAAAAACATCAGGATGAAATTTTATCCGATGAATGTATTGAATTCTTTAAGAAAATCAGGTAACATTAAGAAGCATGTATCATGATAAAAGATGGGCTACAAGGCAAAATTTGTGGTAGCATGCTTTTTTTTCCTGCTGAATTTGGTTGATATTTATGAAACACATTTATCAATAAATTTTGTTGAAATGACCGCCATCTCCAGGACGTATTCCTGGGCAATAACACACTTAATTAAAGGAGATCCGCTAGTGCGTTGCCAGTGAAATAAACCAAACTATGTTAGCTCTGGTGATTATTGTTTGTTTGATGTAAACTCAGGTGCGTGATTAATTTTGAATTACTCCTATCAAACTTGAATATCTCAGCTGTCTACATTCGGTGCAATCTCATTCCTCTGAGAACGTTTCATCATTACAGTCGTCGCTAGAAACTACTGACGAAAGTCTTACTCTTTATCATGTGTTTATTAATATTGCATTGAATTTCTCCATAGGCCTACACCTTGATATAACGAGGTAAATCATTGCAAGGACGTGATAGTGAGTTTGTGACGTATATTGAAAAGTCTTCTAATGGGTCTGGATATACCTTGGATATGTTATCAATTGCGTGGTATCATTGGCATATGGGTGTATTGTTGTTAAACTGAAATTTCCTAGCAGAATCACTGGCCACATGAAACAGTGAACAGTTCTCAGGTACTAATTATAATCCGTCAAATAGGGCTCACTCTAAAAAACGAATCCCCGTTGTGAGATGGTATCTGTTTACAAGCGACATCACATTGTTTAACTGAAGCCAGGATCAAACTGTGGGTGGAGGGGGGTGATAGATGGGTGGAGATGGGTAGATAGATAAGAGTAGGATGAATTGAGTGCCATGCTTGGAACAAGGAACTGAATCATGATAAGGAAACGAAAAGGGAGCTTTGTGACATTAGATGTACATAGATGGATTTCATTTCATTTGTTTAGAAAAACATCGATTTCTTATCGATTTACAATATAATCTCTAACAAGAGCAAATTTTTCAGTTCTGATAGTATCTTATCCACATTGGGAATGTGTACAAGACGTCTGCGTCTGAACTATGTGATCACGTTATATGTATAACTATTATTTGTATAACTAACTGTGGGAGTCTAATCTCTAACAAGAGCAAATTTATCAATTCTGATAGTGTCTTATGCACATTGGGAATGTGTACAATACGTCTGCGTCTGAGCTATGTAATCAAGTTATTTGTAAGTTATGTTACGAATTCTGTTGGCCTTGAATGGCACAAGAGATAAGCTTATTCGCTCATCCTCTGAGAGTGTGGGAGTTCTATAAATCAAGTGTGAACTTGCATTTCCTGCCACTTTTACCCGGCGATAAAAGCAGATACCAACTTTGTCCTTGCAGAAGATTCAATCAGGGTGTTCATCGGAAGATTATACTCCCAAGGCGTACATGTGATCACGTGCAATACTCTTGATAGTACATTGCGCATGGGCTGTTGATGACGACTTCCTGTTGCCTTCTACATTTGAACAACGCCGTTAAGCGAACAATGGGATTGCTATTAATATTCCATTAGACAAAACCGTGAGATGTCGAAACAGCAAATGACCAATCTTGCTGTGATTTCACTTGTTGTCGAGTATGACGTGTCTAAATCATCAACATAATTACAAAACAATAAATGATGTGTTTCATGATATCCAGGTTTTCTCAGCAAACGATATCAGATATTGTTTCTCTTTATGAACAGAGAATTACTAACTTCAGGACATTTTTGGACCCAAATGGATTGAGTTTGAGAAGCACTGTGGTTTCCTTCATAATGCAGGGTGTGACACTTAATTGTCATGTATTGGACTATATAATCATATGTAAGTTTGAATTGTTTTTACAGTTTCATATTATTGCAAATCAAACGAGGTATTTTCACGATGAGAGATTGCTTATCTAGGATATTGTGAATTTGGAATTTTTAACTGTCGATTTCGTTTTTGTCAATCTAACATCAGCCAGATGGCCTTAGTCAGAATAGACGATATTCGCATTTCACATATACAAGAAGCTTATTGGATGGCAATGGCGATGTATTGGCCCAAATTCCACTGGTACCTCCGGCTGTCATTTAGACATTGTTTATATGGCGGCGAACCTGGAGGATTTCGAAAATATCTATGATTTTCCAAACCGTATCTCATACCATGTAGCCCAATTGGCTATGTATATGACCCACAAGATACCTCAATAATGGCACATATACCATGTATACTGGAATTAATCAGAGCAAACAGGGATAATCTGACTGAAGTTCATGAGGAATATAGCCAGGTAAATCACCCAGAATATGGTGAAGCCACTCGGCGACTACTACTGGTCACATTACAGGGGCCAGTGATATATTCATTGTTACACTTTTCTCGCTAATCACATCATAATTCTTTATCTAAAATAATCTATTATGTTTATATGATCTTATGGTATACTGTGTGCATATATTGATATGTTATATATATTGTGAATTGTGGATGAACTATCGGTGAAGCCCGACATAGTTTGACGGTCAAATGTTCGTGATTATAGACAAGTCAAGGTGCATTATCAGGAGTCCTTCAATTTCTGCGCATCGATTCGTAAAACACAAGAGAAAAAATCCATTCCATTTTATATATGTGCATACGGACACGGTCAAGCCATAATGAGTGAATTCAAGTGAATTGTTTTTGTACATATACAATATATATATATATATATATATATATATATATATATATATATATATATATATATATATATATATATATATATATATATATATATATATATACATAGGCAGTAATTAAACGCCTCTCCCTACAGCGATTTTCAGGCCAGGAATATTCATCAAAGCTACATTTGCGTACCAATAGCGTGTATTCAATGAAAAAAACATCATTATTCCAGTGAAGACGGCAGATTACATCAAGGCTGGCATGTGGCAACCAACCTGTACTCTCACAACACATACCAAAATTGTTGAAGAAATTTATACATACGATACAATTTATATTGTGGTGAGCTTCCGGGAGGGGAAGCAGGGTTTGAGAGTGAAGCGAGTCCTTTGCGGCCGTAGCTTTGGGGTCCCAAAAGCCAGAGCCTATTTCATGTTTTGCGGTAGCTTCCTGGCCTATCATGGGTATACATTTCACAAAAGCTCACCTTGTTATCACAGCACCAGCGCGCCCCACACCCCCTCCCCCCGGATTGTCGATAATTTGTTAGGGTGGGGCCCCACAATTCCTCTATGTCGGTGCGGAATATGAGGAGGCCCCAAGCAAATATTTATATTCAAACTACATTTAACACGCCAAAGATATCCGATTTGACCTCAATCTTATTCGTCATCAATATGTAGACATACATTCACCAAATGCAAATTTTTCTCATTCTAATAGAAGAAAAGAATAAAAATAGTTAACAAGCATTCATATTTCAACGATAGTAATGTGTTGCATCATTCATTATTGAATAGTCGTTCATACCATTCATTTTTCATACAAGAGCCGACTATGCTTTCGAGGATATGATCACAAACTCACGATCACACTTCTACAAATCTGTATTAGTCTTCACAGTGCTTTTGTCTGCACTATGATGCAAAATCGAGGCACGATTCTTAAAATGTGAAAATTGCTTCAGGAGTTCTGTGATGACACGTTCTCAGATTAATTAGATTGTACCGATTGTAAAGCAACCGATATCTTCAAGTCTAATGAGGCACCGGAGCTTACATCAATCAAGTCGCAATCATCATAACTAACCGAACGAAGTTTGGCTCATTCCACTGGCCAACATCACCGGAATTACCAATTTTATGATTGGTAAGAAAACATGTCATTGAGTACACGACAGTAACTCCGATAGGATCTTGTTATTACCTCGAGGATCCTTGATCACATGTTGTTTTTCAGCAAGTTGTAAAAAGAGGTGTTCGTTTTGTCGCTGAGCGCCAATCATCATAATCTGTGGGCAACTATTAACAGCAAAACTATGTTTTGAATGTACATCACCATTTCATGGTTGAGGTTCAGTACATTCTACCAATACCATGCCAGAATGTCTCCCAGATGTCATTCATCATTGCAAAGCATATTCGAATTTCACATGAATTGTTATTCAAATAACATGCAATTTTTTTTTCAAATATCATATATGGAGATTTAGCAGACATAAATTGTTCGTGTTTTCAAATAATATGCAACCATTACTGGGGTTCGAACATTGAACTATGACACAGGTCTCTTGTTTTGGCATTGGTTACAGTCTGAGACTGTGTACTACTGAAAAATATTGTATTGACAAGTATAATTTAATATGACAGAATATCTAATATGTATTTCAAGTTCACGTGCGTGTGTTCTATATGGAAAACGTTCCCGAACAGTTGGTATTTCCTCGCATACCAACTGCAGATTCAGGTTACATTGAACAGCTGTGGAAGACGTTATGACATCAGGATTATAATAGTATCATAATGACAACTGTTTTGGCCGCTGTGTTTGCTCTATGAAAAGCCCTTTCCCAGCAGCAACCGATCAAAAAAAAATTATCATGATCTGTTTCAGTATGGTTCTCGATGTTACGGATGCCGAACACATTGATTCATCAAGAAATATATCACTGATAAAATTTACTCCGTTTTGGTACCAGTTCAGTACTCAGTAAATAATAATCGAATACAAATGTGGTAACAAAGTACGGTGTACCGCTTTTCGTAAAAATGTACGGTGTACCACTATTCGTAACAATGTACGGTGTACCACTATTCATAACAATTACGGTGTACCACTATTCATAACAATGTGCGGTGTGCCGCTATTCGTAACAATGTACGGTGTACCATTATTCATAACAATGTGTGGTGTACCGCTATTCGTAACAATGTATGGGGTAGGGCAAAATATAGTAATTAAATTGGCCATTCAACTCAACGCTAAATGGTCTCATTTTGGTGATCCATAACACCTTTCAAAAAAGTATCCCAGCCTAACCACTATGTATTTTATCAATTGATGTATTGGACATCGCGTGATAAGCATGAATATATTTGACGACACATGAGATTTTTCGCTATTCTGCCTCGAATGGACCCGGGGTAAAAAATACCCAAATTTATGGGTGATGATGACCATGCAAAACCCCTTCGCTTCCCCAGCTCCTGAGAAGAACGACAACAAGATATTGCCTTGAAAACTAGGTCATTATTTCCCAGCAGGGTATTCTTTCACGTGAATATACACTCGTCCTGAAATCTGGCATGAAAAAAATATACGGGGTGATGTTTCACAAAGGTCTCCCTTTAAATTGCCTCAGTGAGGTGAACGCTCGCTGATTGACTGAACGGGTTACTGTTCTGTGGCCTGTACAATTATTCATAACAATGTACGATGTACCGCTTTTTGTAACAATGTACGGTGTACCACTATTCATAACAATGTGCGGTGTACTGCTATTCGTAACAATGTACGATGTACCGTGTTTCATCACAATGTACGGTGTACCACTATATTCGTAAAAATGTGCGGTGTATCACTATTCGTAACAATGTACAGTGTACCACTATTCATAACAATGTACGATGTACCACTTTTTGTAACAATGTACAGTGTACCAGTATTCATAACAATGTACAGTGTACCGCTATTCGTAACAATGTACGGTGTACCACTATTCATAACAATGTACGGTGTACCACTATTCATACCAATGTACGGTGTACCATTATTCGTAACAATGTACCGTTTACCACTTTTCGTAACAATGTACGGTGTACCACTATTCATAACAATTACGGTGTACCACTATCCATAACAATGTATGGTGTACCGCTATTTGTAACAATGTCTGGTGTATTACTATTCGTAACAATGTACGGTGAACCATTATTCGTAACAATGTACGGTTTACCACTTTTCGTAACAATGTATGATGTACCGCTTTTTGTAACAATGTATGGTGTACCACTATTCGTAATAATGTACGCTGTAACCACTATATTCGTAACAATGTGTGGTGTACTGCTATTCGTAACAATGTAAGGTGTACCACTATTGATAACAATGTACGGTGTACCACTATTCGTAACAATGTACGGTGTACCGCTATTCATAACAATGTACGGTGTACCACTTTTCGTAACAATGTATGATGTACCGCTTTTCATAACAATGTACGGTGTACCACTATTCCTAACAATGTGCGGTGTACCACTATTCCTAACAATGTGCGGTGTACCGCTATTCGAAACTATTTACAGTTTTCCGTTATTCGTAACAATGTACGGTGTACCATTATTCGTAACAATGTATGGTTTACCACTCTTCGTAACAATGTATGATGTACCGCTTTTTGTAACAATGTATGGTGTACCACTATTCATAAAAATTATGGTGTACCACTATTTGTAACAATGTGCAGTGTACCGCTATTCGTAACATGTACGGTGTACCGATATTTGTAACAATGTGCAGTGTACCGCTATTCGTAACAATATACGGTGTACCGCTTTTTGCAACAATCTACGGGGTACCACTTTTCGTAACAATATACGGTGTACCGCTGTTCGTAACAATGTACAGTGTACCACTATTCGTAACAATGCGCGGTGTAATGATATTCGTAACAATGTACCTTGTACCACTATCTGTAACAATGTGTGGTGTACCACTGTTCGTAACAATGTACGGTGTACCACTATTCGGAACAATGTGCGGTGTACTGATATTCGTAACAATGTACGGTGTACCACTATTCATAACAATGTTTAGTGTTCTGATATTCGTAACAATGTACGGTGTACCACAATTCGTATCAATGTGCGGTGTACTGATATTCGTAACAATGTACGGTGTACCACTATTCGTAACAATGTGCGGTGTACTGATATTCGTAACAAGGTACGGTGTACCACTATTCGCAACAATGTGCGGTGTACTGATATTCGTAACAAGGTACGGTGTACCACTATTCATAATAATGTCTGGTGTACCGCTGTTCGTAACAATGTATGGTGTACCACTATTCGTAACAATGTGCAGTGTACTGATATTCGTAATAATGTAAGGTGTACCAATATTCATAACAATAAGCGGTGTACTGATATTCGTAACAATGTGTGGTGTACCGCTGTTCGTAACAATGTGTGGTGTACCGCTGTTCGTAACAATGTACGGTGTTCCACTATTCATAACAATGTGCGGTGTATCACTATTCATAACAATGTACGGTGTACCACTATTCATAACAATGTGTGGTGTACTGCTATTCCTAACAATGTGTGGTGTACCACTGTTCGTAACAATATACGGTGTACCGCTTTTTGTAACAATGTACAGTGTACCACTATTCGTAACAATTACGGTGTACCACTATCCGTAACAATGTACAGTGTACCATTATTCGTAACAATGTACGGTGTATCACTATTCATAACAATGTATGGTGTACCGCTATTTGTAACAATGTGCAGTGTACCGCTATTCGTAACAATGTACGGTGTACCACTATTCATAACAATGTACGGTGTACCGCTATTTGTAACAATGTGCAGTGTACCGCTATTCGTAACAATGTACGGTGTACCATTATTCGTAATAATGTACGGTGTACCATTTTCCGTAATAATGTATGGTGTACCATTATTCGCAACAATGTACGTTTTACCACTTCTCATAACAATGTACGATGTACCGCTTTTTGTAACAATGTACGGTGTACTACTATTCGTAACAATGTATAGTGTACCACTATATTCGTAACAATGTACGGTGTACCGCTATTTGTAACAATGTATGGTGTACCACTATTCATAACAATGTACGGTGTACCATTATTCGTAATAATGTACGGTTTACCACTTTTCGTAACAATATACGATGTACCGCTTTTCGTAACAATGTACGGTGTTCCACTATTCATAACAATGTGCGGTGTACTGCTATTCATAACAATTTACGGTGTACCACTATTCAAAACAATGTACGGTGTACCACTATTCATAACAATGTGCGGTGTACCACTTTTTGTAACAATACGCGGTGTACCGCTATTCGTAAGCTGAGCCACCTTATGGTTTACAACACAGTGTTCAGATAATGATATACAGATAATTATGAAAATTATACATGATTACAGCAATGCGATGCTGACTTTGATATACTCAATCAGGTGGGCGTAAAACGCCATAGGGCTTGATGAATTGCTGCTGTTCTTAGACAGCAAATATGTCTGATATGCACGTGTGAATCATCTTTCGGTGTATTTTATCATACATGTAGATTGCTCCACCAAAATTAGATTTGTGCACGACATGTAACCTTTCTACGTTATCATTGGGGTCTATCTAATGAACAAAAACGCATATTATGCAAGGGATGAAATGTGCATACTGTGTAATATTAATTGGACAGACACATGTCTCTTTGTCTTTTTTGATATGTCTACTTCCATGTACATCTAATATTTCACTTCGCACTTTTACCGATATCCGTTATACACTTCATGACTTTCCTACAATAGCGCCAATTTTGAATACTTAGAAAACATGAATGATTCAAACCAAGTTCAAATTAATTTGATGGGAGAATTAGACGAGCTAAATTTTCATACAGCCAAGTGCTTCCATTGTCGAGTGCAGACCGCGCGTGGCATATACCGCAGTTAGCGTGGTAATAATGCATTATAAACAGACAATAGACCCCATCATAGATTTTTTCATTATTCAAAAGACAGTTTTGTCTAATCATCCACCATTTTTACCGGCTGTAGACAACTGAAAACTTACACAACCTCCCCGAGTGACCGTACAGGTAACATGTCCGACTCGATTTCACTCGGGATCGTCAGCAAATTTGGATGGCGTCTTCCAACTTGAGGAATGCGATATACTTCGCACTTTTAGTTAGTGGTAAGCTTATGTTTCAACTCGTTTTCTGTAGTAAAAACGGTATGAACACCGGTGGCACATAAATGCTAAACTTACAATTGTTGCTGGTGGTGTGGTGGTGTCGATGCTGGTTCAATTTAGTTATGTCATGTGGCCCTAATACGCTGTAAAATTATCAAATGCTCGGAATGCTCCTAGTTTTATTTTATACTAGTAGCATCATAAAACTTCATTTCAGTATAAGGACACACTGCAGTAATATTTGGTATCATTCCTGCATGTAGAGGTTTTCACTTATCGAAGATGGGGGAAAACTTTTCCCGGGACATTTTGTTCTTGTTCTTTTCATTTTACGACCCCGGAACTGATGTAATATTTATGTACAGTTGCCAAGTCACTTCAGTCTCGGAGGAACTTTTCCGTGTCATTCGGACCTGAAAATTCGGGCTATCGTGACACGGGCCTGTACTTGTTGAGTGGCGACCTTCTCCTGATCCGAGTGACCACGTGTAAGGACGCCTTGCTCAAGATGTACAGACCTGAATGGTTCGTTATGTTCGAGCGAGACCTTCAAGACAAAACAATCATTCGGTAAGTGAGAGCCGTTATATTGTTAGAGTGTAGTCGTGTTATATCATATTATGTAGGCCTATATGCATCAATAAACCAACATGAGCCAACGGGAGGACCACGACCGGAATGGGCGAATTCCACTACTTCTTGTTTAAAGCTAGGCAATAAGCATTTCAACGAGTTGCTAACAAATATGTACCTGTTCACTGCGAAAAACAAATAAATCCAAAAGTGTTCGATTGTACGAAACAATGTACGTTACATATTTTTTTTCTTCAAAACTAATTTATCACACGTCCTTGTGTATTTCCAGAACGTCGGGTCGCGAGTCTGGCCGGAGAACCCCGGGCCTGCTGAATTGTACGGAGGCTCGTGACCTCTGGCTTACCTGTACCTGGGACGCTGACAGCGGTGTATGTGCGGTAGGCTCCGGACACGACCCGGCAAAGGGCATGATTTTGAGTGTCCAGCAACCCGCGAGTGCTCCTCGTCAAAGAAGTCTGATGGTGCACCTATATGCCAGGTACTTCCACACGGCTTGGCAGCTGTGGATCGCCGGTAAGTTTGTTTTTGGTTTTTTTCTGGATACGTTTTCTGTTCATTTCAATCAATCAGTAAGTTAATTGAACGTAATCGAATGTATCCTCATTCATATCATTCATTTCGCTATGCACACATTTCATGCATTAAATCCAATTAATACACTGCCAGCTTCTTCATCACTATCTTGCTACAGCATGCCAGTAATCATGCTGATGATCTCTGTCCGTCTTTCAAATGTCCACTAAAACTGCTACATATACACCGAGATGTTCTTTATTGGTTAATCACAAGATATATAAGTACGTACGGTGTAATTTATTCAAAACTATATGTCTGACTATATGTATGCCATTTCATCCAGAATACACCCAGCCTATTTCCGGTAGGTAACCAGTTGTATTTATTCGCTAGAAAAATATCTCGCTATGATTGTAGCCTACTTGACGCCTGCATGGACGATTGTTGAACCCACAAATGTTAAAACGCCCACAAATGTGAAAACCCACAAATGTGAAAACAAATTTTGTAAATCACCCACAAATGTGAAAATATCATTACCCACAAATGTGAAAAAAAATCCACCCACAAATGTGAAAAAAAAATTTAACCACAAATGTGAAAACGGTTTTTGTCATTTGCCCACAAATGTGAAAATCAAACACAGCATTATTGTCCTATACATTACCTCCATAATACTACACGGGTAACTCCTAACAGCCTACTTAAATTAGGCTCCCCCATAGAGAAACCTGGGGAAGAATAAAGAATGACCCCTCCCTTGCTGCCACCAGGGGCAGCACCGTAGCCACTTCCTCCATTCCCAATTCTCCTATTGAAGGAAGCAGACCTACTTATGCCTACTCTATATTTCTGTTTAATTTTATTGCTTGGATCGTTCCACCTCTGTGGAGACTCGGCAGGAAAGGACTCTTAGTCGTTAGGGGTGTCCTTTTTAACACGTTGACGGTAGTCCACGCCCAGGTTTTCCTGTTTGAGTGAGCTGAGCTGACCATGCCCACGCGTGTGTGTGGCCGGTGCCACGTGTTCTTACCAGCGTGGGAGGTCCACGACTTCTGTTGGCGGTGTGTGGATTCGTTCTGCATCGACGATTTTCCTTGCGACAAGTGCGAATCTCGTTCACCAGAAGACTGGTCAACCGTGTATGGGGCGTTGAGGGATTTACTTCACCTCCGTTCACGTCCCTCCCCACCTGATGTTGACTGCTCTCGGTCCGCCCGGGTGCATTGTCTCGCCGCCATCCGTCGCTTCGACACTGAGTCGGCTCGGCTTAATTTAGCTTTACAATCCCCAGTGAGTGTAGACGCCCTGTCCCTCTTAGACTCACAGGAATTTTGTCATAATTTTGATTGTAATGTCATGTTTGTCCCTACCTCTCCCCCACCTGTGTGTGCGGCTCTGGCCCCGTCAGGTGTGGTGGGTGATGTGGTGGGCCGCTCTCTGCTTTCGGCATTGCGCCCTCAGCTTTTGAGTGTTCGGAGTCTGTTAGATTTTCCAGCTAGCCTGGTTAATCGTTTTCTCTCCATTCACTCCGAGCGTCGTGTTTCCGAGTCCATGCCTTGCGTGGGCGCTCGGAGCCCGGGTCCCAGGAACACTCCGTCCGTTCCCGCGCTCTCATCTGTCACGCTCATGTCAGATGACGGTGCTCGGCTCCCGGGTCCCGGTCGGGACCCGGGTCCCGGTGGTATTACGGCTCCGGGTTCCGAGTCACTGTCAGCTATACAGCTACACGTTGGCGCTCGGGTCCCGGGCCCCGCTCGGGGCGACGGGAACCCGGGTTCCGATAGGAACACGACTCTCGTTAAGGTATCAGATGCTGATAGACCATGCTTGCGTCTTCCTCGGCATTCCGCTACCAGCTCAGGCTTGTCCCTCGATACCACGGCGTTGCTTCTATGCCCACCTCGGGCATTAGTAACTGACGCTAGTGGTTTGGACGAGTTAGAAACAGGGCTAGTTCGGCTCCCGGCCCCTGTCGGGGCCCGGGACCCGGGTTCCCATCGGATCCCAGGATCCGACCAGCCTCCGTTTTCTATTCGGACTAATGGCTTCAATGCTAGCAGTGAGTGCTCGCCTCATCTTCCACCGCATCTGACTGCCTCAGGGCGCGATGTTTCGGTGAAAGTGGGGGGGGGGGGGAGGAGGTTATGACGATATGTCTAATTCTCACTCTCTCTTCCAGTCGATATCCCAGCGCAGCAGGCCTTCCCCGCCGCCGATCCAGTGGATAGCCTCGCCACCAGACAGCTCCCTCGGGATGCCCTCTATGGACCCTGCCACAGCGGGTCGCTCTTTAGCGACGTCCGGGCCTTCGGGCCAGACTGCGGGTTGCTCTTTAGCGACGTCCGGGCCTTCGGGCCAACCTCTCACGACTGTCTTCGCGGGCCGCTCTTCAGCGGAGTCCGGGCCTTCGGGCCACCCTTCGGCAGTGCGTGTGTCGGGCCGCTCTTCAGCGGAGTCCGTTATGTTACCTTCACCTGCCTCCTCCGCGCCTCAGGATTTTCGGCAGTTGGAACTAGACATCTCCTCTCGCATGTCGGCACAAATGCAAGCGATGTTCTCGCAGCTCTCGACTCAGGTGCAGCACAGCCTCCTCCAGTGTCGTCCCCCGACTGCTCCTCCTCCTGGATTCTTGCCTCTCACAGGCCGTGCGAGCGAGGCCACCTGTGGACTATCCACGCCTCTACAGCAGACCCAGTCCCTACAGTCACCAGGCCTCTTACCCCCGGACCCGCTCTTAGCCACTCCGGCTCAGGTTGTCGGCCCTACTCCAGGATCTTCCCGTGGAGTCACCCCGGCTCAGGTGCTCCAGGTGCTGCCCTCTTCCGGCTTCATTCCCTCGGCTTCACGGAAGCGTCGCTGTCCCGACCCGGAGTCCGACTCGGAAGAAGAGGACGAAGAAGAGGATATGGACTCCGCGTCCATACATCCTTCCCTGGTAGACGAACGTGGCTCCTCTCAGGATCTCCAGTTCCGGGAGAAGTTGGTTCTCACGCGTGCGCGTCTCGGTTCCCAGTTTCCGCCAGAGCCTCCGATGGAAACCTCCTCGTCAGTGGAACCAGTTTCTTGTGGCCAGCCAGTACCGCCATCAAGTTCACGCCAGCAACTGCCTCTCAGCCGCAGCGTATGCCAGGCGTTCGAGGTTCGTCGCCAAGCCTCCATCAAGGCCAAGGGAGACAAGCTAAAGAAACCCAAGCTCTCCTCTTCATACTTGCCTTCCCACAAGGACTTCACGGAGAAGCCGTCGGAGCCTTCCAAGAAGACTCTTCAGTATATGTCGGCCCCCTCGAAGATCTCGGTGACCCCTGCCCAGGTAGCAGATGTTCAACAGTCGATTGTTCAGCTGTTCTCATCGACTCCACCCAGGACTGGCTTTTAGCCGCCGCGCGGGATCTCCTCGAGAACCTGGCCCAGCAAGCCTCTGCTGGACCCGTCCCCCAAGCTGCCCTTCAGGATCAGATCTCCACCGCTATCAGATTTCTGTCCAGCGCGGGCTTGTCTATCCGGGACCGCCTACACCAGCTCTCTTACGGCGCGTTCACCATGGAACAGTGGCGACGGGACGCCTTCCTCAAGTCCCTGACTTTCAAGCCGTCCCTGGATTTGAAATCCCGACTACGTTCCGCCCCCATGCTGCTGTCCTGCGCACAGGAGGCGCTCACGGACCAGGCCGCCAACTCCCTGTTCCACGGAGAGGACGGTGCTCTTTCAGCCGAGGAACGGCAAGTGTCGGACCGCGTCCAGTCGGCCAATGCCCAGTTGGTCTCCGAACTGCTTGCCAAGCAGAAGGCTTGGAAGCCACGGCCGTAGCCACAGACCGCTTCTTCTTCAAAGTCCAAGAAACAGAGGAAGAAGCAGCCCTTTTCAGGAGCCCCTGCCTCTACAACCAAGCGTGGTGGTCGCCACTCCGGGTCCAGCCGCCGCGGCAAGTCTAAGGGCGGAGCAGGAGCGTCCAGGCCCAGTCACGACAGTAAGTCCCAGTGCCAGGGAACTTTCTGAGTACCATGCGTCACCAATGGCGACTCCCGCTCATTTTGGTCACGTAGAACCGCCAGTCGGCGGGCGCTTAAATCTCTTTTGGCCCATTTGGCAAGAGATGGGTGCCAGCCCTTGGATCTGGGGGGGTACTCCGGAAGGGATTCCAGATTCAGTTCATAACTCAACCTGCATTATCCCCCATCCCCAAGTCATTCACTCTGCCGTCGGCTCCGGCGAAGCGAGCACAATTGGATGTGGAGATAAAAAAATTGATCGCGAAAGGGGCAGTAGAACATGCAGATCCGTGGACTCCGGGTTTCTACAGTATCGTGTTCGTGGTTCCAAAGAGTTCCGGCGGTTGTCGCCCAGTTATAGACTTGTCGCCTCTGAATCCGTTCGTGCAGACTCCAAAGTTCGTTATGGAGACGCCCAAGTTCATTCAGTTAGCGCTTCCAGAGAATTCATGGGCGATCTCGCTGGATCTGAAGGATGCCTTCTTCCACATTCCGATACACTCAGCCTCGCGAAAGTATCTGAAGTTCGCTTTCCGGGGTCGTGTGTGGCAGTTCTGTGCTCTACCATTCGGCCTGTCACCTTCTCCTTGGATATTCACCATGGTGGTGAGGGAGGTCCAGAGCCTGGCCCACCAGCGGGGATTGTTCCTTCATCAATACCTCGACGACTGGCTCCTACGCAGTCAGTCTCGGGACACGTTGTTGGAGCACCGCGATTGGTTGATCAATACGTGTCAGACAATGGGCCTAGTGATCAATTTCGAGAAATCAGAGCTCGTTCCATCTCGAGATTTCGTGTTCCTGGGCTACAGGTTTGTGACCACGTCAGGCATGGTCTTCCCACCTCAAGACAGAATTTCCAAATTGCGCCCTATTCTAGCCTCCTTCCTGGCTCATCTGTTTCAGTCGGCAGCCACCTGGCAGTCTCTGCTAGGCCTGTTGGCGGCAACGGAGAAGCTGGTACCATTGGGCCGCTTACATATGCGAGAACTGCAGCATTGCCTGAGTTTGGGTTGGTGTCAAGCTACAGACCCCGACTCTACGATGGTAATGTTGTCTCCAGCGGCTCGCGAGTGCGTGCAGTGGTGGATTCAAATCAGAAACCTGTCACAAGGTTCTCCCTTCCGTCTGCCGCTGCCATCCAAGCATCTGTTTACGGATGCCAGCACGGAGGGCTGGGGCGCCCACTTGGACTTCCAAGAGATTTCGGGCTTGTGGAGCGACCATTATTTGTCTTGGCACATCAATGCTCTCGAGTTGGAAGCTGTATCTAGGGCCCTGGCCAATTGGGTATCCGAGTTAGCAGGACACTCAGTTTTGGTTGCCACGGACAACTCAATGGTCGTGGCCTACATCAACAAGCAAGGAGGCACTCGTTCCTTGACACTCAGTCATCAGGTGTCGGCCTTGCTACGGTGATGCAACGCCCAATCGATTATGCTCCGTGCCCGTCACATTCCCGGCCGTCTCAATGTCTTGGCGGACATGCTGTCTCGGCGGGGTCAGGTACAGCCTACCGAATGGACCTTGTCTCCAGCGGTCTTTCGACAGTTATGTACCCTTTGGGATCGACCTCATGTGGACCTGTTTGCCACTCGTTGGAACAACAGGCTCCCCACCTTTGTGTCGCCAATCTCAGACCCCCTGGCTTGGGGTGTGGATGCTCTGTCTATGGACTGGGAGGGCCTGTATGCATATGCTTACCCCCCAGCCATTCTGATTCCGCAAGTGATTGCCAAGGTTCGAGCACAACAATGTCGGATCCTGCTTATTGCGCCTCTACAACCCGAGAAGTCGTGGTTCCCAGAGCTTCTAGATCTCCTTGTCGATGTTCCGAGGCCGTTGCCTCTGCGAGGAGATCTACTGAGGCAGCCACGGTCTCCGGTGTTTCACCAGAACACACGCTAGCTGGCCCTTCACGCGTGGATGTTGTCCAGCGATCCTTCCGCGCAAAGGGATTTTCTGAGGAAGTGTCCTCTCGGCTCGCACGACCAAATAGAAGGTCTTCTTTGGCGGTCTACGAGTCAAAATGGGTCGTCTTCAGTGCTTGGTGTGAGCGCAGGCAGACTGATCCTTTCACGGCCAATGCCCCTTTAATAGCTGAATTTCTGATGTTAAAATTCTCTGAAGGTCGGGTGCCGTCTACCCTTGCAGGCTACAGAACGGCTATTGGTAAGACGCTTTTGCCGTGACAAGGTGTGGACTACCGGATCGATCATGCCTTGACTTTATTGCTCAAGAACTTCGAGGTAGATCGTCCCGTGGCGCGAAACCCCACTCCTGCGTGGGACTTGTCGTTGGTCTTGAACCGTCTGGCATCAGCCCCGTTCGAGCCCCTGGCTTCGGCACCCCTCAAGTTAGTCACTTGGAAAACGGTTTTTCTCCTTGCCCTAGCCTCTGACAGGCGTCGAGGTGAGATCCATGCTTTGGATGCGTCTAAGATTAGCTGGAAGGAGAACTATGCTCAGGTCAGACTGGGCGTTCTCCCGTCTTTTCTCTCGAAAACCCAGCTCTCTACGGCCCATCCATTGGCGATTGTGATCCTTGCTCTCGATGCCTCTCTTGGCACGGACTTGGAGAGTGACGCGAAGCTCTGTCCCGTACGTGCGTTGCGCTTTTACCTTGACAAGACCAAGGGTTTTCGACAAGGCAAAAAGCTTCTTTTCGTCTCTTATCTGAAAAGCTTCAAGAACGATATTCGCTCCCCGACTATCTCTTCTTGGATTAAGAAATGCATTCGACTCTGTTACGATCTCGGCGATCAGCCGACTGATTGTTCTTTTCGGGTACAGGCGCATGACGTACGGGCCATGGCTGCGTCATCATATAATGAATAATAATAGTAATGTTGCCGTTACATGAGGCCCGAGAACCATTGGAGGGTCCTCGGAACCACAACGCTTGGGCGTGTTGTTCGTCCGGCCTTGTTGATCCTTGGGCATCCTGAGCCCATTTCCTTGAAAAATAATTCTACTTCCGGTTTGGTGTCATTTGACACCACAGGTGTAATCTGATACCAAACCACACCTAGTATATTGCCAATTAGCCCTACGGGTTCGAAAATAATGTCCTTTTTGCTCTACGATCAATATTTACTGAGATATGGAGGTTTTTCTGGAAAAGTGGGTGATAATAGGGGAAAGTGTAAATTTTTGGCCTTCAAACACACCAAAACGGCCTAATAACTGATCCTTGGGCATCCTGAGCCCATTTCCTTGAAAAATATTTCTACTTCCGGTTTGGTGTAATTTGACATCACAGGTGTAATTTGATACCAAACCACGCCTAGTATGTTGCCAATTAGCCCTCTGGGTTCGAAAATAATGTCCTTTTTGCTCTACGATCAATATTTACTGAGATATGAAGGTTTTTATGGAAAAATGATGATAATAGGGTAAAGTATTAATTGTGTAATAGGTTTTCAGAACAAAGGTCGGTAACCTAAAAACATTCCTCATGTTGAAGCTAATGTTGTGTCAGATTTTCACATTT
Organism: Terebella lapidaria; assembly: GCA_949152475.1. Classification (NCBI taxonomy): domain Eukaryota; kingdom Metazoa; phylum Annelida; class Polychaeta; order Terebellida; family Terebellidae; genus Terebella; species Terebella lapidaria. The sequence continues at coordinate 26,095,492 of OX424562.1, forward strand.
GTGGGCAATTGACAAAAATCGTTTTCACATTTGTGGTTGATTTTTTTTTTCACATTTGTGGGTGAAGTTTTTTTCACATTTGTGGGTGAAGATTTTCACATTTGTGGGTAGTTGACAAAAAACGTTTTCACATTTGTGGTTGACTTTTTTACATTTGTGGGTGATTTACAAAATTTGTTTTCACATTTGTGGGTTTTCACATTTGTGGGCGTTTTAACATTTGTGGGTTCAACAGACGATCAAGATATAAATAGCCAGGCAGATCAGCTTTTGCTATGTCAAGTCATGTGTTTTTATTTTATCACGAGAAGTTTGCAACTGCCCCGCCCCCCCCCCCCCCCCCTACTATTAGTGCCTTCCCTACCGATATGAATTATTCTCAGTTATCGAACTTATGGTATTGTGACTATTGTCATAACAAAAGCTCCTTCCGTAGGATCACAGATGGCTACAAGACTTCCTTTCGTAAAATATCCGGTATTCTGTTTACTTCGTTCTTGTAATGCCCGTTATGCAACTCAATTCATCATAGTACGCCTAATGTGCAGATATCCGATGAAATATACCTGTAACAATTATTATAGCCTACATGAGTAGCGATTCATTTGTCCATTACCATGGATAAACGTGCCCGAATTATATTAACGTGTGGGATGAACATACTCTGTGAAACTGAATTTGACCTTTTTTCGGGGCTGACGTCCTTTAGTACCTAATAAGTACATGTACTCTCAAGTTGACCACTGGGCATTCCGGATCGTTTCAAGTCGCAAACAGCTTGGCGTCCAGTTCGTCTTGGGCGGTACCAGCCCGACGGCCCGAGGAAGCAGGAAGTTATAGCTTCGCGGGAACAACCCCCTTATTATTTGTAATTGGTCGCCGTAACGTTAATTATTCGAAATTTGTAATAATACTATCCTTTGATACCGAGTACATCCGCTACTTTGGTACTGATACCTACCATGGGATGTCACGGGATGGGGTGTATATAAATGCTCCGCAAGAGACCAGGATCACACGCTGCCGATCTAAGCTGTACGGGGGAAACACTTCACCTTCTCGCAGCGCAGAATGGGGATTAAGGTAAGATCTCTTGTGGATTTCTCAATAGGTTTAGAGTTTTAAAAAAGTACGTCATGATATATTCTCCAGAAAAAAGATAATTTCAGGTAAAAGTACATTATTTTGAGATATTGTGTATCGAAACGCCACATACTAGTATGCACAGAGCGGGTTCGAACAGCCAGGTACTGACAACAGTATGTTATGACCAAGCGCTGTGTAATGTTGTTGAATAATAAAAGTGATGATCATTAAACGAAGTATTTTTAGACTCACGAAATGGTCTGTACATGGTATATAAAGTTTGGTGGAATTGTTGATGCGGTCAAAATATATTTTGTTTTGCCACATTCGTTTTCAGAATATTGTATTCTTCATCTCAGAAGTCATAATACTATTGAAGAGTACACTTTATTCCTCGTATGTATATATCACGAGTGTTCGTATGTTCGAGTGTTCGTAAATGTTCGTATAGGCCTAGGCTATTGCTTATAACCGTCCTCAAATTGTCAAATAGTTTCCGCCAAAATTGTGGGTTTCCACCAAGATTTCTTACGTTTCCGCCAAGATTTTGGGTCTTGGTGGAAATCATTTAGTTCGCACCAAGATTTTATGATTCCGCCAGGATTCCTTCTGTTTGTGCCGAGATTTTTGATCTTCAGTGATATTCCTTAAATTTTTCCCTGAGTTTGTCTTTCCATCCAACGAAATATAATTGACCTTGTCCACTGTTCGCTTATTTTGCCACACTGTCCTCCTAACACCGCTGAGGTACGTTTCTTCAGGGCGACTAGTCCGAAAATAATGTCCGTTTCGCTCTACGACGCACCGTTCTCGAGATATGCAGGAAACCTCGTTAATGACTCGATGAAAATTCTTTTGAGCTTCAGGTCAAATGTCGTTTGACCAGATGACCCCGAAATCAATAAGGTGCTTCCCTCGTGGTATATGGATTTCCCTGCAGCCATTGCCTAAGGACATTTTCAGTTATCGCGCAGAAACAAAGTCCAAAGTTTGACATCGATTTCATCCTCACGGACCTCGGATCCGGCTCAAAATTATACAGCACATCTACATATTATGCCTGTGCAGTGGTAAAAAATTCGATACGATGCATTGAGGCGTTCTCGAGTTATTGAGCGAAAACGAAAACGGCGGGGGGGGGGGGGGAGAGAAACAAATTCAGAAAGAACCATGCCTCAATAAAGACCCAATTAATTATATATATTATAAAACACTGTACTTGTAAGGCTATTGAAGATACAACCTATACCTCCACAGCACACGTACACGTCTGATGATATGTCATAACGAAAATGATACCACAGCCTGTCATCATGGAAGGTGTGGATCATAAATAGGACAGCATTTGACGTTGGTGTCATATATGTATAATGAGTATGAGCATATAATTATTTATTCTATGATTATCTCTTCATATACTGTTAATATAAGTTACAGTCAATACTAGTTATATAATCAAGCCCTTGCATTACTTGGGAATGCTAATGGTCATCGTTTTTTAATCAAATTTGACACCCCCGTTTTTTAAATAGCGGTCCTCCCTCGTGATATCCAAAGTGCCAAAGACATGATTATTTTTTCCATATTTGTCCCGTTTCTAGTTTTCAGAGACTTCTAGGCTCATCCGGTTGTTGCTACCCCTGCTCTTGCTATGGGTGTTACCTGGGAGTACCTCCACGTTGCCTGGATACGGCTGGACGGAACAGACTACAAACGCGGTCCCGTCCACACAGAGATCTGCGAACGGCGAGAGCATCACGTCGTTAGACTTGACTCCTAGAGGAAATCAAGGTCCCTATACGGACGATCCTTACAGCACAGCTTGGGGTCGGCAGATGAACGTGGAGCGAACGACAGAGGAGCAAATGAAAGAGGAACGAACGGCCGAGGAACGAGTTACCCGAGCCCAAACGACCACTACCAAGCTTAGCCTAACGCCCAGTCACGTCACCATTCCGCTCTTCCTCTTCGTGGGTCTGTTCGGTAATGTCTTGACGATTCTAGTTATGAGCGATAAGTCCTTTAGGAACACGACTTCGCAAGCGTGCCTTATTGCGGTGGCGATATCCGACACGATGGTGTTGATCATGGTTCCACACAACAAACCCTTCATCTGGGACCTGCTCGGTGAAGACATCAGGTCCTACTCCCACCTGAGCTGCAAGATCTTCTTCTGGTTCTTCAGGACGGCCAAGATGACCTCCGCTTGGTTCCTAGTACTGATCTCCATCGAGCGGTTCTTCGCCATTTGGTTCCCACTGGAGATGAAGAGGTACGGCACCCGCAGGAACGCTCGGGTCGGCATAGCTTTAGTCTATCTAGTCATGGGAACCTTCAACGCTGCTTGGGTGCACTTCGCGGACATCGTGATCGACGGGCACTGCGTCCCGAACAAGACATGGCCATGGTTTGCCCATCATGCCGAGCGGTTCGTTCTTGCGGGAACCGCGATCGTATCCGTGCTGCCAGGGTTCATCATCCTCTCCCTCAACACAGCCACCGTGGCTCGCCTTGTCTACAGGGAGAGACAGAGGTCGGCCCTTTCCCCGGGCACACGGCGAACACAGACGGAGAATCAGATCATCATGTTGACCGTCATGTTGATTGGCGTGTCCTTCGCATTCATCCTCCTCTCATGTCCGATTGCCATCCTACACTCGGTAGCTACCGTTCTAGGCTTCAACCCGTACGTCTCGAAGAACCGATCGCTGGCCATCGCAATCGAAGTCATGCAGATCATGGAACAGCTGAACTTCACCATCAACTTCTTTCTGTACGTCATGTGTAGCGCTCAGTTCCGCAGAGTGGTCACACGGATCCTAACTTGTGGCCTAGCTGACAAGGCCGCAGGAGGTAAAAACTCAAAGTCGGTGAAGTCTGACACGACCAGGCTGCCTAGCCAGAGCAATACTGCCTAATGATGTTCAGAAAGGTTTCATGTAATAGTACCATGTACTCTCTTTCCAGAGAAATTAGGCTGGGATGCCTGGGGTAACCATTGCTTCATCATTCCGCATTTCATGGACAGTTATATGTTTGTAAACCTTTTTCTGGTGACGTACAACTATTTCATGTATATTGACACACATATCAACTGAACAAAATGGCAACCATTACGATGAAGTAATAGTGATGTTTGCGAAGGATATTAATGTAAAATGGGTCTTGCCTTTGTCTCAGTGATTACATTATAATCGATCGCACTTCTATGCATGATATTATTGTGCATACGAATTAATATTCTTCATACTTCTCACATTTCATTATTTTTGTATGCTGTGTTAATTTTTATATGATAGATGTGAATTGCGGGGTGTGGCATGATCTGAAGCAAGAAATACATACCGGGTCATTCAATAGATTCTGATGTATGTCCCTAGCGAAGTGAACACACTATTCTCCCCGATTCGTCAATAAGAGAAGAATTTCGGCTAATAATTATTCACGTGGATACAATTGTACACCTGTCACAGAATGGTAACTTATTATGAATAAATGCAACTTTTTTCAATTATCAAAAATTGGTTGTCGATGAACATTATTTTATCAAGTGATTAAAGATCACCAGATGATAGTAGTTTTATTCGAGGATCTAGATATGATCCACAGAACGTGATACGTAGATAGCTGTGATTTCGTGCTAGCGAATATTTGAATTTCTCAATAAAAAAAGCAAATATATTGACGTTAATAGACATTCTTTTCGTTTTAAAACTAGTGTGAATTCTTAGGTTCGCTCACGATACTATTGATATTAATTTTGCAGCCAATTTTATAAGACTTTGAAGTACTAGTGATGAAGATATTCTTCGGTTATAACATAGCACCAAGGGTGCTGTAGCTTACCGGCAATCATGAGAAATGCAGAGTATTGATTTTCCAACATATAAATTGTTACACTGATCTTAAACTCTATTGTCAAAACATGTTCGTAAATGTTGCTGGAAACACATTTTCTGTATGGACTATAATACGAAATCAAATTACACATCACAAAGGTACATGAAGAGAATCTTATACATGATTTTGAGAAAAACTGACTGAATAGATTTAGACAAAATGGCCACCAAAGACAAAATTCATCATTTTTTACTTTCCAAGGTCATTGAAGGTCAAATTCAAGGTCATCACTCTAACCGTAATATATGATTTCCCATTTGAATGTGCCAATACTTAGGCTCTATTTTGAAGTCTTCTATGAGTTTACTCTGCACAGCTCCCATTATGAAGGAAAAATTGGGCGAAATTTTCTAATTCAAAAAAAAATTTTTTTTTGCTGGAAATGGCTCAAAACGAATAGTGACTTTGATTTGAGACGAAAAAAAATTTTTTCGCCGACCCATCGACAAATCAAAATGGCCGCCACACGCAGACCGGTGATTCAAGGGCAACGAAACTTATACACATCATAGAGGTACATGAGGGGAATGTTTTGAAACAAAAATCTCACAATTGATCAGACAGTTTTTGAGATAATGGCCATCAAAGTCTAAAATTTGTCATTTTTCGACAAAAAAAGGTCGTTTTGACCTTCCAAGGTCATTGAAGGTCAATTTCAAGGTCATCACTCAAACCGCAATATATGATTTCCCATTTGAATGTGCCAATACTTAGGCTCTATCTTCAAGTGTTCTATGAGTTTACTCCGCAGAGCTCCCATTATGAAGGAAAATTGGGTGAAATTTTCTAAGTCCCAAAAATTTTTCAATCGGCAAATTTTGCTGGAAATGGCTCAAAACGTATAATGACTTGATTTGGGACAAAAAAAAATTTTCGACGACCCGTCAAAAATCAAAATGGCCGCCACTCGCAGACCGGCGATTCAAGGGCAACGAAACTTATACACGTCATAAAGGTGCATGAGAGGAATGTTTTGAAACAAAAATCTCAAAACTGATCAAACAGTTTTGAGAAAATGGCCACCAAAGTCCAAAATTGGCAAATTTTCGTCAAAAATGGCCGCCAAATCGGCAAAACGATTCAATCAAAAAAAATTTAAAAACGTCTTTAGATACTGGCCCAAGGTATGTTCTGACAAATTTATGGGGAAATTCATCATGTCAAAAAAAAGTTACAGACCCGGACGGACGACGGACGCCGGACGACGGACGACGGACGAAAAACCACGACAATAGCTTATCGGCTCAAAGGGCCGGTAAGCTAATAAAACAAGAGATCATAATAACGGACGCATACTTTATTACGAAAATTATGATGTGAAACAAGCCTCAACTTATTTCACATTATCACAGTCAGATTCAATATAAAACAAAGTGATACAATGTAAGAAACAATACTAATACTGCTCGTTCGTACAGAGAAAACACAATTCGAAAATTAAACAGTTTGCAAAAACATATTCACGAATGAACGGTATGATTTCATATATTATTAGGAGGCACATCTTTCAAATGTAGCAGGCGTCAATCCGCCAAATTAACATTGACTTGGCAAATTAGTTTCAACACAATGGACAATACAATATATGCAAAATGTATATACAAGATATATGGTACAAATAGTTGTTGTTCATTTATTTATTTTTTTCAATTGAAAAACTATGAAACTCGACATGCTCATGCAATTATTTCACAAAAAACCCGTGGTGTAACGCATGTGTATTATTTAAGTTACTATCGTTTGTAATATTCCTGAACATTTCATAACATGTACATTAACGAACGAAATGCTCCAATTTGAAAGTCTGTGCACAACTATTTAGCGGCGAATGCTTTCCTGGGTTTCCCCTGTTGTGGGTTTTTCCACATTTTAACCTCGGACACCCATTCCGGGTTTATCGTAAAAGAACCTCTATACGGAAGCTGTGAATTCTGAAACGAAATGAGTACAAAAATGATGCTACATCATTCACTTGCGCATTTGAAAAACGGATAGCTACCTTACTATAATTTGTAAATACTATGATAAACAGAAGGTAATTGTTTTTCACTTTTGAAAGTTTATCGGGAAATGCAAATATATATATAAATCCTTAAACGAAATTATGATATTCCCCGAGATAATATGGCAATATCATCTTAAAGCCATTATTCACTACAAATCACTGATATTAGCCGTCCCGTACCATGAAGCAGGCGGCCTGGTGGGTCTCCTGGGGCTGGTATTTGTTGTAGCGTACTCGGGGGCTCTGCTGACGCGCGGGTCCGCGATAAAACGCATCGGGATCCGGCCTACAACGTGAAACCGAGGCCAGATTGTCAGGAAACAACATTTAGGATCAAGACGTGAATAATTAAACCCAGATAAGGAAATGAATTTGACAATTTTGAAATGTGAATGAGAAAGAAAGCAATTCGAAATCGTTTCATTTTTTTGTTTTTTTTTCTTGTTAAGACTCCAAACTATACTTTTCAAACTATACTCGAATTACTTTTTGTTCCGTACTCGCTGGTGACTATACCACCCACTTACACTGAGCTTGTGACGTACTGGTCGGGAGCCTGTTCTGTGGCGTACAGCGGTTGCCAGGCAGGTCGTGACGTCACCACCCCCGCCGTTCGCGGGACATTACGGCGTGTACCTGCCGCCAGTCGGCCCAGGGGTGCAGGGCCGCCTGGGGGTACAGGGCCGCCTGGGGGTGCGGCATTGCGAGGATAGGGGCGGGGAGGGGCATATCCTGGCGCTCCGGTACTTGTGCTCAGGATCTGCATCAAGTTGAAAGCCACGTCCCTTTCTGGTTCGGGATAGAGTTAGCAGAGAGGTAGTGTGTTATTCGATTTTACTATGAATCAATATACATGCACATATTTAAATTTCAGTGGAATTTATCGCGAGCTCTCACCATATTCGTCAGCGTCCGCCAGCCACGATTTCAGAGCGGGAATATACGCCGGGTTTGTCTGCATGTGATGATAAAAATCAAGAAAATTAATACAGTGGTAATCGATAGATGTTTGTTATTTTTCTCGCGAATTTTGCAAGACACAAATATGTATGTCACAATTCCAAGGCCGTGTTTATCACACATTCATGACCACTAGTGTGAGAGATAGGCAGGCCTTCAGCAATAATTCAACCTCGCCCCAGACTGACTGTCAAGTGTAAAGCATATATATTCAATGTTGCGGGTAGAGATATGACAGACACAGAAATCTTGTTGAAGTTGACTTCTCCGGTGACTGGACACGCTTATTGACGGAAGACATGACAGGGTCACCATCAGGACCCGAGTAGAGTTTTGGCAAATTGTTTGTTAATACGTGCAGATTTGCAGTCTGGTGGATTTTGAACGCGATGAAAATTTGAACATAGAGCCAGTGTAACCGGAGACTAGTCAAATACACTCTCTCAGGTTGACATACAAGGGTGTGTTTCCAGTGTTTTTGACTAGTACGTGAGTGGTTTGTTTGATTGGATGTCCATGTGGTTGCAATGTTACCCAATCGCTAAAACCAAAAAAAAAAGAACACCTGCAAACCTTGCGAGATTTTGGTACTTATTTGCAACAACAGATATGCTTGTCGGAAAGTGATCTTTGAAAACGTTTGCCTTATCTGAAATAACACCGGCAAAAATCATATTGGCAATGAGTGGAAGTTTAGCACTGCGTGACCAATAGCTCGATCACTGTATAAAAGTCACTGTATAAAAGACAAACCCGCGGCCTATTACAGACAACACAACCATGGATCATAGAGCACTACCCAGTAGAAGACCGTATTCTGGATCCTCATCGTCGAGATCTACATCAAGTCTCGCACAGACGGGATCTCGCCCAAGTACCGCCAAGACGAGATCTTCACCGAATAAATTTCAAACGAGAGCTTTGGCGTGGTTGTACTGCCAAGGAAAGGGAATAAAACCCACGGCAGATAAACATGATGTCATGAAAAGGGCATGTACTTACGGTGAATGGAACGCTCTGAATAATGATAATAATGAAACCACGACGAACCAGATGCATTCTACATATGACGCTGATGAGTGCGCAGATTACAATCCTGAAAGAACGAACACCCCAGATTCCGCGTATGGAGGGGAACTCTTCATTCCTGGCGACGACAACTGGTGGAGTACTAAAGAATATTTGGACTATTGGTTAAAAAAGGTGAGCCTTTTTCAGACGGATTTTAGAAACTCCTTCCTAAATGGAGGTAACAAGCAGTGGGGTATATATAATCACTTAACTGATTTTAAGTAAAATATGCATGCTTCAACGAGTTATGTACATCTACACAACAATGTATTTGTATTGCAAAGTGGCCATTGACCTATGTTTAGTCAAATTATATCACTATATGCTCAACCATAAATTACTGAAATATGTGAAAATTTTACAATGCTCGCTTGACAAGACATGATGCTGAAACATTTAATACTGCCAAATACAAAGTACATGAATGTAGTTAAATAGTGAAATATAGTTTTAAGATTGAGTATCGAGCACGATCCACGCAATTTCAATGGTTTCATACTACGTGCAATGATGGTTCATATCTCAGCCGTTTCTTGACCAACTTACAGGAAATTTGGAATATATATTCTGTATATATCTATGAAGCTGACTTGAATAAGAGATTGAAGATTTCATTGATAACTTAGTATATAAATGGAGTTGAATGTTGCTTGAACAAATGTAACTTACGTTGCGTACACGAAGCATTACATGGTGTAGTTTCTTAACTGCAGCGAGTGCACATATCCGTGATCAATAACCTACCCTTAAATTTTAAGTATCCCATCGATAATCATGTCGAATTGATGCGCAAATGTGTATATCTATTGCAATCCCGCAAAAATGTCTTGTGCCGCTGATCAGTGAAGCGCTAAGTACAGATCAGCGGATTATTCGTATGGCAAATACCGTCAATGCTCAGCTGTCGAGAACGTTGTACTCAGGAGTGAGATGTTGTTGTGATTTCGGTTCTATACTGCACTTAGAAAATATTAGAGTCGCTGAATTCTTGATTTTGTTTGCGGTTGAGTTCACAATGCCAACGGATATAGACATTATTAATACGATTGACAATCAATTTCTTTTGCCCAGTGTATTTTCAATGCGGATGGTACATAACATGCTATTTTCACCATCAAACTCTCATCAAGTGTTTAGGTAAATCCCAAAACAGGCAGTAGGTTATTGTTCTATGATAGGTAATCTAACCATAGTCAAGGAACTGTACCCTAAAACGCTGTCAGTTTTCTATGTAAGTTACATTTGATTGGCGGTGTATAACGTTCAGGATCAGTATTGATATCGACTGGGTCTTCAATATGGCCATTGGACAAGCATTGTAGTCGTGGATAGAACCTACACAACAATTTTCAGCGCAATCCATTACCAAACTGCAGAGTTATAGGCCAAACAAAACATACCAGAATTCTGCTGATAAGGCATGGATCCTGACTGATAAGCATCCTTAAAGCAATGAACCCCGAGAACGTTATGATATTGATGCCACTGATTGCACGTACCGGTTTGGGTGGATGTGGGTTGTATGTATCACGGATCCCCTCCACCTGTCTGATGTCACCTGTCCCTGGCGTCTGGATCCGGTTGACTCCCGGTGTCTGGATCCGAGTGACTCCAGGCGTCTGGATCCGCGCGGGGCCGGGTGTGATATTCCGGGCCGCGGCACTGGGCGGTCTCCCCGCAAGGGACGGGGTCTTAGCCGTGGGGAGCTGGACGCTGCTGACGGCGCTTGGAGGTCGGGAGATGACGCTTGGGGCCCTGGGCGCGGCGGCGGCGACGCTGGGGGCACGTGCTCCCAAGTCGATGATCTCGACGTCTGGGGTCTGCGGGAGTCGGGCGGCTGGCGTTGCGGTCCTAGCGGCGATGGAAGCTGCCGTGGCTGGTCTGGAGACGGCTGAGGACGGGGGCCGTGGTACGTACTCCTCAGGGGCCGGAGTGTTGCCCGTCTTCCACGTCAGCCAGTGGGGCTCTCGCTTGGGTCCGGACGGAGCCTTCTGCCCCCGACTGTTCGTTGGCTTTCGGCTGTTGCTCTTGGTCCCATCCCGTTTCGTGGTGACATGATCTGTAAGGGATGTGTTGTTTCTCAGAATTTCATTCAGCCATTGCAGCCCTGAAGACTTTCTCTCAATTGTTTTCGTCATTTTCTCTATGGTCTTTTCACCAACGTTATATTTGTCCTTTCTGAGAAACCGGGTAGGCTTACAGTCTCTCTTCGAAACAAGAGCCTCTTTTTGAACAATCCAATAAATATCTTTACGTATTGCGTATTACAGCATGGGACATCCAAAGAACCAAATGACTTCGTGTGGTTGGCTGCTCTGTAAATAACGCGAGTGTCTGCCAGGTACGCCAGACACAAATCATTGTGCGAAAAAAATGGATCATCCATGCATATAATAGGCTACAAGTATTAAGAGTATTAAGCTTATGGAGAACGCGATCCTGTCTCGTTTATTGACTGTTACAAGCGGCACAGGGGGCGTTCAATTCCGTTGTTAAGAACATGTCAAGCTTAGCAACAGGGCCTTGTCTTGAACGAATCACACCATACATACAATCTTGTTATGTAGTCTTAAAGTGTGTAAAAATGGGGATCCCAATCTATCTGCACCCTGAGTTATGTGTGCATTGAACGACATTTGACATGCGTTCAGCCGGATATTAAATAACCCTGGTTAAGGAGTTTATTGACAAAGACACACAACTTAGACGGCTATTGGTGACATATACACTGCGCCTGTATAACAGAACATATACCCACTTCAAAGGCCCTAAACGCCTCCAGTATACAATACCACATAGGGTTCCATCTTTTTTTTGTAGTTGCCGACAAAAATCAGCGACCCAGTTCATGCTGAGAGTCAGAATATTTATGACGTTAATGAAATCGATATTTTTGAAAATAAAACTTACCAAGTTCAAATCTGCAAAAATAATATGGTTATCGACAACAATCCAATTTCACTTTTAACAACGATAACAGTGAGTTATTATTTAGTTAACATGGAACCGTTATATTTAATATTCGGAGTTCCTTCCTAATACACCGACACACATTAAGGTCTTTTATGTGTGTGTATATCGCATACAGTGTAACATTTTCTCACCTGCTGGTGCCTCGTTGTATGTTTGTATCAACTGCACGCCTGGTCTCAAATAGCTTGAACTCAACTCCGCCAAGTAAGCTGTATGGGACACAAAACCCAATAGCGATTACACGATAGAATATTTCAATGTGTCAATATAATTTCTTTTATTTGTATATGTACAAATATAATATATTGATATCACTTGAAATTTGAATGATAAAGGGACAAAAGCGATGTGCCTGCTTTTGATTATTACGGATATATACAATATGCATATATCAATAATAATCAAATTACATTTAGTAGCATATTCGATGAAGTAGATTAAAAAAAACTAATAATTTCAACATTTGAACAATTGAATTTGCGAGTTGTCCAAAAAAATATAAAATATCTGGTTTTGAAATATACTTTTTCAACATTTTAATCAACTTCCATGCAGTTTCATTCCAACATTTCCTCTATTCCAGCACAAACGTATCAACGTCACTTATAAAGTGTATCACTTAGGATAGACTCGTATCGATCGAAAGGCCCAAAATGTGACCCAAAATGCTACTTTTCAGTAACAAAACGATTTAAGAAGAGCTATTAGAATGTTTTATATGCATGCATGAAATTGTATGTGGTGGATTTTTGGCGACCAAGGACTTGCCCCAGACGACACTGAGTGGTTAAGTTCAATTGAATTCAGTTTAATTTTATTTCATTTTGGGCCAAATGGAAGACAGCTAACTAAAGCTAATTTGGCCCCTCAATTTTCAACACAATTTATAGTTTTCCCATTCCATCATGTCATCATTGTGTATAACCTTATTGATACTGTGTGAATAAATTGCTACTAGTATTCTATCCTATCCAGACCTGGAATGTGTCAATAATCTTCTTACACATGGTTGTAGGAATGCTTGTAGGAACAACTTAAGAATGTACTATGAGCATATAAGACATCAAGCATTATAAGGTTGAGCTTTTAGTGAAATGGATTCGTTCTCGAGCTTGACCTCAGACGACCTTGACTGCTGATTTCTAAGTCACATTTGAAAAAAATACGTAAATTCGCCTCTGCAGACGATAGACTTGAATTTTAATGTATTTTGAATATGCACTGTATATGAAGTCATATATGGATATGGTGGATTTTCTGGTGATCTTGAGCTTGAGCTCGGATAAACTTGAGTGATAGATTCAATATCATAATCAACATGACTTTCACAACAGTTTGAGACACAAAATCTCCAACACGATCGACCTTTAATCTTTTCGATTTCTATGAGCTAATAGTTCTATCGGAAATTGGGTTTAAGCCATTGGGCTATTTTTAAGGATAAACTGATTCAATCATGCGGATCAAACTGAACCTGGTCCACGACGTAAATCATGAACGTTAGTATGTCGTCGGCTTATCAGACGTGACACGAGCCCTAATCATTGGGTCGCTACGACCGTGTGACTCCCTGCCTCACTTGCTTGAACCCTCACCTGCGCCTAGCCCCAAAAGTGGCTCTTTCAACCTGGTGATCTACATGGGTGGTTGATCAACCGCCCATATCGATCACCAGGTTGAAGAACCACTTTTGGGGCTAACCTGCGTCCGCCCAACCCACTCATCCCCCCCCCCCCCCTTTCCACCCCCCTCCTACTTTTCCACGCTCTCCATCCCTGACACCCACCGTTCTGTCCCGCCATCCGGGCCGCCGTCATCAGGTCACCCGCGCTGACGGCCATGCCTCTCCCGGGCCCCGTCCGCTCCTGGATCAGCTGGTCAACGTAGTCCTTGACCGCCGCCACTTTTGGGGCTAACCTGCGTCCGCCCAACCCACTCATCCCCCCCCCCCCCCTTTCCACCCCCCTCCTACTTTTCCACGCTCTCCATCCCTGACACCCACCGTTCTGTCCCGCCATCCGGGCCGCCGTCATCAGGTCACCCGCGCTGACGGCCATGCCTCTCCCGGGCCCCGTCCGCTCCTGGATCAGCTGGTCAACGTAGTCCTTGACAGCCGTCCGGATCTCCTTCTCGACTCCGGGCTTCATCCCCCTCGGTGTCAATTGCTACGCTAGAAGGGAAATATCGTCAATATGTATACTGTGCCATGTATAACATGAGAAGAGTCAGCATTTTGTGACAAGTTGTGTTTGTTCATTTTTCCCACTCTTAAATTTTATGGTTCATTAAAATATATTGATTGTATTAAAACTAGAAAAGGTGTCACATGACGGAACACAGGGTACCTACTGGTGTAGTACGATTTAGTTATCCACCAACAGGGAGCAAATCATCTAAACAATTACTACGTCTTGAAAATGTATCAATTTTACGCCGTCATTCACTGTCATGGTGAAAGCCATTGTTCCGTATAGTATTATATTAGTATTATCCTTTATATGACATAGAACATAACCGGATTAGCCTGTGTATGTTCTCTGTACGTGTAAATACCTGACTGATGGAATCGTGTCACAGACACGCCCACGCGTAATAATCAGTTTGGTTATTAGGTGCAGGGTAGGAATATATAAGTCGGTTACTTTGAGTTCACATAGTGGGTAGATTATCTTCAACTCTAACGGCACTTTCAACACTTCAGAGGGCATTATTGTGAAGTGTTTGCTACCGGTGAAAGGCGTTTCAGCACGGTAAATTGCCAATAACAGTATCCCCTGCCTGGCGACAATTTAGCAATCCCGTTGCTTGGAAATATGTGTTTCAAATTTCGATGTGATATATTCCACAACCAGGTCGAGGTCCTGGTAAATTATATATTATAGTGATATTGCTTTGTGAAATAAGTTACACATTATTTGACAAGCTCATAAAACGCATCCCTATCTATTGAATCAACATATGCTGATGTTTTTTTTCGTAAGATATAGAAACAGTGAATATGCAGAAAAAAAAGTTGTTATATACTGCTTAGACATTCATTTTGGACGATTTGTTTCCATTTGTTTGCTATGACCACTACATGCCTAAGTCTATGAGAAGTTTAAATATCGTATATGTAATAGAGAAAGTACGAGTAACTGTCCATTCGTAGATCTGAAAGGCCGAGGCCCGAAGGGCCGAGGCTTTTCAGATCTACGAATGGACAGTTTACGAGTGCTTTCTCTGACTTAAAATACACCCCCAGACTGTCCATTCTTAGACTCAATAAGAATGGACTACATTCTTTTATTTCTGTCCATTCCTGAAAAAGAATGGAGGGAACAAACAATAGTGTGACGTCACAGGTGTATTTTAAAAGTTCATTTTGGTTTTTGGCACGTCATGATGGTACCATGCATGTGAGACCATATGTGAATGTTGGACAACTAAGTATGTGATAATAGTTCCATTATTGTATGTCGTCAAGAACGAAACAATCCATAGCTAGCAAAGTTCTAAACTCAAATAGTGTTTTATATACTGTAAAGCTCTAGAACATGAGAACTTCCAAACAGAAAACAAACTTATAGGAAACTAAGATGAGGTCTTGGTTTACAAGGTATAGGCCTATAATACAGAATAGAAACACTCGCGTAGGTTATCTCATATATACCACCTATATATTAACAAATCAATAAAATAGCATGACATAACAGTATTACAAGAATGTACTCACCTAGGCACTGTGATGTCGGCTTATGACCTTGGAGGTCTTTCTTTTGTTGTCAAACTTGTCAAATTCTTATCACAAATTCGTCTCACTGTATCCATTGGTAGACGTAGGATCCATCATAATTTCCGAAATGAATGAAAAAATACTTCAATATATATCGGTATCCATACGCGCGCCTACCAGGCTGCCCCCTAGGGTCGGTTCCCAACTCACATAGACAAGTGTCAGGCGAACGACTGTCTCATGGCCTGATCGATATTTCGAGTTGGGTTGTAGGTGATCGGAAACCAAACAGCGAACGGAAGGCTTTTGTCGCGTCCGCTCTGTCGTGCTTTTTTTTCTTTTGCGTGTGTAGACCCCCGCGCGTCCACACACTGCAAATGAGGGGCGGATTTCGTCAGTAGATGACGGCTGGCGGTGAAAATTTCTTTGACGGTCTACTTGCATTGATATTTGTCAATTACAAGACTTGTTGACAATATTGCCAGCGAGGTGACCAAGCAGTCGTCGCGGCCAGGGCGGTAATGGGTCAGAAGTGGCTGGGGTATAGACAGAACTCTTGACCTCATGACACTTTATATATAAAGTTTTTAAAAAAGTGTATAAAAAAAAATAGCCAGTCCACTGGAATCAATCAATGTCCGTATTTGTTGTGACAGAAAACATCATCCGTTTTATAAATGTGGTAAAATAAATTAAAATGAATAAATAAACCATTGATTGGGTTTCAGAGAAAATTTCTCAAACGATTTCTCTCTTTTATTTTATAGACTATGCATGATACATGTTCATAATACGTTTCACCGATTTCGTTAACGAAAGTGTAACGTTATTATACCTACATTTTATTATGCCACAGATGCATAATTGATTTCGTTCTCAACTCTCACTCTGTGCATGATATTTCGATGTTCATCTATTTTCTTTGCCAAGCTAAGTACACCGAACGTGCCTTCGTCATAGGAACCCTCCGTTATGTAATTCTAGACAACGGGATATAACTGCAACCATATGTGAAGAATATCGTTCACGGCCGATATTAAGCCGGTTTAACTGGGTCGTCGTGTGATACAATGAGCCGGCAGTTTCAATTTAACTGTTTATTGTGGTGATAAAGACTGATGATCAATCACTCACAATCAGGGTCGCACTCTCACCTACGTCGGGTGATATCCCAGTCTATATTTCTATATCCCTAGTATAGTCCTTTATACAACTTGCACATATATCCGATAGATTATATATCACTTGAATTCAGTTCGTATATTAATATCGACAGTCTCACAGGAACTTTTGTATATACGTCCTGTCACTGGGATTTACACTACACTTCTGCGCAGAAGACCGGGGCCGAGGGACCATGTGGCTGTGTAATTTCCCGCCAAGTGTAAGCGGTGTTGTGATAGGTTGAATGTGTGGTGCAATGCGCTGATGTCACCGGGAAAGTGGGTTTCCCCGGCTCGTGTCAATACTTGGAATGTCTGTATGTGTGCACGTGATGTATGGAGTATGTGTGTCAAGTTCTATGTTTAGAAGTCAGTGCATGTGAAGGTCAAGGTCGAGTAAACGGGGCCGAGTGTACTGAGCTAGCGGGGCCGCAGGTGCGTGGTTTGACCTGTGTATGTAACCATGACTACATGGAGTTTATGCTTGTGATCGTATAGTGTGTACTTGTCCTGTATGTAAGTCATGTAGAATGAATGTTTGTTGTGGAAATGTGTAGTGCGCGGGAGGGACGGGAGTAACAGTCGCTAAAATTACTACATAACACCCCTTCATTAATCCTACGCCCTCGGGATTACCCTCCCCGGACCCTACCGTCGCCAAAAACTAAACAATAAAAAGCTAAAAAGTCCTAAAGGTCAAACCCAAAAACACTCACACACACACGCCGCGCGAAATGCGAAAACACTTCATACAATAAAAATTCCTAACTGTCAAAATAAACGTCAGCAGTCAGTCCGTCAGCAGTCTCTACGATGATACATATACAAATACATTCATAACAATGACTGATGAGGAATGGAATGTTAAAGATGGAATGATAAACAAAACTCCTCGACGTTTCAAAGCGAAACGGAACTATAACTTTAAGAGTCTATTGAACTGAAATAAAATGTAGATTAAATTTAACTAAATTACATGTATAAAAACAAAAAGCCATGACTAGGATATTAAATGTATATGTACAACTATTTACAATATATATGTGCCGTGACCAGAATTGTTTGGTCACTCGGTGGGGGCCGCGTTCAAGGGGCCGAACAGTTCAGGGACGAATTTCACTTGTCCTCCCGTTCACGCCTGCTGGCGGGAGGAGGCGGGGCCGCTGGCGATGCCTGCCGCATCAGCTGTAGCTGTTCGTCCGGGGGCAGTCTAGGCAGGATGGACACGATCGTGGCCAACAACTCCCCCGGGATGGTCGGTGTGGTCGGGGTCGACGGAGCTTGTGCCTCCGATGGCGTCGGGGTCGAAGTCGCTCGAAGCCGAGTGATTTCCTGTCGTTGGTGGGCGACTTGGTCCTCCAACTGAGTCACACGGACTCGAAGCCGTAGATTCTCTTCGGACAGGGCGTCCGGGAACGTGGGCTGGTGGCGCTCGTGCAGAGCACCCATCCCAAAGCCGACAGACAGGCCGTTATATTCTGCCTGCCTGATGTGGTGATCCAGGGCCGACAGGTACTCCCGACGAATCAGTCGCAAGTACTGGTGCGCTAAATCATCAGCGCGGGCGAGTGACAGGGTCGGAAGGTGCTCCTCCGGTTCTGACGGCAGGAGCAAGGGGTCGGCATTATGGGCGGCCTGTTCGAGACGAGCCGTCCAAAAGTCCTCGTGAAATCCGAGGTAGTTCGGGAGCCGCTGGGCGTCCTCATCCCGTAGAAAGTCTGTGAGGTCGGGATTCTGGCCGGGTAGTGCCTGCAGGCCGGGAAGCGAGCGGGTCGCCAAACGTCTGCCGTGTTGCCGCAGGAACTGGAAATCGGCCGCGAACTCGCCGGATCCATGAAGCGGCAGACGCTCGTCGAGGTCTCTGTGGAGTGACTCGAGCTGCTCTGGGTCGTCCACTTGGAGTCGGGGCCGGTCTCTATCGGTGCCGCGTGTCGGAACGGAACGCAGAGGTTCCACTTCCTCCGTGAGGTACGGCGGGAGCGGGACGGGTTCCACCATCCGTCGTGAAGGCTCCGGTGAAGATTCCGGGGTCGAAAACGGTGTCGGGGTCGCACGTACAGGAGATCCGGGTGCAATCTCCCTGAGTGGAGGTGGCCGATCCTCAACTGGACTCTTCGGCTCGGGAGTCTCCTTGCCGGTTGATGACGATACCGGTGTGGTATTCAGGGGTCGACTTGGGAGTGGCGGATACTCCTCAGGTGGAGGGACCAATCCCTCACGGACTCGGTAGTCCGTGACGTTAGAGGCCGTGGGTCGTTCCACAACCATCCGCCGGGGTATGATATCCGACGGGCGCGCTCTAGACGGGGTCGAGGATGTCACTGTGGTGACCGGTCGAGTTGTCGCTGGCGACACCACTGTCGCGAACGAAGCCGTCGTGACGACTGCCGAGGCCGAAACACCGGTGGTCGTTGTCGGGACCTCCTCCGCCGTGCTCACCGATGTCGTCTGGTAGTTTATGGGCCGAACGAAGAAGATCGTACTGGGTCGTCGAATTCGAACCCGCGTGTTCATGGTCTCGATGTCACTGACCATGCGGGTAAGCCGAATCTCGTCTGCCGGGGTCGAAGCACGATTGTACTCCAGTCGACGGAGTACCTGTTGCACTTCCGGGGCCGAGTTGGGCGGATACTGTTCAAAGAGCTCTGGCGCCATGTGCCAGATGCCGAACGTCAGGACGGTGTTGACATCCCTCCTGAAAATCGGGATGTTGGCCGGAACTCTTGGGGGTCGATAATTCGGGTTCGGCTGCATGTCGACTCTGCAGCGTAGCGCGAACCTGACGAGCATGGGGCCGGATGCCGATAGTCGTCCCTCCTGGTAGAAGGGGAACGACGTCACGTGTTGCGGGGTCGCTTGAGACAGATGCCGGAACATCTCCTCCTGGGCCAATGTCCGGAAGCCGTCGCGGGCCGGACACACGAAGTAGCGCAGGAATGGAAAATGATACGCTAGCACGTGCGCATCAAGACTCTGGGCCGTCCGAAAAGGTCCGCGTCGTGGCACGGAGGACCACTGTCGCTCTCCTGCTCCTTCCTCTTCGCCGATGCAGAAGGGGCACTCGAATCGACCGTCTCCACGCTGCAGCGGGGCCAATGTGAGGAGGTTTCCCTCCGACAGGGTCGACTGCTCATCGAAGTTATGGATGTGGCCGTATCCAGCGCTTCGATTTCGCTTATTGAGTGGAACCTTGTTCCAGTCTATGGGCCGAGTTCCGTAGGGTGTCACGGGAGGTGGCACCAATTCCATTAATTCCGCCACTTGCCGACGGAAAGTCGAGGTCGGGGCCGTAATAGCAGATCCGCCGCTGGAGCGTGACGAACTGCTGGAGGTCGATCGGGCTCCCGCTCCATGCTTCTTCTTGAAAGAAGTATAAGTTCTCTTGTTTGGAGAACGGGAGGCCGCAGGTCGTGCTACCGCTGAACCGGAAGCGGGTGAAGTCGGGGCCGGAGCGATCGGGGCGATCACCTGATTTGCTGGGTCGGGTTGGCGGCTCGCGGTAGCGACTCGTTGAGCTTCTTGGGCCGCTTGTCGTGCTTCAATTGCACGCTGGACGATACTTCCGCCCTCCTCGAGTCGGCGGAAGCGTTCGGGGTCGATGTTGAAGATATCGTCCGGAGTCGGGCTCGGTGTATGGCGCTCTCCTCGTTGCGCCAGCTTGCTCCGGGCCGTTTTGGGTCGCGCTCCCTTTTCCGATCCACTTGCCGTGTCACTGAGCGTGACTGGATCGCGCTGTTCAGGCTGCGAGTCGGGGCCGGACGAACCTTCGTTGTCGGGGACGACTATAGGATGATCCGATTCATCCCCGGTGTCGATCACTTGGACGGTGATGTTATCGCCGTCCAACTTAACTGTGCGGGGCCGATTATCACCTGGGTCGCCATTTTCCCGGTCGTCTCCGGGTTTGTCAGCCATGCTGACGGGCCGAAATCAAGCCGAAGTACTTCCCAAGTACTGACTAGGCTGGTTGTAACAGAGTCTGGATTTCTTCAAAACCAGCCTAGTTCAAATGCCGATAATACAAGCCGAATTAACTCCAAAGTCTTGTGACCAGGATTTCAATGATATCACAGTCTATAGGCCGATAAATATTGTTCGATTAGCACAGTTTCTATAACAATAGTCTGTATCTCAATAGCCGAAACTTCTGACAATAGTCCTTCTCCTCCAAAGTCTCAGGCACAAGTGACCTGATTGCCGCTAATCTTCAATGCCGTACACAAAGATGCTGACAGCATCTCGATTCTTAGAACTGGGCCGGGGGGCGCTCTCTATATGTATAGAAAACGTCTTTACGCTATGTATCATTGTTCCAAGCGTACACACAGCAAGGCGGGGCCGTCGTCAAGGAAACGCGGGGCGATCCTTCTCTGACCTCTTGGGTCAGTCCATTACGACAGTAGGGGTGTCCTCACACTGTCCAGATTTCCGTATGTCCATCTGCCGTCCCCTGGATAACTCGTGCCGAATCATTGTCTTTTTATACTAGTCGACTGTTCAGATTACTGGGCTCTTTTTGCCCGACGACTCACTATTGTAATTATTAGGGGCGACTTCATGTAGGTGCTGTAAACAGCTAAAATGTTTATTAGCGCTCGTGCGTGCCTTGTGAACTTTATCAGTTTATCGTTCCTTCTCCCACAAGTTAGCGCACAATAAACTACGGGGTCGAGTTGCTGTTTCACAGACGACACACAGTTATTAAAGGCTGAGATATGAATATCAATCGCTCACAGGGGCGGACATCGTTCCATTCATTTTCAGCCAGTTCACAGGACGACGGGGCCGCAAATATTGTAGGGGTCGAAATTGCAATGAACTGGGTCGGTCACACCGCGGCGCTTTGAATATTTTGGGTGATGAATTTGATGACAGGCCGCATCTTGGCATGATAGCTATGTAGTGACTGGTTCACGTACCACTGGGCCGTTCCTCCGAATATTACATGGAGTGAGTAGAGGCTCTGTCGACGCATACTCCAGAACGAATCACACTATCACCTCTTCGACAACTAAGTGGCCTTACTCACGGTGTGACTGGTTATTATCCCCTTCGGCTGGCACATGGATTGAAGCTTTACATGATAATCTTAGTCATTGCGTAACATACGCCTTGATCAATGGTACATGTTATACGGGGTCGAAACACATATCATAATGCAACCAATTTTTCACCAGCATCATAATTATAATATCATATCTAGTGTGTATATATCGAATTTGCCTCACTGACATCTTGTACATGTTAAATG
Source organism: Terebella lapidaria (assembly GCA_949152475.1). Taxonomy (NCBI): domain Eukaryota; kingdom Metazoa; phylum Annelida; class Polychaeta; order Terebellida; family Terebellidae; genus Terebella; species Terebella lapidaria. The sequence continues at coordinate 26,117,616 of OX424562.1, forward strand.
CATATATTGTTATTGTAATATAATATATTATTATTGGGAAAGACATGATATCATAGTCCATTAGACATGCATAATTCATCATCAATGATATCAATCAGATAACAAGGCCGGGGTTATCTGTAGCGGGCCGGTCTGCGGGCATTGCGTCTGGGTCGATTTGGTCGTGCAGGCGGGGGCGTAGCCTCGCTTGTCTCAGGGTCGGAAGATACCACAGGCTTTTGCCTGCGCGTCTTGCGTGCCGGTTTTGGAGTGTCGGAACTTGATCTGTGTGATCTTTTCCGTTGCCGATGTCGACTTGAGCCGGATGAAGTCGGAGATCGCGATTGACGATCCGGGGTCGTTTGCGAATCAGACTCTGCTGTTTGGTCTGAATCGGTATGTCGATCTTGGACTGTTACCTCCCAAGGGTAATAGAACTCCTTGAGAAGTCCCATGGGGTCGGGTGACTGTTCTGGGTCGGACTTGCTTGACGACGACGTGGGTCGTACAGGGTCGGAGTAGATGTGGGCCGCTTGGTTGTCACCTTCGTATGGCTTGAGCACATCCAGATGAACAACACGAGTGTTCCGAGGGTTGGAAACCAGGGCGATTCGGTAATCCACCTCGGTTACACGGTCGATGATCCTCCAGGGACCAGTCCAGGGCCGAGCGAACTTATTATTCTGCGTGAGTGGCAGATAATAATACCGGACCAGTTCGCCTGGTTGAAACTGGGGTCGTGGTTTCGCGTGGGCGTCATAACCCATCTTTTGCCGAATTGCCGCTTTCTCGAGATGGTCTTGGGCGAAACCGTGGGCCGTTCTGATGGCTTGCCGCAAATACTCCACATACTCCGGACCACACGGAGGTAGAGGTTCAGGGTCGTAGGTCGGAAACATGAGGTCGACTGGCAAGTTACACTCGTGTCCATACACCATCAGATGCGGGGTGCATCCCGTGGACGAGTGTACTGAGGTTCGATAGGCCATTAACACATATGGCAAGTGCAAGTCCCAATCGTTTGCACGATCGCTGACGAACGCACTCAGCATGTTGAGCAATGTCCTGTTGAATCGCTCAACCTGGCCGTCGCTCTGGGGTCGGTATGGGGTCGTACGAATCTTCTTAGCGCCCAGTAGACGCACAACATGCCGGAACAGGGACGACTCAAACTCAGTACCTTGATCGCTATGGACCGCTTTGGGGACACCGTGGTAGACTATCCACCGATTCACCAGGGTGTCGGCAACATTTTTGGCCGTATGTCGCCGTAGCGGAAAAGCGTCAGTGTACTTCGTAAAGTAGTCCGACACGACTAGTACATACCGATAGCCTCTTCCCGTGACCTTGTGGGTGTCGAGGATGTCCATCGCTATTCTGTCGAACGGCGCTCCTGTCGGTAGCTGTGTCAGGGGCGATCTTTTTGGGGCCGGTTTACCCTTGCGGGTCACACATTGCGGGCAGCGGGCACACCAGCGGGCGACGTCCAGCGCCAAGCCGGGCCAGTAGAATCGGCGCCTGACTCTCTCGATGGTACGCTGTATGCCGAGATGTCCGACAATCTTGAGGTCGTGTAGTTGGTGCAAAACTTGTGTCCTGAGTGCTACGGGGAGCACGGTTTGCACCACGGGCCGTCCAGCAGGGTCGGGTTTTATATGTCGAACCAGCACACCGTCTTGTAGCGCCAGGAGGTTCCAGCGAGAAACAAGTGTCTTTACCTCCTCTCCTTGGCGGGCGACTTCTCGTGAGTCGGGCTTGGTGCCGGCTAGTATCCATTGCCGCACTTTTCCGACGCTGGGGTCGGCTTGCTGTGCCGCGACAATGTCCTGGGCCGAATAGTCCGAAAGCCACTTTTGTCCATCAAGTGTGGCGTCCAAAGCACGGACTCGAACAACTTGGCGTGCCGAAACTAGCTGGGGCAAGACCGGTGATGTTATCGAATCACTGTCCAGGAGGTCTGCCCTTGTCTGGGTCGGAACAACAGTTATCCGACGAACTGGAAGTTCTCCGGAACTTGTTTCTGGGTCGGTCGGAGGTGTGACGAGTCGTCCGGGACAGTCTTGGTGTTTACAACTGTGGCACCGTGACAAGCCGTCGGCGTTACCGTGTAATTTTCCGGGTCGATGCTCTATCCGAAAGTCATACTGCTGTAGCTTGGCGAGCCACCTAGCGAGCATGCCGTCGGCGTCGCTGTAGTTTTTCAGCCACCTTAGCGAGCTATGGTCGGTTCGGAGGAGGAATTTCCTACCCCAGAGGTAGTGCCGATAGTGTTGCACCATCTCAACTACTGCCAGTAGTTCCCGATAGGTGGTGCAATAGTTCCGCTGGGTCCGGGACAGGGTCTTGCTGGCGAACCCGATGGGGATCTCCTTCCCGTTAACCCTTTGTGAGAGGGCTCCTCCCACAGCAAAGCCGCTTGCATCCGTATCGAGGATGAAGTAGTCCTCCGGATTCTGGGTCGGATGAGCGAGCTTGGGCGCCTTGATGAGGGCGTCGCGGAGTCGCTGGAAAGCTCGTCGCTGGGCCGGTCCCCAAGTGAAGTGGCATTCACCTCGGGTAAGCGCTACGAGAGGTTCAGCGATCTCAGCGTAGTCCTTGATGAATCGCCTGTGGTAGTTGGCGAAACCAAGGAAAGCCCTGACGTCGGTGATCTCGCACGGGGTCGGCCATTCTCTGATGGCTTTGACTTTGTTGGGGTCGACTCGGATTCCTTGGCCGCTCACTATGAACCCCAAGTACAAGATTTCCCGTTGGAACAACTCGCACTTCTTGGGCTGAAGTTTCAGGCCTGCCGATCTGATTCGATCCAGGACCGCTTCCAGGTTTGCGAGTGCCTGATCGAATGTTCTGCCGTAAGCTATCACGTCGTCGAGATAGCAAATACACCGGGTCCACAAGTAACCACGGAGTATGGTCTCCATAAGCCGTTCGAAGGTTGCCGGGGCGTTGCTAAGGCCGAATGGCATGACCTTAAACTGATAGAGTCCCTTCCTTGTGGCGAAGGCAGTCTTCGGTCTGTCGCTGGGGTCGACTTCAACCTGCCAGTAGCCAGAGGCCAGGTCTAGGGCCGAGAAGTAGTTGGCGCCTGCCAAGGCGTCATGAGTGTCCTGAATGTTGGGCAAGGGATACGAATCCTTGCGGGTGACGTCATTCAGGAGCCGATAGTCGACACAGAAGCGTACTTGTCCGTTCTTCTTCCGCACGAGCACTACCTGTGCGCTCCAGGGCGAATCGGACGGCTCAATACACCCCAAGCGGAGCATCTTGTCGATCTCCTCGTCGATGATGCTTTGCTGTGCCTGAGGGACGCGTCGCTGTCGTTGTCGAATTGGGGCCGAGTTGCCGGTGTCGATTCTATGCTGGACGACTTGGGTCCGTCCCAGTTGGCCGTCTGGGTGCATAAATGTGTCCTGGTATTGGTGAACCAGGTTGGCGCAACGCCGATGCTGTTCCGGCGCTAGTCCGGCGCGATCCACCATTTCTTGTAGATGTGGCGGTAGGTCGCGGTAGTGACTGGCGTCTACCGTGGCCGAGTCGGGCTCCTCTCCGGGTCGTGGCAGGGCTCCGACGACACTTTCGACAGGGCTTGCTATGGCGACAGGGTCGGAACGGGTGAGCGTAATGCCGGTATCTGCTGGATTGACTACCGACACCTTTACGCACTGCCGATTCAGGGTCGTAAGTGTTCTCCCCATGATGAGGTCGGTTTCCTCGGGAAAGGTCGTAAGTGGCTGGACTATCCTCGGGTGTTGTCGAACTCGAACTCGGGAAGTCGGGACCAGCTCCACTATTGCTTCGCTGCGTGCGGGGACGGTGACAGCTCGTCGCACGGCCATTCTGACAACATTGGCCTCAATGTCTTTATGTGCGAACAGGATTTCTTTGTGTACCTGTATCGTCCCTTCACCGTAATTCACTACAGCGTGAGCTTGCCGAAAAAAGTTCATGCCGAGAATCATGTCGTCATGTATGTCAGCCACACAAAAGGTTACGACCATATGGTTAGTTCCGACCTGTATTGAGAGGTCGATCAGTCCATCGATCGGGCTTGACTGTCCGGTGACGTCACGAATAATAGCCGAAGTAGACCGCAAATGTCGCTGGTCAGCGGGGACGTGACGTAGCTGATCGCGTCGGAGCAGGGAGATCTGCGCTCCGGAGTCGAGTACAGCCTTTATCGTCTTGTTTCCGACGTGTACCGGCAACTTCCAGCATTTGTGATTGGTGGCGCTGGAGTTGTTGATGACAGCCGGAATTTCGGGGTCGTCTAGCGGTGGCCGGAAGAGTGTGTGCAGAGGCGGCAGTTTGGATTCCGGTCCACTCGGAAAAGCGTAGAATCCTCCATCGTCGGAGATCCACTCGATCTCGGACATGCTGTCCGTTCCGGTGCCGTTGGCGGTCGGGGGTGACACCCCTTCAGGACGACGGTCTCCACGTGGTGGTCGCTGTGGCCGCGGTGCGGACACCCCTTCATGAAAAGAGGCCGATTTCGGGGTCGGAGCTTGACATTTTGTACACACCCCTTCGAGGAGTTGAGGTGTGGGCTGGGCCGGCTGCGGGGTCGTTATTGGTGTCGTTACCGGTACAGTAGTCGTGACAACCGCAGATGTGGAGCGGGGAACGTTGTCCTGTTGTCTGGAAGGTCCTTGCTCCTCAGCACCTTCCCCTACTGGTTTGACGACGGGGTCGGAGGTGTTGGTGGGGCCGGTTTGGTTTGGTTACCGGTTTGGTTAGGTACTGACAACACTTGAGCTGTCCTTCTGTCAGTACCGGGACCATTGGGCCGAAATGCTAGCGGTTTCATGCCGTTACGTACTAGCACATCCTTAAGCCGAAAGCACCGCATCCAGCGATGGCCGGGCTTCTTGCAAAAGAAGCAAACCATGGGTCGTCCGGGTTGCGGGGGTCGATCACCTTTCATCGGGGCCGTTGTTCGTAGGACAGAGAAGATAGCCGTTTCCTCGCACAGTCCATTCTCGTCACTAAGGACGCACTGGAAGGCTTCAGCCACCCACTCGCGTGAGCTGGTTGGCACTGAGTGTTCGTCGCAACCTTGTAGGCCGGTAGTGTCACTGTCCGCGGGGTCGTAGTAGGCCGCAATTTGCTCTGGGGTTAGTGTTTCCCCCTGAGTGACTTGTCCCATGGCACAGGACAGTTCCTCATTGACAGGGTCGTCTTCCGCGTATCCGCTTGCGGAAATGTCAGCACGTCGTGTGCCTCGATGTCGATCTCTGGCTGTCCTCTGTTGACGACTCTCTACCTTGAGAACGGCCGTAAGTGCCTCACTGTAACTGTTAAAAGTGAGGGCACACAGTTTATCGGCAATGGGGTCGGGTTGGCCGTTCACGAATTGCGCAATTACAGTTCGTTGCCGCGACGTTGGCGTAACGTCATCGAACACTTGCTCCGCCAGGGCCTGGAGTCGCTCCATGTAGTGTTCCGCGTCCTCTTTTCGTTCCCGCTTGAGGAACGGGAAATCGTCCCGTTTGGACTGTCGACGGGGCTCGGGTTCCCAGCCCTCTAGGAGTTGGCGACGGAACTCTCCCCAGGGAGTTGCGACCGGGATATTTAGAGCTAGCGCTTCAGCGCGGCCGCGTAGCGTGCTCCGGAAGGTCGTCGTCTTGTTGAGGTCGGAGTAAGTGAAGGCCGCAGCGAATTGTTCGAAACTCCGAACGTATTGAGTGAGATTGCCCTCCTTAAAGGTCGCACGCCATTGAGCCATTTTAGCCGTAGCCAACGTTTGGGGCTCAGACGTGAGTCTCTGTGGCGTGGGCGTGTCAACACTCACCGCAACTGGTGTAGTCGCTGTAGTGGCCGTCGGAGTCGGAACAGCCGAAGTCGCCGGAGCCGTCGTATCTGGGCCGATCGGGGTCGCGTTAGCGGGGGCGGTCGGTGCTGTCGTCGCGGAGACGGCGAGCGATGCGGCGGGTGGTGCCGTCGTGTGGCTGGGGTCGTGTGGTGCTTGTGCAGCGGGGGCCGGTTGACTGTATGGAGGCGTCACCCATGGTATCCCGACTGAGGGTGGGAATACAGCCGGTGGTGGATATCGGTATACCGATCCATCCGGGCATACACCATGGTACACTAATCCGGGTTGTGTACCATGATAGCCGGTGTCAGCGATCACGCTGGGAACGCCACCATATCCAGGCGGTGGGTTCGCGTAGCCGACATGCGGTGAATAGTATCCGACAGCTACTCCATTTGGAACACCGCTTGTTGCGCCAGGGTATCCGACTGGCGGTACACCATATCCGTTGGTGTTTCCGACTGATTGTGAGATCGGAGGTCCGATCATTTGCACAACACTTTCTGCCGGAGCAGACACAACTTGATCTTGCGACGGATCGAAGCGCGGTTGTTCTCCGGTAGTCGGCGATGGTCGGTGCGTAGTCGGCGCGGGAGCGCGTGTGTCGGAAGTCGGCGTGTCGGGGTCGCAGGGTCGGCGACTTGATGTCGAGGGTGCTTGTCGGGGTCGCGCTTGTCGCATGGTGGCGCGAGGTTCCGCCATTGTGTCGCTGGGTCGTTGTTGTCGTAGCGGTGTCGCGATCCGGGTAGCGGTCGTCATCAGGATGTCTTCGGATGTCGCTCCCGTCTGGCTGGGTCGTGTGTACTCTACCACCGTAGGCTCGGTCGGTATGCGTGAGTACATTTCTGGCGCGGGGCCGTGTTGTCTCGGCGTCATGGACGGCGCCAGGGGTCGATTGGCCGAATAAGCGTTCGGCGGGGTCGATTCCGGAACATTGTCAGACTGACAAACCCACTGTCGTATCCGAGAGTTACTTGGTGGGTGCGTAACCATTGACGTGTCTATGGTTACCGGCCGAACGTCCACTGCTAATTGTTCTGGGTCGATATCACAATCTACGCTCGCTCTTTGACGTGAGCGCGTATAGTTTCTGTCGGCAAAGTCACTTTTCTGGGTCGCTCTAGCGGGCGTGGCCGAGTACGCTCTAGCGTGTGCACGCAGAATGTCACTTACTGTATGTGACGGCGCGAGCGGGTCTTCGTCTAGGAACTCCTGCACCAGGTCGGTAGGCGGCGAAAACGATCTCAGGGACGAATGGTCGCCAATGGAGTCGAAAAGGCCGGACGGTTGTTGCTCCTGCGACAGTGGAACTGTATCGCTCATGGCAACTGAGCGAGGGCCGGAAGGTCGGAAGGCCGGATTCGGATTGATCGTCACTTCATCATCCGTAGGGTCGAGTGGCTCACCGCGGGAGGCTCCCGGGGCCAATGCCATCAATGCCGGTCAGGTCTGGGTCGATAATCCGAGACTAGCTCAGATCCTGGTCGAACGGCGCCAATGTGAAGAATATCGTTCACGGCCGATATTAAGCCGGTTTAACTGGGTCGTCGTGTGATACAATGAGCCGGCAGTTTCAATTTAACTGTTTATTGTGGTGATAAAGACTGATGATCAATCACTCACAATCAGGGTCGCACTCTCACCTACGTCGGGTGATATCCCAGTCTATATTTCTATATCCCTAGTATAGTCCTTTATACAACTTGCACATATATCCGATAGATTATATATCACTTGAATTCAGTTCGTATATTAATATCGACAGTCTCACAGGAACTTTTGTATATACGTCCTGTCACTGGGATTTACACTACACTTCTGCGCAGAAGACCGGGGCCGAGGGACCATGTGGCTGTGTAATTTCCCGCCAAGTGTAAGCGGTGTTGTGATAGGTTGAATGTGTGGTGCAATGCGCTGATGTCACCGGGAAAGTGGGTTTCCCCGGCTCGTGTCAATACTTGGAATGTCTGTATGTGTGCACGTGATGTATGGAGTATGTGTGTCAAGTTCTATGTTTAGAAGTCAGTGCATGTGAAGGTCAAGGTCGAGTAAACGGGGCCGAGTGTACTGAGCTAGCGGGGCCGCAGGTGCGTGGTTTGACCTGTGTATGTAACCATGACTACATGGAGTTTATGCTTGTGATCGTATAGTGTGTACTTGTCCTGTATGTAAGTCATGTAGAATGAATGTTTGTTGTGGAAATGTGTAGTGCGCGGGAGGGACGGGAGTAACAGTCGCTAAAATTACTACACATATTTGTGTAAACAATCCCCCGTCCGTCCGTTTGTTTCAATCGAATCTGTTTGACAACGCAGCACGACGCAACGTAAAAATATAAACATGGAAATATCGAACGATTTGTGTAATATGTTTATTTTTTATAATATGTTTTTTTTTATATAGCGAGTTTTACATCATAATTGTCGATGAAGGAGTATCATAACGTATTGTTGGTTCAGAAATAGTATTAGCTTGTATTGACGAGGTATCATTATGATTTTCGTTCTTGGTAATTAAGAGCATGCTAGAATGCTAATTATAGCTAGCGTACAGTCTGACAACGATTTAGGTGGACCCACTCAGAGAGGCTAAAATTTGTAATTCGTTTGATGACTTTCAGACTCTTAAACAATCATCAATATGACACTGTGCATTAAAAAACATAAATTTGGAATCAAATATTCTCTTTAATGTGGAATTATGGGTAATTTCACTCCATAAATACCTGAGAATGGTCATTTTTGTCCATTTTTGCTCAAATCAACCTAACAATTAATGCAAAATAAAATCTGAATTTTTTTGCGAAAATATAAGGGGGTCTTTTATGCTAATTTTTCCATTTTATATTGTGAAATATAAAATAGAGCAATCTCTACCCCCAAAATAATTATTGTTGAATTATCTATCCATTCACAAAATACTAATTGTGTGGGGTTTTTTTTTCAAAAAATTTTAATTGAATCGTTTTTGCCGGTTCGACGGCCATTTTTAACGAAAAAAATGCCAATTATTTACTTTGGTGGCCATTTTCTCAAAAACTGTCTGATCAGTTTTGAGATTTTTTTTTTCAAAACATTACTCTCATGTACCTCTATGACGTGTATAAGTTTTGTTGCCCTTGAATCGCCAGTCTGCGACTCTGTGTGTGGCGGCCATTTTCATTTTTTGACGTATCGACGAAAAAACTTTTTTTGTCCCAATCGAGTCACTATTTGTCTTGAGCCATTTCCAGCAAAATATATATATATATTTTGGCCATTGGAAAAGTTTTTGGACTTGGAAAATTTCGCCCAATTTTTCCTTCATAATGCGAGCTGTGAGGAGTAAACTCATAGAACACTTCAAGATAATGCCTAAGTATTGGCACATTCGAATGAGAAATAATATATTGTGGTTTGGGTGATGACCTTGATTTTGACCTGCAATGACCTTGGAAGGTCATAACGACCTTTTTGTCGAAAAAACCAATGATTTTTGTCTTTGGTGGCCATTTTTTCAAAATCTATTCACATAGTTTTCCTCATAATCATGCATAGGATTCTCCTTATGTACCTTTGTGATGTTTATAAGTTTTGATTCCTTTGAAATGACGGTCTGCGTGTGGCGGCCATTTTCATTTTTTGACGGGTCGACAAAAAAAAATGTCCCAAAACGAGTCAATATTCATTTTGAGTGATTCCCAGCAAATAATAAAAAAAAATTTGGCCATAAAAAAGTTTTTTGGCCTTAACATACCTGCATAATTTGAGCTGTGTGTAGTAAACTCCTACAACACTTAAAGATAGAGTCTAAGTATTGGCACGTTCAAATGGGAAATCTTATGTTGCGGGTTGAAGGGTGACCTTTAATTTGACCTTCAATGACTTGGGAAATCCCCCCCCCCCCCCCCACCCCGTGAATAGTGAATATCTGTCATTAACGAAGAAAACCTTTCAAGGTGTAACTTGTTTCCGTATTATAGTCGATACCGAAAATGTGTGTTTGGCAATTTACGAACATGTTTTGACAATAAAGTTGAAAATCAGTATAACAATTAATATTTTGGAAAATTAATACGCAAGTCGCATGATATGCCGGAACGCATTGGTACTATGTTTGTCGAAATATTGAAAAACTTTGTTACATATCTACACAAATATAAAACAGCTAAATGGAACAATATGCCAGCAAAGCTTTGAGGTTTAGGGGAGTATCTATAGACCGCTTTCTTGGAACTGACAGACATCAACCAATCAGTTTCTTAAAGCTATTTGTTGACATATCGAATTGTAGAGTATTCAAAATACGAGAAATGAAAAAGTTTTTGTGTGTGTGGGTTTTTCTCTTTCAACAGCAGCTTTTGTATAGCATTTAGCTCTCAATATACGATTACTCTCAGCTCCACTGTTCAGAGTACCTGATAGTTTATTTAGTATGGTAGCGTTATAGTTATATCGACCTATATATATATATAGCAAACGTATTGAGAGAGAAAATCGCGATCGAGATTTTCGTGAGCGGTGCAAGAAAAAGCTTTTGAACGGAGCTCGTGATTTTTCTGCGTTTTTATTGCCTGTGGTCGGTATTTTGTGAGTTTAATCAATGGATCATATAAATAACATTTGGAATACATAGGTGAGAAAAATTAAAAGCGACAAATGCGACATATTGACGGAGATGACACGCCTAGCACACATTTCATTCATAGTTTTATATGCACATAACCTTTATCAGCTTATTATGGTATTTGAGACCATTGAGGGCAATACATAGGCACAGGTGCATGTAATAATACAAGTGTATATCCTACTGCACTGAGGAAACGTCTACAGATATTTCATTCTTTTTTACCTGGATTATACTCTGCAAATCACCGATGATCGACAATGATATATCGATTTTGGAATAATGATTACATAAGGCGTCTCAAGTTCGGCTGGTTAGCGACGGTGACAATGTCGTACAGAAAACACGTGGCCATGCCTTGCATACGGGGTATACCCGCCGGTATAACAAGTGGACAGCACTAAATTTGGGCTGCTTATGGAGTGACAGATCGTACATGGATTGACCTGCCATGTCCGACAACGCTGCACGGTGATCATTTGCTATAACTAGCGCTTACACGAGGCATATTAAATATGTCAGTTATCATATTATAGAATACTTTGATTGATGATTTGGAAATGTTGGATAAGTGGATTGCTCAAGTGATTTACTTGGAGTGACATGTCGGAGAAATACAGCGGAGATTTGTGCAAATACAGCGTCTATGGATATTTGTCAAAAGCCGGTGTTTGTTTTCAGTTGTTGTTTATTGGCATTCAGTAGGCGATGATTATTTGTCGCTTGTCGGCAGTGTTATTTCGCCTCTTGGCCTCCATCTTTGATTTCTGTTCTAGGTCCTGGCAGTGATTTCAGTGTTGATTTCTATTTGTATTCGAATCGATAATGGATAAGTTTGTGAACGAGGGTATACCAACTATAATCATAGCTAATTAGAGCTTTTCGTTTGCAATTTGATCTCCACAAATAACTTTGATGGTTTTACATTCTTCCGTTAAAATAGGAATCGCATAAAAATTAATGCTCTTGAGAAATAGAGCCAGCAGTGTTTAAATTGTTTCGAGTCTGCACCCCTTCCATGTGATAAAGTTTTGACAAAGCCCGCAAGCTCCACGTGTATGTAACCTCGATACATAGTTTTATTTCCTCTCCTGGAGAGAGTAGGCTCTAAATGCCGTATTGACTCAGGCGAGCCGGCAAGCAAGTGGCCATGGTGACAACATGTCATATGTGGCGAGACAATATCCAGCACATAATTGAGAAGAAAGTGCGACATGTTCCATTGTGATCCCAGATACCCCGCGTTTTATGGCTGTTATCGACTATGACCACAGTAATACCGGCGGTCTCCGGGTCAATATACAAAACCCCCGTCGCGTGGCTGTAGCCTGTAGGTAGGCGTCGATGTTTTTTGTTCTTTGCTGAGATCCACTACACTGAAATAAAAAAAAAGGTATTCTTGCTAGTAAGAGTGTTAGTGTCACTTCACATGATTTCGATGCTGGGCCAGGAAAGTGTAAACTGCTGTGATTCCATTGAGCGGAGGAAAGCGTGCGTCAACAGGACGGCTCTTTCGAGGGTAGTTTGAGAGTAGCTTCGGACGCTGGGTGGACAACGCCCCCTCGCGGGATCTGTTGACACTTTCAGGCTTGGATTGATCCATGTAGTGTTTGGATTTCATCTTGTCGTATTTGTTCCATTGATGCGTAGAGTGTTGAAAGTTGCTCATTCCGACGGCGGATTACCAATCTAGAAGCGAAGTTCGATAGTCCTGACAAAATTGTTTCAGATTCGCTACATCGAATGCTCCATCGTCAACACGCCTCATGAGCGCAAACATACAACATGACGACATATTGCAAAAACTATTCGAACTGGATTAAATGGACATTATTGTTTTGAATAGATATCAATTGAAATAAAAGGTGGATCTATCTCACTCGACATACCAAGATGCCGCACAAAACAGACAAGAAAAAATCCCACGGGCACAAGAAAAAGACTCGACCGAAGTCCCCAAAGCGCCGGAAGTCAAGTCCGAGCCGGAAACGGGGATCCCTGAAACAGCTTGAAGATTATCGCAACGTCGCGGTTCCAGATATCACACTCTACAAACCGAACTCAGAGGATACCGAAAGCGAAGACACAGTTGTGCTGGATGCAACAAAAATCGTGTCGCCCGAATCATACAAGGAATTCGCGAGAACCTCACTAAAATCACAATACGACAAAACTCGACACGAGTCTCAACATCTTAAGCAGCGACTTCAGCGTCAGATCTCAGGCGATAAAGTTTTCAAGTTAGATGACGCTCAGATGATTGGGAAAACCCCGTGGAATAGCGAAGCTGGGAGTGACAAGTTCGATTCCGGGTGTGACTCCAGACAAGTGTCGGAAGTTGATGACTGGCTCGATTCCGACTTCCCAACTAATGATAGCATCCTCATGGAGAAACCTGAATCCGGTAGTCGTGATTCGCTGTTGGGTCCTCAGTCAGATGAAGTGGACGATTTATCAAACAATTTCAGCTCGGAGGCCATATCACTCTCGGACCAAGGAAGCGAGTGTGACTCAGATGGAACGCTATTGGCTGAACAGTCGGATGACGTCATCAGCCAGACGTCAAGTGAGGCTTGGAGGGAGAGGATCCCTTTCGAGCAAGGTCGAACTGAGTCAAAGTCTTTTTCAAAAGGTGCCGAAGAAGAGTCAGTGACAAAACATGAAGTTCAACATCAGTCACAGAACAGACACAAGTTATCAGTTGTGATAACGAACTACTCGGGTAACGTGATTTCCGAGAACGCACGAGATATTTCGTGGCCTGGCGACGATGAACGTGCAAAAATTGAGCAAACGTCAGTCAGCCAAAACTCAGAAGGACTTACAGTCCAGACATCTGAACGTCCTTACCACAACGTTTCAAACTCACCACTGTCTTATACCACCGAGTCAAATGCATCAACCACTCTGTCGGAAAGCAAAGGGCGATCCCAACCCACAAGGAAGAGGTGTCAGTCGGCCAAAGAAAGAATAAACGTGGATCTGGTGAGGCAGACAGAGCGCCTGCTACATAATAAGAAGTATCTACAGAGATGGGGCGTCCCGTCCATGGATGATGAGCAATTCAGTGACCTCTTCGTCATTAACTCCATAAGAGATGCTCTCCACAGTTCGGTGAGTAAAAGTTGCCAATTGTGATGACGTTGGTAAATTATAATAATTTTATGTCAATGTAGTTTTTGAGTCTATCGTTGATATAAGAGTGTATGGGTTTCAACAGCGAAACTAGAATGGGAAAATGGCTTTGGGTAGAAACTGAAACAAAATGATGATAGTATGTAAGTTTTGAATAATAAATAGCAACACCTACAAGTTTATACATGATATTCCCCTTCAATCAATCATTGATCCCAAATCAATTTTTTTTCAGACTACGTAGACTGTTGCTCTTCTATTATATGTACATGAAATGTTTCTAAGTTGATACATGCGAGGTGAACAGGAGAATGGTTACGTGAATATTCATTCATATTTTGCCAAAATTTACATTGAAATGCAAACCTTCAATATTTCACTGATTGTATATAAATACAAATGAGACTGGCCATTAACAATCAGTATTGGAGTGTTAATGTACAATAGCAAAATCCTACACCTAGGATTTTTTTCTCATCTCGACATATCAAGTAATGACACATTTATATCCGTGTATAGAATGGTATTTCGACCCCATGGCATTGAAGTTACCATCTCTTCCCAAATCAAAAATATATATATATACGTTAAGTTCCGTTGATGGAGTTTTTTTTTTCTGACCTAATGAATATTTTAGAGATCCAAAAAATATTATAAAATAAATAATATATGACTGCCAGAGTGTGAAACAGATACACCAACGGTACCTTTATGAATAAAACATTTTTTTGCAAAAACGTTTTGGTTTTTTTTTTATCACACCATGTGTCCGATGTGATCCTGTGTGGGTAAAATTGCATCTCTATTCATAATGTTAAGAAAATTATGGACATACACTATGAATAACATGTTCATATAGTTACTTGCCAATTTTATTACCCCCTGGTGGGGATACAATCGAACCAGTTCATTTGTTGTTTTTGTGTAATATAAATATACTTATTACACTTAGCTTAGCTACAGTCAAAGTCTGTATCACAAACAGTACTCATAGTTGTAAGAACGACTGGGGACACAGTCTCTGTGCCAGGGTTTGGTTGTGTCGGCCAGTTCCTAAGTGTGAGACTATTGATCACACAGTCGATATTTGATATTAGCGGCCATGACCAAAAGACGGTGAAAAGGTGTATTATACAGACGCAATGAATGCTGGACAGATACAAACCAGCAGTCGAGCTTTGTTATTCGCATTCTGGGGTGCCATTCATAGATCTTCAGTGTAACCAACGAAGAGGATTTCTTTTGAAAGAACGTTCAAAGACATTGTACTGGGTATTGTTTGTGTGGCTTTTCGCTCAAGTTGAACGGGTTCTTCAACACTCACCGCTATTATTGTACTTTTAATGTATGCGGAGCACGCTAATGGCCTGAGAGTCTTCATGAAATTTGCTGGATAAATACGTTTTTGAATTGGCATTATTTGATAGCTGACTCGGAATCGATGCCGCATCAAACATTAGAAAGAGATTGCTGGAGAAGACCCGTTTAGAGCCATCCTACGGACCCAACTAAATGTTAATGTTCGTCTTTTCTTCATGAAAATATGGCTGGAACTATCTAAGAGCCATTGGAAATCGTGAAATTCCGTCTGCAGGTGATTTTTGTCGTGAAAATAATCAGGGAGGCGACATCGATCATGTTGGAA
Organism: Terebella lapidaria; assembly: GCA_949152475.1. Taxonomy (NCBI): domain Eukaryota; kingdom Metazoa; phylum Annelida; class Polychaeta; order Terebellida; family Terebellidae; genus Terebella; species Terebella lapidaria. The sequence continues at coordinate 26,132,789 of OX424562.1, forward strand.
AAATTTGGATTTGCAATTCCACTACAGACATCGTGAAACATTCCGAGAAACAGACGGACTGTTGTGTATTCACTATTCAGTAATAACAGCATCGGTCTCCCGGTGTTGAAAGGAGCTCTCAGCTATTGAAGTATAGTTCTCCGTTAATTTGACACTGAAACCATTGATCACTTACTGGTTTATTGATGTTACATTCGGTCCAAGGGTCAATAGAGCCGCTTGTCTCGGTCAAATGACTTGGCCACTTGTTATATCGACCCAGTGGTCTCTCTTTGTGCCCTCCTGAGGCGATTCATAATTACATGTTACATTTCAAGTGATGTCATTAGTTGTTTGTGCATGAAGCCCTTTACATCGTATTAAATAGTGGCTCCAAGCTACTTTACAGGGAATTCATTGCCAAGTGGTAGTGTTTAAAACACAGGATGTTCCGGTTGTTATGCTTGTTTCGGCCCAACTCGGTGTGTATTTCACGGGTAGCTGTGAAAAAAATTGACGATGTGTGGAACTTGCTGAATATATGACCTATTGGAACTTCCAAGGACACTGAACAGCTGAAAAGGTTCTACTAGTATTCGAAGCCCATTGCAGAGGAGGCAATATATGGTGGTTATTTCTTTATGCTGGATGATGAAGGGTGTGTCGTCGTGCACCTTTTGTGTACAGTGAAAATAAAACGATTGACAAAAATTGGAGAGGCTAGGAATATCAGAAGAGCAAAATGTCGTTTCCGCGGGCTTTTCCAAAGAGGAAAAAGCGACTCTTTCTGTCGAAGTCTCCGTACTTCGAAGTTGTGATTGAACCCGAAGTCGAGGATTCTGATGCACATGTACAGGAAACCCAGCCCGATACAGAGAAGTCGATTATCGAGTCAAGATCTGAGGCCGATACTGGTATCTCAACACCCGTGAAATGTTCCACACAAATATTGGTATTGAATTGTCCCAAAAATCCACCAATTGCGTCATCTGGAAATCAACCTTATGACCTACAGCAGTTCAAATATGTGACTCTCGCCAAAACGGTGGATTCTATTCACAATCTATCACATGATCTCGGACATAGTGAAGATATTATTAGTGTATCTAATACTTGTAATATTCCCGAACTTGAATGTATGAGTGAATCGGGATTAACAATTTCACACGAAGATCTAGGAGACTCGCTAAATATTGCTTCTTGTACGAACGAAACGTCACGAAACGAGAAAGTGGTGACAGATCCTGGACAGCTCGGTGTACAGAGTAACAATGAAAGGAACTTTAATTTTACTGACAGCAACATTGACCAATCAGAAAACAGATCTGTAAGTGACGTCATTGTCATTCCACAGGCCCAACAGCGAGATGTTCCGGAACCTGCGGTGTTCAAAACTGTTCCCATGGCAACCAGCTACGGTAGGATTCTCAATACTAATATTTTGCTATGGAGCGTTTATCGCTTCTAAATATGTGTTAAATTATATAAATTCTATCAACGTTGTATCATTGTAATTAATGTTTGTTTGATGGCACTTTCAATGTTTTGTTTCATTTTTTAATGTACTCGATAAGCTAACTTTGAGCAAATGGGTAGACAATGAAGCTATAATGATACATTTTCAACGAACCTTGTATACTGGCTACCAGATAATAGATCTGAAAGTTGTGCTATTGATCAGAGTTGTACATTCAGTGCAACAAAGTGCAACCCAGACAATGTGGAACGTAATAGTATATTGTCTAGTCTTAGGCTACACACCGTCTATAGAGAGAATATTGATGACTGAATTTGCTCGCAGATGTTGTGCAAATAACGAAATATCCCTGTACAAATATCAATTGGTAGCACGTCAGTAGATGTAGGTCTATCTAGAATTTGAACATTTATTATCCATGACATATATATCTATCATATATAATTACATAATGTCATACTTTTGCAATAGCAGCACACGGAATTCGAACCCGGGTTGAAAAACACCAAAATATATGGAAATAGGTGCCAGATGGAGATGACAATTTTCCGTTACAACATTCAGTAGTTAGGTTAATCTTTGTGACTCACGATCTTTAATACCGTGTTGTGTCACGTCTCTCCACCTGGCGATTGACCGTGCAATTACCGCTTGCCATCTGGCGACTTTTGGGGGAGACATGAGTGAGACACTTAATTCCCTCGGGGGATGCTTGCCTCTTGCTGGAGTCATTGACTGCTCTGCCCAATCAATGCAATAGCATCACCCCTCGTCCGCACCCCCCCCCGCTCCCCCCCCCCCCCCCCGCCGTCATTGCCCCGGTCGTATTAGCTATGACCGAGATCGGTGCCACGGTTAATACAATAGCCGCCATGTCTGGCACAACCGGGGCATCCCTGGATCGATAGAGATTCCAATTTGGGACAGTAAGCTCTGGTGAAGGCTATTGAAGCAATCGCTGCTTGGTGCACGTTACGTTATGTTGAGCGAGCGAACCAACCAATTGGACAAAGCTGTTCCAGTGTTTTATTCCCCTGCAGCAACAGCAGCAGCAGTAGTGGTTAAGCAATAAGCATCCGCTGTGGATCGATAAGGTGCAAAACTAACACAGACGTCCTGGATTTCGATTGTCTGTAGTGGAGTTGTATTGGTCGGCGGCGGCAGACATTTCACTGACACTGAGAAGGTGACATTATAAGGCCGCAGTGGCGTGTTCGGCGGCTAATGAATATGATAATGAGGGAGCAAAAAGAGGACAACCGATGAAAAATTTGCTACGTCGTCTTGGGCGGATACTTAACGGTCTTGAGTAGTCGACAACATCGGTAGTCGTGGTGGGGTTGTTATTGCTGTTGGCCTTTGGTGTGCTCTGAGCAATATGGCGGAGACTGGATATTGACATATTACACTTCGGGCATTGCATTTGATGGATTAGCGTGGATATTTATTGTGTGGCACGTGACAATTTACGTGATATCATGTCTTCGATAGTGGGATAATGCAGTGAATCAAATTGAAAGGTGAGTGTCAAAAGTGTGTTGATGTTTTTGCATGATTTTCGTTTTCAGATGTGGACTCCGAACACGCCTACATCATGGCCAAGGCCTTGCGGGCTTACAGGGAGCATGTACACGGGCCGAGCGACCCGGCCAGAGACGTGGGCACTCTCCGCATGGGCAGCCCTCTACCGTCACAGACTAAACCCTCCGACCCACCCAAAAATATCCCTGTCGTTGAACTGTCAAGCCACACCCTGGGCGACATGACACCGGCCAGTGCACAGAGACCGAACCGTCCCCGGGCACAGAGTGCACGGCCATCTTACCAAAGCCCCACGGTGTCGCACCAAATGCATACGAACAGTATTGATGTCAATATTCACCCTGAGCGGGTCGCGCAGACCCCTCACTCTCGGCCCATGTCAAGTCACGGTGCCCCCTCCCTAAGACGCCCTAGAGGCCTGTCCCATACCCCCTCCGCCCCTTCTACCCCCACACCCCCTGCATCAAGGTCAAAGGTCACGGGTCATACCGGCCTCGTGCGTGATGTCGACCGGTCCAATGGATTAGAATCCTGCAAGTAGGTCTGAAACATAACAACGTCGATAGATAGTGTAACCTCATCCAACAATGTGTGTCATATATAACAAATGTCACGTGCTGTGGCCACAAGACCGCAGAGTTGTGGTCGTGAAAGACGATACAATAAAAACCATTGTTGATGAGTGGAGAAAACCTTTATGCACTAGTCTGTAACTTGACAAGTGCTGCTAAACAACAAGTAGCACATTCTGTGTCTGGTGTTAAATAGCCATACAATACTTCTCAATTTCAACATTTACTCGGTGCAAAGCAATATGCACGCAATATGTACATGAACATGTCAATCCTGTATCAATATTGAAGGTAAGTCACACCTTTGACGTACGTATGTTGCAGGAGTTATCGCCCGGTGTCGCGGACGTCACGTGTGTGTGTCTCTATGGACAGATCGAGTAAGGATCCCAAGCGCAAAGGTCAAGGTCACCAGCAAGTCGAGGTCTCATTCTTCAATAACACGCGACCCAAGCGCCAGTACTTCAGCATTCACCCTGAGTGGGTCTCGGAAAACCTCAGCGTTCAATCTATGAGTATCTCCAACCGGATGCACACCTCGGCCACGTTTCCGCCGCCACAGCGCAGGTGCAAGAGCGCCCCGCCCCCTGGGTCTCGAAACCCGATCACCTGGGAAAACCCAGACATGACGGAAGTCCGGTAGGGCGCGTTGCATTCTGCCTGCCCTCTCGATTGATGTTGTCATCCACGTGACTTAATACTCATGCAAGCGATATATATATACTCCGGACGAAAATAGACTTTTACGTTCATGTTATGTGTTATTGATTGACCTATTATTGTGTACCATATAATCGACCTGGCGCTTCCAGTCTTTGTGTGGGATTTTCGTTTCGCATTGCGATGTTTAATTTAGTCGCAATTGTGATGGAGCATGCAGTGCATGACGTTTACATGTAATATTTGTGTTATCAGATCATATTTGTGTGATTTTCCTATCGTTCGCAATCGAGTACAAGTTATAGCTGTATAAGTTAATCAGCCGGTCCTAGGATCCAGATGCTCTGTGGCAGCCAGTGAGAGGGTTGATCCAGACAACAGATTAACGTCTACAGTACGGTGGGTTTTATGTCTGTTTGTGCCGCCTTTTAATTTATTCCTGTGTATATTGTTTTAATAATCCACATCGACCTCCAGAGATGGAGAAATTTCTTCTCTCTTCTCATAGTTTATGCTTCTAGATAGCATATCCATACATGTAATCCTACATCCGCTGCATTAGAAGCCATTTTTGCAATTTTTTTTATTTACTGTTATCGCAAGACTGTACATGTACATGGTATGATACCATTACTACATGTTATCCATATCAACGTAGTGAATTTTATCGGAATACCTATGCTATTATTATCATTAGTCTACTAGTATTATCTAGTAATCACTGTCTCTGACTTTTGAATTCCTTCAAACCCCCATGTAGTAGGGAACTTTCCTGTGCAGTCATTGTCTCAATCGTCGATGTTAGTTATGTTCATAATTATTTTACTGACCCCAGTCTAATATTGTGCTTTCAATAAATAACAGTATCACCAAGCAACAAAAATCAAAAGTCACTGTTCATGTACTGTAGATGAATATACACACAACAGTATGGAAAATTCAAAGTAGGGCCTAGGCCAAATTGAATAACCACATCGACCTTGGTCTAACAACTATTTACCAATACTCTGCACAGTAACAGCTGCTCAGTCGATAATTGGCATCTGGGTCACAGGCAGATGGACAAACACACAATAGAACATGACACATGGCCAATATATCTGATATTATCCGTGATGTCCCTCTTCCGCCCATGCAGTTTGTAGGCTATATATGATGACAAACAGAATGCTTCGGGTGTTGTTATATTTGGTGTAGATAAGGTTGTTTTTCTGATAAGCGCATTTTGGTTCAGATGATTGTGCGATTGTATCTTTAATTTTCAGTGTGTTTATTATCGTTTCATGGCAAATTTTAATTTCAAGCTTCGCTTTATTACTTCCAGCTTACGCCAATCGAAAAAGAACTCGAAACCTCGTCCCAAGTCGGAGGTCATGGATTCCATCGGGAACAAACCGAAGGAAGAGCGCGTTCCCAAGATCAAGTTTGACGGGACGTTTTTCGCGGCGACTAGCTCCCCGCGGAAGCAATACTTCACGATACATCCGGAATGGGTGTCTGAGGCGTCCACGGGGCGTTCTAAGCCAATCAGCTACGAACAGAGGGCTATGACGTTCCCGCCAAGGCGGTGCAAGAGCGCCCCACCCCGAACTAGAAACCCTATCACGTGGGAGAATCCGGACATTCCAGACAGGAGATAGAATTCGCAGTGCATAGGGGAGAAATTAAGGAATTAAATTATACAAGTAGTGGCTGATATCCAATGAAATTTCCTCGCAGCATTCACGTAATTTTTTTTTTTTTTCGCGTCAGCCGTGTACGTTGTGGATTTTTGTGGATGTAATTGTCTAGAATTTCTCCATTCCCTGCGCTGTTCGGTTCATCCGAAGATCCCGACAGCACTGACATGTGGAATCTCAACATGAACATTTCTGCAAACAAATCTCGCTTCCCACGTGCTTCAATTATTTTGGATGATTTGCGTTGTCCTTAAATGGGCGCCTGTGGGCCTATTGCAAAGAGACGGCGCAATCTTGGACAGATTGGATTGGAATATCTGCTGTGCTTACCATACTAGTCATGAAGCAAATGGTGTTAATATATCGACGATAATTGGTGAATTGTGCTTAAAATACTCGTGGTTTATGAGTTGGCTCTCATAGTCGGCATTACAATGTGTGAATATGTATTGATTCAGAACAATGATATGGCTGTAATGTTCATGAATGTGTATGTATTGTGTAATATCATTTTCATGTATCAGCGTATTCATTGATATCCGCTCGACAGATCTGCACATAAATGTCATGTCGCTTTGCTATGCATACTGCCTTATTTTCTCAATAGGCCTGACACAATAGGTGTATCTTTTTTATGGTGCCAGTTCCTTTGGTTGAGAGTTATCATACGTTCGCTCCGCATCTTGGCATCTATGCAGCTTAGAAAAAAATTAACTCAGATATATTATCAACTGTATAGACGTCTTACATCTAGAAATCAGATCGATTCATTCCATTCACCATCCATACTCTAGTTTGTAGTAGTAAGAAAAACCCAAGGCGACGCCTCCTTTAACTTACGAGACATCCATGGCGTTATAATTTCCGTGGTAGAAATCGATTAAATCAACAGGCCCAGTCTGATTCTGTCAGTGGGTTTTGCTGTATTTACCAGGGCTACGCTGGTGTTCACACGCGTGGGATGGCCGAGTGGCAAGAGATATCTTGGCGGTTGTTATTTTCTTTCGGTCTGGTAAGAAACATTGCCAAAATGCATCTTTCCTGATGCAGGGCCAGTAATATTCAAAATATTCTGAGTGAAAATCGGCTATTTAATTTATAATGCTCCACAAAAATGTGAATATTAAATAACGATAAAAATAAATGTAGTTACCATATTTCGCGGAAGAATGGTTGTACCAGATATGTCAGGTGGATAAGATATATATTCAACCAGCACTGTTCTAATGCACATATAAATCTACCCCGTATCCTTCCAGTATGTTGTACTCCGGTACAAGAGCTATACAGTATTGGTTGGTAAACAATACCACAATATTGCAAGATTGCGTGACCTTGTAATTCCTGGCGCCCACCACAAAAAAAAGAGGCAGACAGAACAAGGTTGTCTATTTTTACGTTGTCTTCCAAGCATATTTTTGTATGGCCTTGGTAAATTTTAGATATTGCTTCGTGGTGCCCATTATGGCGTGTTTTGTGTATGTCTATTGCTTCTTAAACATATCGTTAGCAATCATAGTTGAGTTACATATTTCCATTGGAGAATGAAGATATATATGTAAATTATTACTCAATCGAAAGATACTAATAAATATGTATAAAATGCATGAAGATGGACAGATACATGTATGCTAGGGAAGTTAACATTGAATTAAATTTGAAAACAACGGTGCCACATATTGAAATCCACTTTAGTTGATTATGATCTCAAAATTTCGCCTTCACATGTCTGTATAGGTTCGGTGCAGTAATCAATACACTTGATAAATAACAAATACATGTATAGCCACATGTCTGGGCGCATGTGGATGTATGGTTGATATTATTCATAAACAACGGAAATTATGTCTATACATTTACCATCTCGAAGCTTGAAAGCAGTGTTTTAACGTGTGATAATGTTATGATAATGATTAATGTATGAATACCACCTAAGACACGTGTTTTGCGAGGGACCAATGGCACCACAGTAACAAAACAATGATTAATATGTAACGAAGTGTGGCGTCCACGTGTTCAATCATACATGGCATGTGGATGATAAAGAAACACCAACTTGAGAAACAGTACATTCTGAGTAGGTGTGTGTAATAGCTCTAGATGTAGCTATGCTTAGCCATGTTTAGACGGCACGTTATGGTTGTTACAATAACTGAAAGAAAATCGAGCTGATATGGTGAGATATACAGAATACCACTTCTCGTCAACATACCGTACTTTTTTTCAGGTCAGACAACTTGAAGCCTGATAATGCTAGATGTGGTGGTACCTGGAGTTATATTGCAATGATAATGTATATGCGCGTTTGGTTATGTTTGATTGCAGGTGTGTGTGTGTGTGTCGTTGAAATTTGTCATTATTGTCCAAAATATTTCACATTGAATAAAGAGCATTGTGCAAACATACTTGATTTTGACTACATGACAAATCATGAACCGGTTACAAAAATATACCGGTCTCGCACACAATATAACATATATACTACATAAATTATCGCACGAAAAAAAAATGTTTCAAATAGTTCGGTTGTGATAACCCATCATCAACCTGATATAGACGATGCAAGATCGAGAGAGAGAAAAATTTAGCATTCCCACACACAAGTAGCCAGGTATTTACGGTCTATGCTGTTCAGTACAACACATTATGTGCAAAAACATCCTCTTGCAATATGTAAGATGTACTTCCTGCCGTGATAAGATTTGTACGGAAGCGTATTAGGGCCACATGGGGTTTTTTTTAAATTCAATTTGTCGACTTATTATATCGATAAATCGAGTTAGTTATCTCGATAAATACCATTTCATTGGTTACATTGGCAACAATAGGACAAAGAAAATATACTGATTACTCATATTGAAAACTATATGGAGTATATGATAAACAGTCATTACATTAATCTCTGAAATAATACCAAACTATCCAATTGGACAAGCCGCTACAGATAACTTTACGAATATACCTCATTCCATATTCAATAGCTAAATAATTTTTTTTTAAAATAATTATACCATTATCATTCATGAACATATTGCATCTTTCTAAGAGATAGTGAATATAGCAACTTCAGTATTGTTTTTAATCCGGTAGTTTGGTCTGTATTATTCAATATTTAACGTTATTATGGTCGAACATATAAGCCTATTCAACATAATGTTATATTCATAATCATTATATTATTATTATAATAAGGATCGTACCCATAAAAGGCGACCTCTCCTAAAAATTGTTATAACTCCCTCAGATTGTAAACTTTGTCAACAAATATGACATATATTATTGTTCTTGCATAGTTTTAGATGGCTACTGGTTCAAACTTGTTTTCATTTTTGGAGTTTCTGAGATAACTCTCAAAAAGTCTTACGAAACGGGGCATGTCATGCATTGTGATGAAATACCTTTGTGATGTGCGGGTTTCAAATATATTTCAGCATAGAAACATTATTTGGGTGTCAATAATTTTCATTAACAGCATTTCTCATTATCTACAGCAAGAAAAAAGTTGAAATTTCCGAATTTGAGAACATGCGGTTCCGGGGTAGTATTTGAATCACACTCGAAAGCTTCCGTTGACACGCAAATGTTGTTTAGAACAAAGACATCTATTTACCCTTGACCGATTCACTTTTCATGCACATGAGTGAGTATATACATATGTTCCATACCTAGAGAAGCGGTAATGATGATCATAGGCACTTGGGTGCATTAACATCATTAAAATCTGCATGTTTGGAAAATGGGTACAGGATTCCAGCCGCAGGTGGGGTATGTAAACCAGCCTCGGAAGGGGTATGTAAGCCCACCTGAGGAGGGATATTGGCATGTATGACATGGAACAAGGTGGAAAGATCGACATTTCGTGCACGTAAATCAATATATACATACAACACATGCCAAGACAAGCACATTTAATGACCCTAGACCCTTGCATTTAATATCATGCCCCCTCGGCAGGGGTATGTAAGCCAGCCCAAGGAAGTGTATAGCTGCTAAGGAGGGTAGTTGACTCACGCCAGGAGGCCTAAGTATTGGAGTTGACCCATGCCTAAGGAGGCCTAAGGTGGGGAGGTGACCCATGCCTAAGGAGGCCTAAGGCGTGGAGGTGACCCATGCCTAAGGAGGCCTAAGGTGGGGAGGTGACCCATGCCTAAGGAGGCCTAAGGAGGGGAGGTGACACATGCCTAAGGAGGCCTAAGGTGGGGGTGAACAATGCTTAAGGAGGCCTAAGGCGGGGAGGTGACCCATGCCTAAGGAGGCCTAAGGTGGGGAGGTGACCCATGCCTAAGGAGGCCTAAGGTGGGGACGTGACCCATGCCTAAGGAGGCCTAAGGTGGGGAGGTGACCCAAGCCTAAGGAGGCCTAAGGCGTGGAGGTGACCCATGCCTAAGGAGGCCTAAGGCGTGGAGGTGACACATGCCTAAGGAGGCCTAAGGTGGGGAGGTGACCCATGCCTAAGGAGGCCTAAGGTGGGGAGGTGACCCATGCCTAAGGAGGCCTAAGGTGGGGAGGTGACCCATGCCTAAGGAGGCCTAAGGAGGGGAGGTGACACATGCCTAAGGAGGCCTAAGGGGGGGGGTGACCAATGCTTAAGGAGGCCTAAGGTGGGGAGGTGACCCATGCCCAAGGAGGCCTAAGGTGGGGAGGTGACCCATGCCTAAGGAGGCCTAAGGTGTGGAGGTGACCCATGCCTAAGGAGGCCTAAGGTGGGGAGGTGACCCATGCCTGAGGAGGCCTAAGGAGGGGAGGTGACACATGCCTAAGGAGGCCTAAGGTGGGGAGGTGACCCATGCCTATGGAGGCCTAAGGTGGGGAGGTGACCCATGCCTAAGGAGGCCTAAGGCGTGGAGGTGACCCATGCCTAAGGAGGCCTAAGGTGGGGACGTGACCCATGCCTAAGGAGGCCTAAGGTGGGGAGGTGACCCATGCCTAAGGAGGCCTAAGGTGGAGAGGTGACCCATGCCTAAGGAGGCCTAACGCGTGGAGGTGACCCATGCCTAAGGAGGCCTAAGGTGGGGTGGTGACCCATGCCTAAAGAGGCCTAAGGTGGGGAGGTGACCCATGCCTAAGGAGGCCTAAGGAGGGGAGGTGACACATGCCTAAGGAGGCCTAAGGTGGGGGTGACCAATGCTTAAGGAGGCCTAAGGTGGGGAGGTGACCCATGCCTAAGGAGGCCTAAGGTGGGAAGGTGACCCATGCCTAAGGAGGCCTAAGGTGGGGACGTGACCCATGCCTAAGGAGGCCTAAGGTGGGGAGGTGACCCATGCCTAAGGAGGCCTAAGGCGTGGAGGTGACCCATGCCTAAGGAGGCCTAAGTTGGGGAGGTGACCCATGCCTAAGGAGGCCTAAGGCGTGGAAGTGACCCATGCCTAAGGAGGCCTAAGGTGGGGAGGTGACCCATGCCTAAGGAGGCCTAAGGTGGGGAGGTGACCCATGCCTAAGGAGGCCTAAGGTCTGGAGGTGACCCATGCCTAAGGAGGCCTAAGGAGGGGAGGTGACACATGCCTAAGGAGGCCTAAGGTGGGGGTGACCAATGCTTAAGGAGGCCTAAGGTGGGAAGGTGACCCATGCCTAAGGAGGCCTAAGGTGGGGAGGTGACCCATGCCTAAGGAGGCCTAAGGTGGGGAGGTGACCCATGCCTAAAGAGGCCTAAGGTGGGGAGGTGACCCATGCCTAAGGAGGCCTGAGGCATGGAGGTGACCCATGCCTAAGGAGGCCTAAGGTGGGGAGGTGACCCATGCCTAAGGAGGCCTAAGGAGGGGAGGTGACACATGCCTAAGGAGGCCTAAGATGGGGGTGACCAACGCTTAAGGAGGCCTAAGGTGGGGAGGTGACCCATGCCTAAGGGGGCCTAAGGTGGAGAGGTGACCCATGCCTAAGGAGGCCTAAGGAGGGGAGGTGACACATGCCTAAGGAGGCCTAAGGTGGGGGTGAACAATGCTTATCGAGGCCTAAGGTGGGGAGGTGACCCATGCCTAAGGAGGCCTAAGGTGGGGACGTGACCCATGCCTAAGGAGGCCTAAGGTGGGGAGGTGACCCATGCCTAAGGAGGCCTAAGGCGTGGAGGTGACCCATGCCTAAGGAGGCCTAAGTTGGGGAGGTGACCCATGCCTAAGGAGGCCTTGGGCGTGGAAGTGACCCATGCCCAAGGAGGCCTAAGGTGGGGAGGTGACCCATGCCTAAGGAGGCCTAAGGTGGGGAGGTGACCCATGCCTAAGGAGGCCTAAGGTGGGGAGGTGACCCATGCCTAAGGAGGCCTAAGGTGGGGAGGTGACCCATGCCCAAGGAGGCCTAAGGAGGGGAGGTGACACATGCCTAAGGAGGCCTAAGGTGGGGGTGACCAATGCTTAAGGAGGCCTAAGGTGGGGAGGTGACCCATGCCTAAGGAGGCCTAAGGTGGGGAGGTGACCCATGCCTAAGGAGGCCTAAGGTGGGGAGGTGACCCATGCCTAAGGAGGCCTAAGGCGTGGAGGTGACCCATGCCTAAGGAGGCCTAATGTGGGGAGGTGACCCATGCCTAAGGAGGCCTAAGGAGGGGAGGTGACCCATGCCTAAGGAGGCCTAAGGTGGGGAGGTGACCCATGACTAAGGAGGCCTAAGGTGGGGAGGTGACCCATGCCTAAGGAGGCCTAAGGAGGGGAGGTGACACATGCCTAAGGAGGCCTAAGGTGGGGAGGTGACCCATGCCTAAGGAGGCCTAAGGTGGGGAGGTGACCCATGCCTAAGGAGGCCTAATGCGTGGAGGTGACCCATGCCTAAGGGGGCCTAAGGTGGGGAGGTGACCCATGCCTAAGGAGGCCTAAGGTGGGGAGGTGACCCATGCCTAAGGAGGCCTAAGGTGGGGAGGTGACCCATGCCTAAGGAGGCCTAAGGAGGGGAGGTGGCACATGCCTAAGGAGGCCTAAGGTGGGGGGTGACCAATGCTTAAGGAGGCCTAAGGTGGGGAGGTGACCCATGCCTAAGAAGGCCGAGGTGGGGAGGTGACCCATGCCTAAGGAGGCCTAAGGTGGGGACGTGACCCAGGCCTAAGCAGGCCTAAGGTGGGAACGTGACCCATGCCTAAGGAGGCTTAAGATGGATAGGTGACCCATGCCTCAGGAGGCCTAAGGACAGGAGGTGACCCATGCGTATACGGATGCGTAAGGAGGTGACCAATATGTAAGCCGGCATAAGGATTGGCATTGGTATGTATGACCTGAAAGGTGGGAAGATCGGCACTTCAAGCACGTAAATGGATATAGACATACGTTAATACATGCCTAGACAAGCAGATTTAATGATCCTAGACTCTTGGGTGCATCTGATATTATGAAAAATAGTGGACTAGTAGGCCTAAGTTGGGATGACGGGGTATCTAAGCCAGCCTAAGGAGGTGTATTGGCATATATAATAATAATAATAATACTTTATTTTTATATAGCGCATACAAATTAAAATTCTCGATGCGCTTAACAATAAAACCACAAGTTAAACAACACAAAAGTGTACAAAACATTATTAAATAACACAAAAGTGAGTAAAATAGATTAAAATATGCTAGTGGATTATATGACCTGGAGGTGGTAAGATCAACTTTTCAGGCGCGTTAATGAATATATACATACATTAGACTACATGCCTAGGCAACCAGATTTAAAGCTGACGGAGCCGTATATAAGGGGGGCCCTCCCCCCGCCCACTGCAGAGCATGGGCTGGGGGGACGCCTCCCCTTATATACGGCTACGGCTGCTTTAATGTTCCTAGGGATGATGGGATATGTAAGTCCCAATTGTGCCTGCTGTGCCAGGGCATCAATGGAAAGAAGCATATTATCTCCATGTAGGGGAGAGACGTGTAATATGGACCGGTGTGTAATATGGACCACCCCAGGTAGAAGCAGCAGGACTGCATATATATCCATGGTGATTGACGTAATTATGACACTCATCAATTGTGTCTTTTTGTCATCGAGGAGAACAACATCACAGAAGGCATGGTGTATTTAATGAAATTTGAGTGAAAATCGCTAAAAATGATGTTATTTTTTAATCGTAAGTATTATCATCTGGTCAACTATTGTTTATCCCAAGGGCTACGTTGTGATTCCTTATTACATGTCATTAAATATAGTATTTCGAAGGTTAGTTGTGATTATGCCTTCAATTCGTTAGAAACCAAATTACACGAGACGTGGTCCATTATCACTACATTGTGGTCCGGACGAGAGACGTGTAATATGGACCGGTGTGTAATATGGACCACCCCTGGTAGAAGCAGCAGGACGGTATATATATTCATGGCGATTGACGTAGTTATGACACTCATCAATTTTATGGACATAACACAAATTAGTCTCTTTCCAGTATGCCTAACCAGTACATACAACTAGTAATGTGGTTAGAGTTGGTTTGTATGTTAATCGTAGCCTGCGATTCGAGCTCAGTTGGTTTGCTTTGATCTTCCCAAATAAGTATATCAGTCCCTTTTGATGGGTAAGTAGTACCCTCAGTAGGGGTATGTAGCACCCCCCGATGGGTATGTCAGGCTTTCAAAGGGGGTATGTATCTCCTTGTATGGGGTATCTCTAACTTTCGAAGGGGTATGTCGGGCCCTGAAATGGGCATGTCATGCCTTCAATGGGGGTATGTCTGTCTTGAGAAGGGTATGTCTGACCCTCCGATGGGGTATATCCTGCCTTGCCAGGGGTATATATGACTTTCGTGTGGGGCATGCCCGACCTTCATGTACCCTCATGGGTGGGGTATGTGCGGCCCTTACTTGGAGACCATGGGGTAGTTCAAGATAATCTGTCGTACATACCCCCACAATTATTGTTATTATTATTATTATTATTATTATTATTATTATTATTATTATTATTATTATTATTATTATTATTATTATTATTATTATGAATAATGTGACTCGAAACATATTTCCATTTCACTTGAACTTTAAATGTCTAAGACATAAGTCGATTTATCGAGATAACTAACTCGATTTATCGATATAATATCTCGATTTATCGAGATAATAAGTCGACAAATTGAGTTGAAAAAAAACTCATATGACCCTGATACACTTCCGTAGATTTGATATACGTACCGCTGTTTTTTTTTTTATTCAAAACACCGTTTGTATATTCCGTGCGTATCCATATTCAAGATATCAATAGATGCATTTCAAGTGCATGTCTAAATATATGAAAAGGGGTATGTCCCACATAATTTACAGGTCGTGGGGAGTTTTACCTAAAATTACCCCCTTATTATATGTTATTGCTCTCTATCAGCCATGGGGTATTACATCTCTCCTTCAGTAAATATAGTTGTAATCGCGAGTGAATTGTGACAAGGATATTTTAAAAAGACAGATGTTCATCGGAGCGTGGAGAGGTTTGATCGCGAGCAAAGAATTTAGCCCGAGGGCCGAGAAAGGTTACCAGAGAAAATGTACAGTGTGCGACATAGAACTATTTTTCAAAGAAATTGCTGCTTTGACATATCAAAATCACTGAAGGTCAAATTCAAGGTCACCAAAAATAAGCACCTGATGTGACTGCACATATTCTCATAATAGGAATCTAAGCTTCACCTACGAGCACCTGTCTGCATTTGTCATTTTACATTTTTCACGTAGAATGTTACTTTGACAATTGTCACTCAAGGTCATGTTAGGTCAAGTTCAAGGTCACAAAAAGATGCTCTATTTCTTATGTGCTTATATTACAAACCTGAGGTCTGTACAATCGTTTCAGCTCCAGATGCCAATTTCTGCATTTAGGCCTAATGCCATTTTGGGCCTTTCTGCCCTATATATCGGGCCTTATGGGGAGTTTAAGGCGCTCCATCTTTCATTGCAACATCAAACATCCCAATAGACGGGGTTCTGAAATAAAATCTTGAAATTGATCATATAGTTTTTAAGAAAAGACAGATAAAATGCAAATTTGGATATTTTTTACCCAAGAATGGCTGTGTTGACCTTTCGAATGTCAAATTCAACGTCATCACAAAAATCGCCATATATAATTTCTCATTCGAAAGTGCCAATATCTAAGCTCTATTTTCAGGCATTCTAGGAGTAGGGCCTACAGTTGTGGCAGCTCCCATTTATGAAGGGAATTTAAAAGTGGCTAAAATTTTCTAGGTAAAATTGTTTTCTTAGGGTGCATTTTTTATGCCTAGAAATGGCCCAAAATGGATAGTACGTGATATAGGACACAGAACATTTTACCGACTCGCCAAAAAAAACCAAAATGGCTTCCGCATGCAGCCCAGCGATTTGAGAGCAACAAAATTGACCATATACACGTCTCAACGGTACACGTATGATGGAAGTCTACTGCATAAATTAGAATAAAAAACATGTTACTGAACAGATTTTGAGAAAATGACTGTCAGAGTACAAAAATAAATCAGCATCTTTAGTTGAAAACGGCCGCCATTTTGAAAAACACGCGCAAATGAAAAAAAAAAACTAAAAACGAAACTCTTCTAGGAATATTTTGAGCATTTTTGTGCAAAATTTCAGAGGAATTCGACCGTAAATTTCCAAGAAAATAATGTGATTGGATCGGTGACCTAAAAAAAAAAGACGGATTTTTCTCCCATGATTACGATTTTAAGGAGAAATTAAAAGGTGTTTTTGTACAGGTGTTATTCCCCGTTTGCAAACAGTTTGTCCAAAGGTTATATCGTCAAAACAGCAGGGTGCAGATTTTGAGTATGCTAAGTATTGTTTCCACGAATAAACTATTTTTATATTTCTTCAAGCTTGAAAATAATCTGGAAACGATGATAATTCATCGGTATTAAAGATATATTCGCGTTAGAACAGAAATAAGCCACCGTGTTTACCTCCACTGGCAAATTCATACCGTACACATATCTGTGGCACACCGCCAGTTTACTTCGCAAGGTCGTCCGGACACAAGGTCAAGGTCACCAATCGTACTGGATTTTTAAAATTCCGTATACTCATAATACAAACTTAAGGTGTTGCTAAATTTGGCCCCAGAGCCTAATAAACATATTGTAAGGTTGACAGACACATCGGAGAGTTTGGTCATTCAGTGTCATCTGGGATCAGGGTCAAGGTCACCGAGAGATGCACCATATATTATGTATTACTTCCACATTCCGACACTGAAGCGGGTATATTACATTAGATCTATTAGTGTTACTATTACATTGACGTCTGTAATAGACTATTTCTGTTGTGATTATTCGGTAGGCCTATTTAAAGTTATTACTGTTTTATTCAGTGTTACATCCAGCTTTATTGTTGTTATTTTTCTTTTCCGGTAAACTGAGTAAAAGCTAAGCATATTTTATCGAAAAATGCATCGCACAACAATTATCTGTTTTTTGGGGGGAGAGTCAACACATTGAGACTGCCTAATATCTACTGTGTTGAGATAATTTCAACAGGAAAATAGTAGCACCAAAAGTTGACGCATCAACGTGTGTTGCCCTATGGAGTGGATCAATCCGCGTGCATATTAAGAAAAACTACAAAACAACATCAAAACAGCTAACAACATGGTAAAAGACACATGAAAATTCATCTGAAATGACTTTTACAACAGAACATACGTTACTGTCTTCGGCTCATATCTGCTTACAATATGTTGATTTGAACATATCCATCTTAAACAGTTGAACTCCTACTGTCAAGCCAATATAAGGACCTACACATTTCGAGGTATACCCAGCATAAGACAGGACAGTCTTACCCAAGGTCGAGATCACCGATTGATGCTCCTTGGATGCTCATGATACAAAAGAACAAGCTTTGTGTGTTCAGAACACATTTTTCACCCTCGTTTGTTATTTTTCTCAAAATATATAACGGTATTCAGTAATTTTTTCTTCTTTTTTCAACACTGAATGTTTTGAAGTCATTTGTGTACATTTGCACATTTCGGGTTTACAGATTGGGCTTTTTGAGCGATTCAAACAAAATCATCTCCATGCATGAGTTGAAAGGTGCAGAATATCATATTGGCATGAGATACGAAAAAGAAAACTAGATAGATATGAGGAAAAATAACACAAGAAATTGAAGAATATGTTCTGAATGTCTTTAAATTTAAATGCCCGCCAAAGAAACCAAAAATTTTCCAAAATAAAAAGAGGTTTATAGTGGAAAGTTTACAGGAAAATCCATTTAGCTACACAAGATAACTATGCTAGACGGGCGATGGACTGAAGCCAGTCGGATAGACGACAAGCCACGACAATGGTTGGTGAGACGGTAGGTTCGTAAAGGGGAATTACGCAGCCCGTGCTTTACCTCGGCAAAGCAACTTATGTCAATGTAGTTAGTTTTCAGTCTGGACTGGCTCTCAGAGATTGCCCCACGTGGTGTCGCGCATCGGTGACTAGAGGCCAAGAGGAAGTGATACCTCAATATAAAAATACATTTATCTCATTTTTTTCTATTCCATTATCCAATAAAACCCCCCTTGGGTATGCGATTTATTTAATGGCAGTCTTTTCATTACTACCGTATACCAGACATTCCAACTTGTCAACGGTATGGAGAGTGTTATATATAAAAGATACGTAACTTACTCGTGTGGTAGTTGCATGAAGCGTTCGACACAGTGTCAGCGTCGATACTGAAAGCAATAGTTGGTCGCCGAAATCATTGTCGAATCTTCGAATAACTAAATACCTGTGATATCAACATTGAATGTGCATACAATATATTTGAAATATGGTAAGTAGGCTACTGTCTGGCAATTATGTTGGTCGTGTTATTGTTGTTTAAGTTGCTAATGTAAATGTCCAGCAGTTAGGTTCATTGGCGGAATCTTTTACTGTGTTTGACTTTATTTCATTAGTACACGATGTAATATGAAGAGACGAACTTCTTCCCCCCCCCCCCCCCCCCCCCTTTGCAGACACTCCAGGTATCCCTGCTGCTGCTGGTCGCGTCTCTCCTTCTAGCTGCCGACGTCCAAGCGGGTGTTCTGCCGGTCGCGGGCACACACGGCGGCCGCGCCCGGTCCACAACCCCATCTCCCGAGCTTCCGACTCCCTGCGCGCTCCCGCGGGACCTCTCGACCCTGGTGGCCAACCACGCCGTTGGCTCCATGCACGCCGACGTCGGCCGTGTCAACGCCACTTGTGAAGGCGGGTGCATAATGGAAACCACGCCGAACCCCGGGGGCAGTGGGGAAAGTAGCGATGGAGAGGACCCCGCATGGCCGAGCAAGGAAGGAGGTAGGCTAGCCGCCCCTGATCCACTGATGTGGGTAGTGCCGGCCGTGTATGAATATGATTATGCAGATCAAGTATCGGATCTTGACGTTGCTGTACACAACCTGGAGACTGTTGGGCCGTCCGACACAGCCAAGGTGAGCTCAACACAACAAACGTCGACAAAACAACTCTCCACTTCACAGCAAACGTCGACAGAACAACTCTCCACTTCACAGCCAACGTCGACAGAACAAATCTCCACTTCACAGCAAACGTCGACAAAACAACTCCCCACTTCGCAACAAACGTCGACAGAACAACTCTCCACTTCACAGCAAACGTCGACAGAACAGCTCTCCACTTCACAGCGAACGTCGACAAAACAACTCTCCAGTTCACAGCAAATGTCGACAGAACAACTCTCCGCATCACAACAAACGTCGACAGAACAACTCTCCACTTCACAACAAATGTCGATAAATGATCGCGTGAGTACCACTAATCCGTTGAATCCATATTATACAAGTGTATCTTCCTCAAGCGGTTATTCTACCGGTGCCAGTACCACTGAGATCCTCCCCCAGGCGCCTTCAGAGACAGACACCCGAGGTTCGAACGTTGATTACGCTGGAGACGCCGATATTGAACACATCTCGAGTGTCATCACCACGGACACAAACACCGCTGCGGCTACAGAACTTGATGGTACGACGAATCCAGAAGGCGTCATACAAGCAACGGAAACAACAGAAGAAGAGAGAACTCGTACTGAGGAGCCACATACAACCGTATCATACGTACCAATTGTGAGTACTGGTCGCAAATCGGCATCTCGTTTCGATTTCGAAGTCCTTAGGAACCCAGAGCAGAAATTCTTATCTCGACTGTCCTCCACGTTACAGGACCCGCCGTCGAAAATCGAAAACGAAAGCAACGATCACCTGCCCGAAGAGTTGAAAGCAATTCTTGAAAATCCCCACTTGAACGAGGAATATGACACGGAGCCCACTTTCGGGAGTCAATCCTGGGAGGACTTTCACTCGCCCGTCATGCAACCCGACTCGGCGTGCCCGTGGAAATACGACCAAGATACCGTCCCGTCCCGCTACCCGGCCACTCTACTGAAGGCTTATTGCGTGAGTGAGGGGCCCAAGTTTCTAGGCGACAGCGACATGGATGTGGGGTGCGAGCTCGTGTACCGCGCGGTCCCGGTGCTGCTTCTCTCGAGCGGCGAGTGCGATCCGGTCACGGGGGACGCACGGTACGTGAGGCATGAGGAACGCGTCCCCGTCGGGTGCACGGCTGCTGTGCGTCGCGTGTCTGACTGAGGAGCATGGTGTGTGATAGAATATTAGTTGTAGTTTATATTTATGATTATACAATAAATTATTGAGTTATTTAATGCATGGCACGTATGTTTTATTTTCACTATTGAAATAGGTTATATGGTAATTGATTTATTTATATCTCATTGTGCTATATGTGTAGTTATATGTATGTAGTTATGATCGACTGTAGGCTATTCATAGAAAAAATATAGGTGATGCAATTTTAGACGTAGCGTACAACTAATATACCGCATCATGGCATGTGTCCGTATTTATATCAAAACATCCGTGCAATGATTATCTAGTCATTTCGTGTATCATGGTTCTGATTTTTTGGCACCAGTTATGGACCGTGAACATGCGATCGTCAATTCACAGATAGACTCATCACAGTAGTATATGTGACGTGTTATTTGGATCAAACGGCATGGTATCTCACACAAGTTGGTCTCAGGACACGTTGTAATCACCAAGCGATAATTTGTAGTATTTTGTACGATATTGTAAAATATTATGACCTGGATATCACTCATAATTTAGCAATTGGGTTCATAGTTTAACTTTAATGGTTAATTTATAGTCAACATTTATTTTTCATTTATTTCTCATTTTTATAACTTAAACTTGTTGTTGCTAAACAGAAATATATATAGCATACAATAAACATATACTACACGTCACGGGCAAGCTGGAAGACCGTAAACTTTACTAAGCATTTCCATCATTTCCATTCGAATAACTCCGCTTGTTGAATTATGTTCAAATGTATCATGAAATTTTAAATTGGGAATGAAAATAAAGATTCATTCATTCATGGTATTTTCGTCTATGTTTTTGTTTTTTACAGAGAATCGACAACATTACGACTTAAAAAAAAAAACTTTTGACAATTGATCAACATATAAGCTATAAGTGTGCTGTAAATATCATTGTGTTTGAACATTCAAGGTCTTGTTAGGTCAAGTTCATTGTCAGAAAAAGATGCACAACATATCATACCGGGGTTTATCTTTGGTCAACTTCAACAAAATATACACTATATACGACTCCATATTCATACCTATATATTTTGATCCCTTTTGAATTGATTTTGTCATATTTAACGAGAAATAACATATACGACTTCTTATATTCATAATACAAATCCATAACTTTTGAGCTCTCGCGTTAATCTTTGGTCCAGTTCAACAAAAGATACAACATATATGACTCGATATTCATAGTACCGGTACACATATGAATTTTAAGCTCTCAAACTAATCATTGGTCAAGTTCAACACATGACACACCATATGACTATATTCATAGTACAAACCCATAAATTTTGAGCTCTCAATTTAATCCTTGGTTAAGTTTAACAAAAGATACGCCACACAAGACATCCTGTATTCGTCGCACATACCTTTTGGATTTTGAGCTCTTTCGAGTTAATCTTAGGTCATGTTCAACGAAAGATATAAAGGAGACATTATATACCAGAATGTGACGGAGGTTTCAAACCAAATTGACTGACAAAACGCATGGTCGATATTTTACGATCTTGACATAGTTTCGGTTTTGGAGACACAGAGCCAAGAGCAAATGCTTTTTTTGAGATAATTTATTGCATCCAGTGAGTTACATAATTCAAAGTACACATCATTGTCAAGGTCATTTTCTCTCACAATTTTGATTACATATAGTAGGGTGTGTGGTTCCGGTGAATATTTTACACCAATGACAAATGTACAGTATAGTGCAAAAAGTACAACCAAATATTCAACATTTTCGTTCTGTGAATATATATTACTGAACAATCATTCAAGTATTTATCATATCACATTAATATGTATGAAGTCACCATGTCCTTAAAAATGAAAAATTTGATGAAATTTTATTACAACAAATGCTTTACAAGTCACAATTTCTTCGATGAATATACAGCAAACACTTTCATAAACTTGTTCACAAGATGGTGATCATAATGAATAACTAATACTATTTAACATCGATACTTGCAGTGTGCACACAACTACAACACAGTGCTGGCTTTCTATATACAAACCACATTACAAAAACACATTCTAGACATCTGTGTATGAGGCAATTCAGTGCAAAAAATTTACCTTCAAAATTTCAAATTTTTCACTTCCACACCTATGCATTTTTTTAGTTTGTTTGATGTCACGAACATAGTTGGTCAATTAGCTCTATTAACACATTTGCATCAAGTTGTAATGATGGTGGTATGACATGTAGTTACTTAGTTTGTATAATACTTCATCATTAGTTGCCCGACAATATCACGCCGTATTTGGTGACCTGCGATGCAACCCCACAATATTTTCTGTATTGTGGGCTTCAGGCGGGTAATACGGAAAGACCTTTCGGAGAGTTCCATATAATCCAATGGTAAAACTTTATCATCGACCTCAGACCCGTATACGGCATGATATCTGCCTTCATCCTGTGACCTCGTGGGCTATGGTGACTTCAGACAGATACATTACCATATTGGGGTCTGAAGACCATGATAACGTATAGTATCATCAACCACATTATGATCATGCTGATTGAAACATTTGATAATACTCATTAGAAAAGAATAATATACAATTGTTTCCACAGCAATAAGAACAAATCCGGATACATCATTTTTGCATGCTATGAATGTTTCATGAAACAATATAATTATTCACTTTTTCTTTACACATGAATCTAAATTCAGAAAAAACACTTGTTTAGCAGAAAACACATTGTTAAATGAAATGAACGCATATCAACACACACACTAAAGATTACAGTAGTACATTATAAATAGGGTTTGCTTGAAAAGGACACACACAATATGAGTGACTGTGAAGCAGAGATCCATCTGCTGATTCCCTGGCTGCTTGTTCGAAGATTCTGGACATAGTTCCTGGACTTGGGACAGCACATCTTTCAAGGTGGGATTGATGGTGACTTTCTGGAAGAGGGAATACATGCGATACACACTATAAATTGCTCTAAAAACAATGTAAGTTCAACCGGGATCAACTGGTTATTGATAGATATCGAAAGATCACCTGACTGAGCCGATGTGTCGAGCATCACTGATTCTTGACTTTCTCTATGCTGGAGAAATTTCTGAGCAGAGTCAACACCATCCCGAAGTGCTGCAAAAGCCAAAAAGAGATACATGGCCATTAGTACAACAGTAGATTGCTGATATATAGTGGTCCTTCCCCCGAGATACATTAAGGTGCACCCCACTGAAACTTCTTTTCGTAGAAAGACATTTGTGTGGCACTAAAACTGCATAAACCACTTCAATAAGACCCATTCTGTCTTCTTTAAGGCCATAGCATTGTTTTGGCGGAAGGGCAAGTCCTATCTGATGACAAATTTGATGACAAGTGTATTATTTCACGCACCTGTGAGACCAGAAAGATGACGGCAAGATAGGAGCCGATTCCCAGGGCCAGGAACAGGTCAAACACCGCTGGCTTCACACTGATGGGCAGGAGATAATTTTGTTACATGTACGATAATAATGCTGGCGATTTCTATGATCACGCAAATTATGAAAACTGTTATGTGTGCGATAGACATCTTCCACCACTATAATGATTCTGTGCACAACAATGTGGATCTGCATAAGCAATGCATAATGAGCGAATGTTCAAACCAGAGAGTGAATACGGATAAATGATAAACATGTGCACTCACTTGTAAGCACTCATATTGTACTCTGCTCCATCATAAAACACAAATTCTGGATCCCTGCAACACAAAAGTCCTTCATAGTTAATATAGTGTACCAAAAATTCAAAACAGAATGACATTGAATTTCAACTTTTTTCGTCACAAGTACAAAATTTGAACAGTACAAAATCTCCTCCATTCTACTTATGAGAGAAGAATGGAAATCCAACTGATGAAGCAAGATGACATAAATCATACACTATGGCAAAACAATTTCATGTGTATTGGACCCAAGCACATACATTTGTGTACTGATAACTGACAATTACAGACCTTTTGTCAGCCTTGAACGAGTGTCGTTTGACCTCCTTGAGGTAGCGGGACATGATCTGCTCTAGGGAGGAGATAATGTGGCTGTCTTTGGTTAGGAGCTGTGCTGACCGCGGCTCAGTACTCAGGTAGTCCAGCCAGGACTCTAGGACATCCCCCTCTACCTGCTGTAGATTATAAAGCACAGGTTACAATAATTGCCAAGGGGGTAGTCTCTCTTGAAGAGAGTTCTTGGGCACCCTCCAATGAACAGGCTTAGTATGTGCTGAACGATTGGAACTATGGTGAGTTGGCACTCTGAAGTATTTACCAGCCCATCTGTGAACACTTGTGGGCTTCCACTGCTGCTCAGGTTGAATATGTGTCGAGCCAGTGTCTCAGCCAACAACTTGACGTTTCTTTTCAGCGCTGCCGAGTCTATTTTGTCTCTGTCAATTAAACATATCCCATGAATCTTCCAATTCAATTTCTTTAGCAGAAATACATACATATGATTCGCAACATAACACTGTATTTTCGAAGTTAAAATCAGCCAATTCTAAAGTTTGAGAACCATCACTGAGATTGGTCCCTATTTACCGAGTATCCAGGACGGAGTTTCTAATGAGCTGTTTTGGACTGTCGAGGTGTGACAGGGTGAATGCTGGCAGCCTCTTCATGCTGAAGCGCTCGTGTTCCCAGGACAGGTAATCCTCCGCGAGGTTGATCTTCTTGTGAACCTGTCCCACGGTCAGGTCGGGGTACAGCTCCGCGGCCAGGTCCACCAAGTTCTACAAGCAAGACAAGTTTTTCATTAAATTATTCAATAATTTTATTCTTCCTTTTATCCTAGATGTTTTTTGTTTGTTTATTTGGATGATAAGTTGTACCTTTGGATTATATATTTAGTTTCCTTTTTTTTTCATTAAATCAGCAGAACAATTCACACTACAAATTTCACAATCAACGAGGCTTGAACTCAGGTAAATCATATGAGCATCGTGAATATAGATTTCACACTAGAATCTGACCTGGTAGAAGATGAAGCCTGCCGTGTCCTCTTTCGGTGGTTTAGAGACGTGTAGATATAAGTTGTCTCCACTCCCGATAGCATCCAGACACAGAATATAGGCGGCGTCCGAGAGTAAAGTGTTTTCTGTAAAAAATATGGAAGAATCATCAATGACATCATACCATAAACACAGACAATTGTCACACATGAATAACAAATCTGAATGAACCTTGTAACCACCATGATCCAAGGCTTCTTATAGCTAACTCTATATAGTTGATAAATACATTTATATGCACTATAAATGTACATAACATCTCACCTGTACTCTCCACTTGGTCCTCTATCCACCGTCTTGTGCCTTGGTAGTTAAACTTGCCAGCGCCAGACAGCAGGAACATCATGTTGAATCTTACAAATCAGGAGTCAAGGACAAATCTGCCAATTATGCGTATGTCATACATGGAATTCATCACACAACCCATATGAATGAAACATATAAACACTCTGGTATAAACTGTGTGTGGGTAAACGGTTTACTTGATTATGAGCAAGGATACTTTGCGTGTGTGCGGGAGCTTGTGTACAGTTTGGAGAAGAGTCTAGCCAACTCAAGCAGAGTCACTACACCACTGCCATTGGAATCTGCTCCATGGGACATGCTCTGTGAAAGGGAAAAAATTAATCCAATTAATTGTTTGAGTCCTAGTAAGGCCTAAAAAAATAAATGCTGTGTTTAGGGTCAAGTGCTCAAAAAAAATTAGAGTAGGTAGGTAGGGATTTTTTTTTATTTTATGAAATATTTTTATTCTTTAACATCCGAAGATGGACATGCCTAAAGGCAGAAAAGAGGGACCATGTTTATAAAATATTATAATAAACAGTTCCAAATATGCTATGTCTAGTGCAAAAAAAGTATGAAGAAGATATATTGAATGAAACAACGACTTCAATGAAATAAATTGATGTAAATCTGGGAATCAATGGCAACGACTTGGCCATTATAGCTGATCTACATGTAGGTCCACAACCACAGTGAACTGGCTGTTCTGGATATATGCATCTCCCGTGGAAGCAGCGCTAAACTGCTAAACCCTCCCTCAGACTAGTCAAGACTCGAAGAGTCTACAGTGTAGTGGTGTATCCAATGCCACTGCCACTGCAGAGTGCCCCCCACCCCCCCACACCCCACTTGTTGATGACTTTTCCAGTCAAGCTGTATGAAAAAAAACACACACATGTTCCAACATACAGTACTCTGCCGGCAGATGAGAAATTTATGTTTTGTATTCATTTGACTTGCCACCAAATTAAATTAACCGTAAAATGCCAGAACAGGTGGCTGCCAGGCTGATGCAGATCAGTCAGTTTCCCACCGGGGAGGCCACTATCATAGATGGGGAGTCAACTTTCCCATTTCTTGAAAAACATTTTATGCATGATATTCCAACATGATACTAGTATGTTACTACATGTATTTGTGACTGTTGATTGCTTTCGTCAGTAATCAGTGTCAGGGGAAAGCTGTGTTCATGTTCACACATGTGTACTGGGAAACACTGGACAAGGCACCAGACAGTAATTGAGTGGGTGTGACACCCCCAGAGAAAGCTCTATGATTTTACGACTTGTGATGGAGCTGATTGTTGACATTGGGTTAAACATGCCAAAATTGTTTTTGCTCCCGATAGTGACAGGCTGCAAAATTCTCCTTGACTGATCCAGTTAAATGTATTCATGGAAAAAAAAATAAATAAAAAGTTTAGAGTCGGGTGCTATCAGCTAGAGTCGGTCGGACGACCCTAAACACAGCATTTTTTTTTTTAGGCCTAACCAATAACGAAACGGAAACTAATGGAATGTATACATGGTTTACTTACAGGAGCCACTCCAAACGCATCGTAGTGAGCAACCACAGCAATTGTGGGCAGCTGTTCCTCAATCCCATAACCTGCCAGCTTGCCCTTCAACATTCAAATAGAGAGGATCACACCCAAATGAAGATCGTTAAGAAGAAATACCTCAACTGTATTACACATTACAGTACTTATAAATGTATCATTATTTTATGATGACTGAGGCGCTACTTACCTGTAAGTTGACGACTTGGAAGTCATTGAGGGCCTTCGACTGGGAGCCAGATACAATGAGCTGGAACCCATTCGCCAGAGCTGAGTCCATCAACGCTGTGAAGGGACATGATAGTAATAATATAATCTAACATTCACATACATGTATGATTTGGCTATGTTATAATATGGTGATTAAAAATTGCCAACTAACTGTATCCTACATGTGATCCCATCCCTCCCTAGATCTACCCTGATTTATCCATAATTGCGTACCCTGAGTAGCCGATGGCGCCTGGTCGCTGGTGACGGACGTCCGGACGTTCTCGTAGATGTCGAGAAGCTCCGGAGTTTCTGGCGTGAAGTAGACAGGGAGCTGCGTCTCCTCCTGTAAAAGCTCCTGCTCCAGCTCAAGTACATGCTGGGGGGGGGGGGGGGGGGGGGGGGAATAGGATGAATATAGTACTATCTAGTAGACTGCTGATAGTAGAACTAATTGTACCTGTAGGCTTTGAAGATGGCAAAAGAATTTTAGCAAGCCGTCACTCTGGACAATGGCGAGGTGGTTATGAAGGAGGATCAAGTTCTATTATCATGCAATTCACATATAATATAACCCATCTCTGAGGTAGTTAGCTACAATACTATTGCATGAACAAACAACTCTAGTATGTGTGTATATTGCATAACTGCCAATCCATGAGTATAGTTACCTCTTTCTCCTCCGCAGAGAGTTGAGTCATGTCTGCTGGCGTGAGAATCAGGACGCCCGAGGCACTCTGGGACACAAGCTCCTTGTACTTGTCCACCGTGAACTCCATCAGCTTCGTGATGAGACATCTCCTTGTGAACGTGGTGGCATCGAGGGGGCGGGCTTCAACATTGACCAGGGCATTGCGACATCCTGCGAGACATAAATGTCAAGTGCAGTGTAGAAAATCAAGATAGAACTACACTCTGATTTCTAACTCGTTTACACCATTTTAGTGCTAATATTTTTATGATGCTGAATGGCATTCTCAATTCTCAATATTCCCGATTGAAGTCTGAAATCTGGAAGAAAATTGCCGTTTGACTCCCAGGTGAAGTATGCCAAGTTATAGAACGATACTATTTAGCATAGCAAAAATATCAGCGAAAAACAGTGTAACGAGTTAGAAAAATCTTAGTATAGATCTAAATTGTTAAAAAAATTCTTTCTTACCGTTGCTGATTGATGGATTAACTCTGAACTGATTACAGCTATCAGGCACTTTCGTAACAAAGAACTGGGCTATAAAGATAAATGGAGTCTTTTCCCTCATCCCCCCCCCCCCCCCCCCCCCCCCGGCCCGGAGAACAAATTTATATATCTTATGAAATATGTAGCAGAGGGACATGTGTTTACTTACTTACGATAAATTAACTAAGTGGCATTTGAAACTTCAAGCATAGGCATGCTAGATGTAGCGTCTAGGCCTATAGAATACATCTCCAAACTCACCATAATATGAACCATGAAGATCGTATTGTTGCATTCGGTAAACGGCGAAATCATGCGCAGCGCCGACTGGGGAAGCCGGCGAAATAATGATCAGAAACGGGACAAAAAACAGCATCGACAACGGGAAACTGGTCTTGAACATTTCCAAAACCTCTCCTGCTTCGTCGAACAACATTTTGCCGTCTTTTTTGGACAATCTAGACACAGTAATTGGAGTTCTTGCGACTGAAATAAGAAGCGTGGAACATTGACCGCACAGCTGTGCCCGACCTTGACCCTGGCTTGGGTTTCACAGCGCCCCCTAGCGAATAACTCATCTGAAGTAAATTAGAGTCAATGGTCCTGTTGGTAATGAATTTTTTTCATGCAATTCCAAAAATGACCCTAACTTATGTTGCTTCGTGGGTTTAACTACCCATGGTAGTGTTCATGATTCATGCTGATTATGTGGTTATAAGATTTATAATCTCATATCTGAAGTTCAATTTGATGTGAACGCCTCATAAAACCAGTAGTTTTAATCGAATAAATTCACAGAACTTTTCCTTGTTGCAGATATTTTATTACCCGACTAGTGTACATTTAATGTGAGATACAAATTGTCGTGGAATGCATAAAAATTTGATAATCAAAAACATAACAATACTGATTTAAATGATCAAGTTTACTACATTTGGTACCGAGATCATGTATCACTATTAAAATCCCACTTACAAGTCTACTACAATGTAAGCACATAATCAACTGGTTTCCCTTGTATTGAAGTCACACCAAATTGCAGAGTTAGTCAATGGTTTTTCAGTTGAAATTTTCTGTATGGAGGCAAGAAAAAATTGTCTTTTTACGAAAAAAACTTTCAAAGCAGGATTTTTCTGTTCCGAGATATTATTTTACACAAAGTTCCAATAAAAAAAGTTCATTGAAGGGATTCAGTTTATTTTACAGAAAATTTATTTAAACAAAGATTTTCTACAAAGAAAAGTTATAAACAACTTTTTTTCTAAAAGGAATTTTTTTGTAGCAGGCGATTATATAGACCAACTCAACAATTTGGTGTAGCCTATTGGTACAAGAAGATGTTCCACACAATCTCACAATATATTACCATTTATCCAATGACCAGAAAATGAGTAATACACATGGCATTGTAGTGAACAGTAATGAATAAATATATATCTTAGACATCACAGTTGTTATATTCTGATATCTTAATAATCCTATTCAGGTACAGTGCTGCAACACAAATACTTAGTAACAATACTTTATATAGATAATGTCATTTCTCAGACAAACATTACCAGTAACAGATACTGGTATACATGCTCCAAAAAGACACAATCTCAACAAATGACACAATATACGCCATCTTAAATATTGCACATAACTGAATAAAAAATATGAATAGAACAAAGCACCATAGTTCTCAAGAAATTGACTAATGAATTCAATTGAATGACTGAAATTTTCCCACTGGAATGCCCTTGGTCATCAGTTCAGGTTTGGTCTTCATATCAAATACATGATGAATTTCACAAATTTCGAAACTATAACTCTCTGGGAACATGTGTCTGCTATAAATATGTTACCACCAGATCACTGTCATCAGTGACTTCGGTGGTGCTGTAACCTTGATGACTCCTCTATCTGCATCCCTCAGGCTGAAGGACATTGTCCTCTTTCCGCTGTAAGAACAAAAAGTACAGATTCACAACACACAATATTCATCTAAAAACGTATCAATCACAAAAAGATAAAGATTATTGATGTCTTGTTATTGTTAGAGCACAATTTTTTATATTCATTACCTGTTTTTGATTTCGACAACAGTGGAATCATCAGGACACGTGAATGCGAGGACTTTCAGAGTTGAACCATAGTCATGATTACTCTCCAGACCAACCCGAACACAACCAGATGGAAGGAATTTACTGTGGAATGTCAGGTTACATCCCTTTCATGAAGGTATGATTTAAATCAATATTACAAATTATGCTTCATGAAATTATTACAGTGATGCATGTAAGCTAAAACTTCATGTTTTGCAGAGAAAATTATGTCTGATCTGACATAATGTTCTATTTCACAGGTTCATTCAATCTTTGGAAAATACCTAAAAATCTTTACTGACCTGGGAATATCATTTCAGAGTGGTCTTTTGTTACAGTGATTACTGATAACACATTTATTCCGAAAGTATACGTATTGTCAAGACCTACCTGAAGTGTCCAAGGGCATAGAACATGGGCTGTTTGTAGAACTCGTCCTTGTCTTTGTTGACGATGATCGGGCTGTCCACAAAGTTCTTGACCCAGTTAGGTCCCCCCTCCATGTTTAGAGCCATGTTCCAATCTGTCCAGCCACTGACCCAGTTACCCAAGTCCTGCAAGTATTATGTTGACAATCGGTGAAACTGTGTGGAGTACTTTATGGTAATTTTATGTTGATGCCTGAATTACAAAATCACTCACTATATCTATACAACACAAAAAAACAAAATATTGTGAAAATCCATACCACATCAGCCATAAAATGATATTTGAATACAGCATCAATGAAACAGCTGCATGTCCCGAGAAGAACAGTGAATAATACACACGTCCATGATGTTGTTGGCGTATGTCTCGAAACGGTCCCACTCTCCCAGTAGCACAGGCTTGACCCCAGCCCACTTTTGATATCCCTCGCAGGCTTCCGTGTAGAGCAGGAACCAGTCTGGAATCTGATCGTGAGTCTCTGACAGCACCGACGCTGGGTATATGAAGTCCGCGTACCAGTGAACCGCGACCCCTGACACATACTTGGCTGCCTCTGGGGACTCTAGGATCTGTGGGTGAGGAAATACAACACATTCAAATTTATGCACTGTAATGTACCGGGTAAGCACTTTTTTCACTGATAATTGAATGTACATGGCAACCCAAGCTCACAGTTTTAGGCCAGTTGGGCAGGTTGATTCGCTGGTCATCGAGCACCATGAGTTTCACATGACTGAAGCCATTTCTCTCAAGCAGGGGTCCCAGGTCCTTGGCTATGAAATCCCGCTGGGTCGCAGCCGTAAAGCCCAGGGCCTGGAAGGGGTAGTTGGGTATGTTCCCCATCGTTGGCTCATTCTCTGCCGTGAGGCCCCAGATAGATATATTCTGTTTCTTGTACTCTTCCAAAAACCTGGAGAAAGGCAGAGAAAAAAGGAATAGTATTTCATGACTCTTTCAATTGAAACACATCTTCGCTAAATTACTGTACAGGTCTAAGAGTTGATAACATTCAGCTAAAGGTTACATGTATTTATTCTAACAGCCAAGAATATTTACTTGATAAAGTAGTAGGCCCAGGTGTCATAGTACAAGCCACCAGGTTGTCCAATCAGAGTTCCATTCCCTGCCATCTGACCACCCTCCTTCAGCCAGCCGGGTGGACCCCAGGGACTCCCAAACAGGCGAATGGGACGGTCACTCATAGCCTCAGCAGCATGGATGTAATTGATCTGTCAGTCGAAATATCACCAACACAGCTCGAATCAGTTATGACATTTCAAACTGTTATCACTATTGCCTCTAATTTTTGTATTTGCATTTAGTCAATGTATAGTAGTCTTCTTGAGCTCACCACAAAGGAGCATACAATCATGTATAAGACACTTACACAATACATGTACAAATTGACATTACACAAATGTATAAACATGAGATATCAGAATTTACATCACATATATTACGGGACCTTGTATTTGTGATCTTCCGGAGCTAATGCAAAATGATCTAGCAGGAAATCGTCTGGGACATCATCGTAGGAATAAACTCTTGTTGAGAAATCACAACTGGCCATAGGGATCCTTCCGAGTGTATACTGCAGCCCTACATTCATAAATATTCATTATCGTCCATCAATGGTAAATTTTGACTAAGTTATTTTTCTTTGCTTGATAAATGGTCATTCATCAAAATTATGGACATAAATATGTCATAGTTATGAAGAACACACAGGGCATTACATTAACTTTTTATTCCACTTGCCCCATGGGCAAGTGAGCATCAGTTTTCACTTGCCCTGACCAACTTTCACTTGCCCCGACTTTTTGACTTGTTCGCACGCATCACACGCGATCACACGCTTGTTTCATAGTCATTCTTAGTTTGAACGGACTTTGATCTGCCGCTTCCTGTTGTTGTTATCATCTCCTAGCCTTTGCTAGAGCACATCCACTCACAGTCACCATAGTGATACCACAAGATCTGATCTGACACGCGCTGTGATTGAGTGACTGACTTGACCTCAGTGCTCACGTTCTGAACAGCTACACGGCCCAGTATGGGTGCTTTTCATCACTGCCGTGAAACAGATTTGTCCAAGATATATTGTAGATAGATTTTTTTCACTTGCCCAATCGGGCAAACACACTGAAATTCCACTTGCCCGTACCTAATTTTCACTTGCCTCGGGCAATCAGGCAAGTGTTAATGTAATGCCCTGACACATTCTCAGTCAAACTAGAAGTATATATTCATCAATATGGGCCTAAAAAGCGTTAAAATACTAGATGTGGGTGTATGATGAACATCAGCTACCATTTGGGCTGAAGTAAGATGAGAGAAGATTTTTGCCGGCATTGTTAGACAAACTGGCAATGTTGATCCCTGTTGCATCGGTGAATGCTCCTCCGAATCCAAGGATCGTCTGATATTTCTTGCTCCGGTCAATAGCTGTAACAGAGTATGTGAACCACCATCAGCAGTGAAACATGTGTAAACCTCATGTATTGCATAGCTTAGTATTGTGCAATCAAAGATAACCTTATCAATTAATTGGACAACAAAATAAGATCTACACACATGAAAGTTATTGATAGTGTTATCTGTTTTTATGAATGGACCTGGTCATACTTTTTTATCAAGCACATGAACAATCAAATGCTACCAGTAAATTTGTAGTAAACAACATGTCAACAACATGCATTTTTACACACTGGAGGACAAATTCAACAACGAGACACCACAGTTAATAATGTTATCTTAACCAGAAAACATATCATTTACCAAAGTCGGCTGCGTCTGAGTCTGCTGTGAAGTAGGACACCTGTTTGTCTAGACGTGCCCCATCAGGAGTTGACAGATACGAGGCGTAGTGACCTTTAGGCAGCTTCTGGTTTGGTTCCACCTCGTCACAATAGGTGGCATTGCAGACACACACAAATGAGCTCCGACCGAAACTTCTTGGAGCACATTTCTTCTCTGCTCCTGCTTTTGGTGTACCCGGTAATGCAAATACAAAAAAATATATATATACATATATCTTCAAAAAAAGAGTCTTTAATTATAAATTGATTGAGGTTCTAAATTATAACAAATATACCGTATAAAAGTACTAGGAAAATTATTATGTTATTTAAAATCAGATGAAATACTTAATTAATTTTAAATGGTTTAGTAGTAAAATGGTTTTTACTGCATAACAAAACATAGTTGCTAATTCATACAACAATTTATCAGCATAGTCGCATATTTTTTTTACTAAACTCAAGTTCATCTGTCAGTGAAACACGCTTTTTAGCCGTAGTTTTCTTTTGGATAATCGAATCAACTTAAAATTGTGTTTATCTTAATCGGGTACCATGCCGTAATTTTTCACCGAATTTCAGAATTTTATCTCAAGAAATGAAAAAGTTGGCAATCTACCTCAATGTTAAATTTCAGTCCAAAATGGGGTCAAATAAATTCCAACGAATTCAGGGCTTTTAGGATGTATATGCCAGTACAGAATTAATTTGTTGTGTTGATTTGAATTGGGAAGACATAGTTGCGTGTATACTAAGTAAACATGCTTATTTTGAAGCAATATATAACTCAAACATCAAATAAAAGACATTTTTGTGTGCAGACCCTGAAATTACATGTTGGGGCTGAATTTTAACATTAGGGTAGATTACCAACTTATTCAATTTTTGAGATAGAATTTTTCGG
The DNA here is from genome assembly GCA_949152475.1 of Terebella lapidaria. Taxonomy (NCBI): domain Eukaryota; kingdom Metazoa; phylum Annelida; class Polychaeta; order Terebellida; family Terebellidae; genus Terebella; species Terebella lapidaria. Next base: position 26,167,710 of record OX424562.1, read on the forward strand.
TGAAAAATTACGGCATGATGCCCAATTAACACACACAAAATTTCAAGTTGATTCGATTATCCGAAACAAAACTACGGCCAAAAAGCGTGTTTCACTGACAGATGAACCTCACTTTATCATGCCGTAACTCGCCTTCAAAACTGAACATTAGGACTTTCATACAAATAGTGATACTAAAATGCTGAAAACAAGACATTACCTGTTGTGTCAGTGGATATAACATGCGCTACAGTAAGCAACAAAATACTGAACGTTAAATTGATGTCCATTTCGCGTCGATCAGTCGATTGACATTGATTCAATACTACCAAACTGAACGAATACACATCTAATTCTAAAGTTCCCACTTCTGTTATCAGCAGATGACGTAGATGTAACCTCTGCCCTGATTGGCCGAGAGGTTTATCACTCATCTAAGCAGCTGATCACTTGAAGCACCGGCTCGATACCTCAATGGTATTTTTGTTCCCATGTGATAATCATGCAGTGATGATAATGTGCATGTATGGGATGATAGAATTTCTCTATAGATACGGGAAATAATTGCATGATCAATGTGTAGTCTAATAAAGTATCATCAATGAACAATGAACATGATGAGAAAAGTCACAGTCCTGGTATACCATAACACCAAAAACCCATCTCTTGTGAGCAGTGGTGAGTTTCTGATAACATGGGAGTGACGATAAACCAGAAACCCAATATTAGGGTAAACCTAGCTATAATGCATTCGGGCCTATCATTTTTTCAGAATCTTCAACTTACTTGCAATATGGTAGGCCTATATATATGCGCAAGTTATCTACTGTGCGTAGGCCAATATTTCATTTTTTCCCCAAAAAAACGGTTATCTGACTGAAATTAGTCAATCTTGGTCATGGGACCAGACCCTTGTCATATTGGCAAGCATGTCCATCAAACCTTTATGTAGGCATCCCGACACGAGAGACCTAGTCTCAGTGGGTGTAGGCCTACTGAAAAATTATATAGATCTATCTCGCTTTGTAGGCGTGAACTAGCAAATATAGATCTATATATAGTCGCCAACTTTACACGGCATTCTTAATTTTGGTCAATTCATTTATTAATTATTGAAAATTAAACTATTGAAAAACTGTGTGTTTCCAGGTAAATGGACCTAAATAGTTAATGTTAGTTTATACCTTTGTTGTCGTTTGTCATCATACACATCTTTATATTTATAATCTATGGTCAAATCTATCTGAAATTTCATATAGCATACACTAATAAATTATTCAAGAGAGAGGTGTTTTCATTATGGCTTTATTGATAATGGTGGCCGTTTTCAACATACGTCGCCTCATTTGACACGTTTTGATACTCATTTGGCTTTTCTAAATCATTGGGGGTCTCGTTGTTCCGCTTGTCCATCGTGTACAGAGCAGCCACAAGATCAGCCAATCAGAACATTGGTAACAAAACGCAAATCGGTTCCGCATGACTTGTCACGCTCACAAACAAGCGGCATATTTGAATCATGTTCGAATAATGACGGCTAAACAGCAATATCTTGCACGTTTATTGTGCAATTGTATAGAGAATGATGATATAAAGTGAAGTATACTGAATATTTATAGAGATATTGCAATGGCTCTTTCATTGCACGCTTTTCTCGATTGTAAAAATATAATGAGCGATAATAGAGGTAAATGATGATTTATATGGAACGCCTAATGTACTGCGACGTGATTCATGGCAGCAAAATGCGATTTTTGATTTGATTTATTCAAAGAAATCAACATTTGATACAACATAAACAGATAAATACATGGTATATTTAAATACATGGTATATTTACAGTATGAAATTTAACACAAACATACAAAAGTCATATAGTAGGTATGATATGAGGATGACTAAGATGGCTCATAAATGATTTTTTTTTTTTTTAATGACTTGGCATGCTTATAACTCTGCGCTGAGTTATCTGCAGCATTATTGCTGTAAATAAATTGTTGGCAGATCAAATCAGTAAATTCATTAACACTGGAGTTGATCACAGATTTGTCATGGGGCCCTAGGGAGTTTCAGATCACAAGCAAACTCTGAAGTCATTACTACCAACAAAATGGATGCAATCATGACCTGGCCGTGAGCTTGTGAAAATACGGGTCGAGTTTACAAGTTGGGAATATTCAGTGATGAAGTCATTGATCGTTTGTCAAATGTGTATCCCCTATGTCCCCTCGGTATATAGATGAGACCTACCGGGGATCGCCGTATTTAAGCCCTGGGCTGATGATTGGGGAAAACGGGTTGTGTGGAATGGAATTTAACTCCATATATAGGCCCATGGGCTTATATTTGGGGAATGCTTATTTTACGATTTTTATTTTGCCAATTGAATTTACAATGGATTAGACAGGAAATCACTTCTTTTTTTTACTTCTTATATGCGTAATACATGTAACTATATTTATACAAACATTTTATTCTATAGTTCCATAAAGATAGAATATCACATATGTTCAGTGTCATATTAAACGCACGCATGACGAATAAAAATGTACCTATGCATGCATGTACCTGATAAAATCCAGCTGGTCACGTGTATATGTACTATAGTAGCCCTAGGCAAGGCATATACGTACATCTTTTATCAATTTCATTTAAGTAGCTTATTCTAGATACCAACACTTACCAACGTCTCCTACGAAAAACAAAACGTCAAATACGTTTTCCCCAAATATAGGCCCAGTCCTGATGCGAGACAAAATTTTATTCTGTTTTTAAGCCCATGGGCTTATACAAGAGTAGTACTCCCCTCGTATTAGTCCATAGGCTTATCCAAAGAGGGGCTTAAATACGGGGATCCCCGGTAGAGAGAACAGTTGTGGAAGCATGGTTGCTAGGGGCCTGTATGCCATTAATATTCTATTATGTGGCTCAAGAAAGTGAAAATATCAATTATCTTCATTTATTTATCTCATACAAAGCTTTTTAATTTTTGCTTTTAGACTGTGAGTTACGCCCTTAGCATGCTTAGCAACCATGGTTGCTAGGGACAGTATCGAACGGTTGTTATGCTGATGTACTACTCTACATAATCATGGAATAAATTCATATAGCTACATCTTCCAGTAATATGCATTTGTGATACTATGCAAATCAACGTCAGAATGACACTGAGTCACTAATTGAAATCAATATCCCGGTGTGACGTGATGAATACTAATTATAATAGCTAATGAGGCAAAATATCACAATGAAAATATGGCCTAAATTGCCCAGAAAAAGTTTAATATTTCAATAACTAATGAAGATAAGTCGATTTTGTAAAAACCAATGTGTTTATTTCAATGTGTTCTTCAATATAAAATTCGAACACCTATTTTGACTTTACTTAGGCTTTAAAAAGTATAGCTTTTATTTCACATATTTATTACTACTTGTACATGTTACGATGTACTGCTTTAACTCACACAGAGTATTGCTTTCTGTGGAAATTGCTTTCTGCTCTTACTCCACCAAACACAAGATGAAATGCACATGCAATGCAATCAACAAATAAAAAGCTCAAGACATTGAATTATAAATGCCATTTGATTTTGATGCTTACGCAGTTATACTGTGGCAGTTCTAGACAAGGGGGCCGACCCAAACATGGTCCTGGAGCATGGAGCTGCAGCGATTCACCTTGCTGCCGGTATGGAAGACAAACAGTACTTGGAGCTCATCTTAAAACACCACGGAGATCCTAATGTCAGGTTAGACTATTTATACACCATGTACACACAATTTGGTGTAGAATCATACGAAATCAAGGTGATGTAAGCATGTGACTTGTGCAGCTGCAGTGTTCTATTCACTTTGAATGCATGTTTTGTCCAAGTTGCAAACCAGACAAATTTACAAACTAGTTTGCTCCCATTTCAGGAGTAGCGAAGGGTCAACTCCCCTGCACACTGCTGCAGCATACGGGTGCAGTGACAACTTACAGCTCCTATTAGCTCACGGTGGTGATCCTGAACTCTTTGATCAGGTACTTTATAGATATAAGGCTCAATAATTTGGTATTCCAACCCCTAAAGAAGTAACACTTGAATTTACCATTATGCCAGAGTTTAATAGCAGTACCAGATGAAAACTGATTATAACCAGTACTTCAAAGTGAGAAATAAAGCATGTTTTTGCTGTTTCTTACAGGACAATATGACAGTGTATGACAATGTCAAGCAGTCAGGCTGTGAACTGTGCAATATTTACTTGAAAATACATCAGCAAGCATTGGATAGAACACCTGTAGTTAAAGCAAAAGAGAGTACTGAAAATCAGGATACCAGTCAAGACACTGGCAACTACACAATGCAGGTGAGCAAATATCAGTATATCAGTATGAACTCAGTATAATAGAAGCTGAAGTAGATTGAATATATTGACATAATCACATTGTAGGAAATGTTTTCCAGATTCAGAGTGAGTTAGATGGGTTTGACCCGGCCTGTCATCAGATTGATGTCACATCCCCGGATCACCCCAAGCTGGTGGCACGCTTCAGTGAGGAGACACTGCTTCACAACACGCCTTCAAATGTAAGATTCATTAGATGGTATTCACCAGATCAGCCCATTTATTACGATGTTTTCGATGAAGAGCAGACCACAAGTGCTGATATTTTGTTGCAAAATGATAAAAAAAAGTCAGTAAATATAGCAAATTTCAGTTCTCACAGACAGTTCACAATACAAATTGACGAAACATGGTCAAATACAATTTCTCAAGAAATCCTCTGACTCATAGATGTGATGTTCTCAACTCCAGTACAGCAACTCTAGCTCTGATCGAGGCACAGATTCCAGCGGCATGAATTCATTTCACACTTGTGAGGATTCGGAAAGTCCCACAGAGAAGGAGAAGCGTGGGAACCCTTCCTCGAGTCCCTTGACCTTTGACCCTGAGAGTCCTTCTTCCCTGCAGTCAGCCAGCCCGTCACAGACAGACTCCCTACAGGACGGTGCAGGAGGAATGACCTCCCTCTCGGGGTACAGTTCAGAACAGTCCTCACCAGATTGTTCAGGTTCATCCGAGGACAAGTCGACGCCGATGGCACCTTGTGCCCTACAGACAAGGACTGTGGGAGGCAAGATGCCATCATATGCAGAATCAGACTTCCAGTTTGATGGTGCAGAGCTTCCATCAATGGCTGGCTCTGAGAGCATGAGACTCCCAACTTCTCACCCGGAGGATCCTCTCATTGATGAGATGAAAGATCTGTCGATATTTACAGATGATATCAGTATTGCGAGTGTACGAGACTGTAAGCTGCCACATTCCCAGCGTTATGCTATAAGGCACCCAGGCAGGATGGAAGAGAAAACCGACAGAAAGTGGCGCAGCCCTCCACTAACAAGTTCCAGATGTTCCTCGTTGGATTCATCAGGAGCTTCTGTACGAACTGAAACTTGTATCCACGTCGATGAACAGGATGGATTCAAACTGATTGAAACTCGATACATCCCGTCAGACCTCGGGGAAAGCCTGCATACAGTTCAGTCAAATACCGAGTCACAAAACGGCACCATTCTCTACGACTGGAAAGATGCATCGTTGCTCAGCTGTGGCAGTGGTGAGACCACACTATCTCCAATACCGCCAGAACTTGATGATTTAACGAATGCTGAGCTACACAAGAGGCTCAAGGACCTTGGAGACACACCAGGCCCAATCACCTTGACGACAAGAAAAACGTACCTGCGGCGCTTAGCTCGACTGATAGACAATCCTACTCTTGCCACAAACAATACCCCTGCTTCTGCCGGTAAGTATAGCAGCAATATAATGTATGTTTTTGCCAGGAAATCATTCGATTTCACTTCCCGAACATGAAAGTTCTATTTATTACATCCACTACAAGTGCAAGTGTTGCGAGGTACAAGTGCCAAAAACAATGATGATAATTGATGTAAATCTTTCTTGTTCACATAGACTTTCTGTCTGAGCTGCACCAAGCTGTATCAGGACTTCTGGATCTGTCATCACTCAGTGTCCTGGATCTGGAATCGGATATGGTGAAGCCATTTATAAATCCAGACCCCACAAGGCACTGGCGAGAAGGTACCAAGAAAACCAGCTTCACATACCTGCTCTTGGACCCGCGGGTCACACAGAATTTGCCGCTTCGAGCAAAGTCCATCAGTGAGTGTTACCATTGACACACCAATGGGACTTGCCAAATATGTGTTTGCAAAAGTTGCCCTTTGAATTTTTCAGAAAAAGTGATCTGTTTCTGATCATGCCATCATGAGAATTCACTGAGATAAATGCAGTTATAGCGTGTATTTTATTGCCAGATGAAGGAGATGCTCTGCGCTGTTTTCTGAAGGCTGTGTTTTACGTTGGTAAGGGTAAGCGCTCTCGACCCTATGGACACTTTAAAGAGGCAGTGAAACACATGACAAAACCCACGGGAAAGGTGCGTTATTGAATTTTCATATTTGGCATTTCTGTTCTGTACATTTCTCAAGTAAAAATAACAATATTTGCCTACTGATGATTCATTTGTGAGATGAGGAGCTTGATAATACCTATGTATTACCAAATGATAAATTTACCAATACAAATGTTAGAAATATATGAATATGTCTAAGTCTTGTACCTCCTGTTTGACAGCCAGCCAGTGCGAAGGTTGCGCAGATCCTGGATATTTGGAGCTGTGGTCTAGGAGTCGTGTCCCTACACATCTTCCAGAATGTCATGCCATGTGAGGCCTTCACACGCGAAGCCTGCATGATTGACGCCTTCGGTGAGGCAGGATGCCAAATTGCAAATGTAATGGACATCGATCTAGTGCTAACCTCATATAACTGCTGGATCAGTGTTGAAGACAATATTTGTTATTGAATTGTGGGAAAATCCTACAAAAAGATTGCGTTCACAGCTCAGATTGACCTATCACTTGGCATAGTTGAAGATCTTTTCTGTAAAGCATACACTTCTGAAAAATATTCTTAAAATAATAATGGTAATCCCATCAGACAACTCAATCCATGTGGCAGTTGTCGTCTTTGAGGAGGTGAGCATCAACCTTTTACCTGAGTAAAAAAGCACATCAAATTCAAGATAGGATATTGTGTGAATTTCCAGGGCTGTCTCGGCTGACCAACAAGATGCCTGGACAATACTACGGGCCCGCAGCGTCATGGCCGATGAAGAAGAAGAGACTTCTGGGAGCGATGATGTTGCGGAAAGCTTACAGGATTTTGTTGTCTGAGGGAGAGCGACAACTACAGCCCCATGACATCTACTCGTGAGAGAGTAAATGAAACCTAGACTATTGTTGTACCCGTCGAATGATGGAAGATACTCGCTTGTCAGTGAATATATGACACACACATTTACATGTTTTGGGCGGGGGATGAAAACACCCAGTTATTAGCGACTGGAGATCATGTAATTATGTAGATCTAGTAATTTGTAATTCCTCATCATGTATTTGCTATTTAGTGTTTAAGTAACATACTTGTGTATGTATCATGTATGTATTAAAAGATACTCCAAGAATTATGTGTGCAGTAGTATTATGCAGTCTGATGCCTCCAGTTCTCTACTGATAATGTATAACAGACTCGTGTTATAGTAATCGAAAACTGATCTCGTACCTGGAATATAATTCGTCAACTATCATCATATCATTCCCAGAAAGCAATCGCCTGGCATATATGTCACACAATTTTGTACATGGTATCTTTTCAAGCCCTGTTCCATACTTGTGTTCTTACTGCTATGTTTATTACTGATCATAGTAATGTTCAAGACTCTAGGTAGCTTTTGTTGTGCAATATTATGTGCCGGTACTTGTATTACAGTTGTGTCAAACATTTCATATACTGTAGCCAATACTGTACATGTATTGTATAGATAGTATTAGTATTATCTGCATTTCCTTTGTAATCCATGTAATTTGCATTCGTTATGTTTGAATTCCATCCCAATTTATATTCGTTTTTACACATATTTTGTATTTATTGTATGATTTAGTTTTGTGTGACTATCAATAATTTAATGTTTGCTACTTTTGAGGACTGTTTGCCGTTGTTTCTAAGAAACAAATCATTTGCCACTGATGTGCTTATATTAGTTTTTGGTTCTTGGGTATACAATGTTCATGTATGTGTAGCATGTAGTATGGACCTGATCATACAGCTAAGCTGGCCAGTTATGGACAATTGTACTGTTTTGAACAATTATTTGTGTTCATTTCCTTGAAATGCACTGGTTCACCTGCTGTCAGATGGATGTTCTACCGTGGTCTGTGTAAGATACGACCCTTTCTGAAATAAGGCTTTCCTGTCTATAGAGTTTTAACCAAAAGATCAATTTAAACCTGCAAATGAATCTGTAGAATAATGCTTCCTGTATGATAAGACCACATTCTCTTTGCAAAAAGTGATCCTTATCTTACAGAGACCACTGTACCACAACTTGAATCATAGATCAGTGGTTGCAGACCACTAAGTAATAGTGGTATTTTTAGCTCACTTGTACTACCATAGGCGGTTATATCTCTTACATTACTGCAAATTCCTCAAATCCTTATCCTGCTTGAACATTTGGCATGACAGAAAACATCTTTGCTTCCATGTTTAACCAGTTTATAATCAATGAGTAACATACAAAACAAAGATGAATCGTTATAACAAGACTTCGATATCCCAGCAGCACAGGTCCGCAATCCCTCAATTTAAATCTCCCCGGACTAGTGCATTCTCGAGTCCATCATCCCAACTTTTTGGTGTCTGCAAGCAATATTACAGATTGGTGAATATGTGTCAAACACAGACTATCAGTGAATCCATCAAAGATACCAATTTTATACAAGAAGACACAATGCAAACAACAATTCACCTTACAATGAAATCATAACTTCTCATTGTTAATGAGAGATCCATTCTTTGAGCTATAATATTCCAGCCTGTACCTGCCAAGCTGCCCGCCTGCCAGAGTGAAGTACTTGTTGTAGTCTATACGCAGCAGCAACTGGGCCAAGTGAGGGCTGGCCTGGTGACTTCTGACACTCGACAGGATCTTAAACAGCAGGTTCGACTGTCTCTGGAAGTTCTACAATAGAAACAAAGGTCTTGGATATACATGTAGCACCTAGTAATGGCATTGGTTCAAATGTTGAGAATATTCCGAGTACATAGAGAATATATGGATTCTTATGTGCTCAGTAAAGGTATTCGAGAAGGCCCAACAAAATTGAGGAATGATATTCTCGAAAACAAACTATTTCCATTCATCCACCCCTGAATATCAGCCAACACAGACACCCGTCCTCTATCAGCATACCTTGGTGATGTCCTCAATCTGTGCCAGTTCGCGCTCGGTCAGGATGACGTCAGACTGGGAGACTAGACCACAGAACTGGTGGCACTGCTCCAGTATCTCCCCCAGGCAGTGTGCTATCTAGAGAACCAGGGGTAAAATGTTGTCATCTTTAGTCAACAGTATATAGCCTTGTCGGATAATGCTTCCGTGTTGAATCTCAAATCGGCTCTGACATGTATATTGGGCTACTTGGACATTGGATGCTGGACAGACTAAAATCGCTTCTCTTTAGTAGGTAGTGAGCCTTGAATATTTCACTTTGATTCAGTTTGCCAAATTGTGTTAGAAATCAAGAAATCAAATCTATTAACTACATAGTAACTCACTGGTTTCATGAGGAGGAAGGATTGACTGAGCAGGGATGTCACAAACTGATCATGGGCGAGCTGTATTGCCTCAAAGTCGTGGATGGATTGAACTTTGTCAACAAGAACACTAAACTGTGACTCTATTACATCCACCTGTTGATAAAATCAGGAGTACAGATAATTCTACGCCACACACATGCTTTTTTACATAACTGGCAGTTAAAATCTGAGAAGCTTTCACAAAATGCCTCTAATTCTTTCAACCACCCTCAACGGCCAATAGAATCCAAACCCCCAGTTTGAGTATGAATTAACTTTGTGTAAATGTACATGTATATCATTGTACTTCAGTCGTAATTCCGTCTCAGGTAGGCACTTTGATTGCCACTGTGCACCTTACCTGTAGATAGTACTGTAGGTTGTCTACTAGGAAGGCCATGTGGTTCCTTAGCCACCACTTGGAGGAGCTGTCGTCCTGAGCGGTCACATGTTTACGCTGCATCTGGAGTGCCCAGCACTGCTGCAACTCCAACTGTATACGCTTGACATACAGCAGAAAGTGGAACAGGCTATTGTACCTGTCATTGGTGGAGCAGTGGAACAGACTATCAGACACAGGCATGGGATTGCAGAAATAATCGATCATAAATGCATGAGAAAGATTAACACTGTATTAAAGTTTGCACTTGTACTGGTAGTAATACAAATTGAGTATAACACCTATAATTCCCCCTGTTAGTCTAATATTAGTTCTGGAGTATCGAGCCAGAATATCTCACCTCTCAAGCACTCTGGGGGTGAAGAGGATGTGGAGCGGCCACTGGGCCGTGTACTTGAGGCGGAGAAGGCTCCACCCGCTCTGAGCTGGACCGGTTGTACCATCCGTGGCGGACCCACCTGTCAAGGCAGTGACATCACCAGTACTCAATGGCTAGTGTACATTATATTCATTGGATATTATACGCTATATATTTTATATGTTGAGAAACAAGAACAAGATATTATCTTCTTTTGATTTGCCGAACTGGAGCCTTCAAGATCAACATAGGATAATGCAAGTATCAATATTTCTTGAAAATATTGTCTTAGGTAACACAACACATGAAAGTAGCACAAAAATCCAATTAGTATTTCCAGAATACCAATAGTACAAGGAGAACACAGCATGCATGACTTGGTTGTTTTTACATTTATGGTTTGAAAAAAGAATACTTGGGGTTGATTCCTATCTTACAGGAAATAGGCTGAGATAGTAACATTATATTTGTGCAGGTTTGTACAAGTCATTACATCTGTGGCTGGAACAACTGCATGTTCGATATACACACAATATCATGACATTAGGCCTGTTCATTCGGACCATTCTTTCCAATCTGTTAATTCTAGAATTGCGTTTCCTTGCTCGATTGATTTCAGAATATCATTCTGGAATTGATAGAATAAATAGTATTCTGCGACTCAATCTTTTTAGCGGAATGAGCAGAATCATAATTCCGGAATTAGCAAAACAGTTCTAGAATTCACGGTTCTGTTCAATTGGTACATGATTCTGGTTGAAATGCGCATGTGTATCCATTCCAGAATGTAATATTCAGAATATCCAATAGCCCGAAACAAGCAGGGCTACTGGTGTATGAATTCAGGGTTTAACATTTCATGCAACGTCATGCAAATTAATTCAATCCTTTACAGCATCCATGTAGATCAATTTACCTCCACACATAAAGTCAACAACAAAATCTTCAGAACAACTGTCCAGTACTGTAGCAGCTGAGGTTAGTCAGAAATTGCCAGTTTATATTACTGTGATCTACATACTGTATTGGTTCTAATAGAAGCACATGCCCTAATAGAAGAGCACCTCCCTCTTTTCCAGCAAATTTCTTTTTCAAACATCATATATAGGTTATTTTCACCAAATTAACACATTAAACATTGTATAGTGATTTCTAAAAAATGTCCAAAAGTTTCACCAATTCTTCGAGTGGTATTGGTAATATTGAAAGTCTTGTATTTTGCTGCTGTTCTATTAGGACCAATACGGTAATCAACTTAATCAAACAGAACTGATGCAAACACAAGAGTTACCATAGCAACTGATAACAGATGTGTCTTATAGATAGATCTACAAGAAACCTTAATTGCAGAGCATTAGTGTTCTTATAAAGCTCTAAAAATTAAGCTTGTCTACAGAACTTGAATAAGCATGTTATTAGGTTACAATAAAATTTTGTATCACTAACTATATAGCTCCAACTATGGAATGTGAATTCATTCATCTTAGTTCTTACGTCTCTGTTGTTGTGACTTGGAACTGGTGTCTTTCTTGCCATCTGCTGCTCCTCCGCCTGTGTCTACTGTCAGTCTGAAACGTTGTAGAACACCCTCGTCCTCGAACAGAACATTGCGTGCTGCGTGCTGGAAGGCCATGTTTATATCTGAAGTAGAAACAAAGTTTTGAACTGTTTCTATTTTGATGACATTGAGCCTTGAGGATAGTACATTTTGCTTGTTTTAAATGCTGAGTATTAGTTTTCTGGAACATATTTCAGGATTAGCTCATTGATGTCATTTATATGTAAAAATTCTTCCAAACTATCAATTCACAGACAGACTTTGAACCCGATGCAGTATATTAATACTTGCGAAGCCTGCCAGTGATATCCAGTCAGCTCATAACAATAAATGTTTTGTGCTTCTACTATGTGCACTAATACGCGACTGTAAAGACATCTACCATGCTCAGTTGTTCCAGAAGGCACTGGTCTCAGCAGGGACTGGGCCTGGTCGATGAGGGCCAAGAACAGCTCTCCCCTCCCTAGCAGAAAGAAATCCTTCAGAATCCGCAGGTTGCCAAGTAGATCTGCCTCTTCAACGATCAACCGCCACAGTTGCTAGGGAGATAAAGAGATACAATATGACCTATTAGAATCCCAATATCTTGAATATGGCATACAGTGATACATGTATTACAATACAAAAACAATTTCACCTCTGCCACAAATGTACGGATTTTATCAACGGAAGTTTCAAAAGTCATGAGGTCAAAGTCTGGTAGTCGTGACAACCGATTCAGTTCCTTGGAAAACTCGTCTTCTCGCCCTCTCAAAATTGAACCTGAAACAAATGTGGAATGGTGTTGTTCATAAATCTCCAGATAAAAATTGTTTGATATTGTTATTTTTTATTTTTGTTCAGGTTTGAAGTCTAATGTGTACATTACACATATGATTTGATTGTCTTCTCAGCTTGTGTACTCATTTTTTCAGCACTGGGACAGCAGACTTTCAATGTTTTTGCAGAGGTACATGGTTTTAAAATCTCACCATTATGCTTCTGACGAGTCCCGGGGGTTACAGCTTCAAACATCTGCACAGACTCTCCGACAAACAGGATTTTTTCAGCAACTCGGGCAGGAATGTAGGACGGCAATTTCTCAGCTCGGATGGTAAATTGCTCATAGAGACTGCTCTCTTCAACTCCTGAGATACGCTGTGAGAAGACCAACTCGGTTATTACACATAACATTTACGATTATGTAATTACAGATTTAGAACTTGCTGTCAAGGGACCTTTTGAATGATATTTACTCATTCATTATACACTTTAATCGAAACATTTCCACAGAAGATTACACTACATTAGCCACAAGCAAGCAACCACTGCAATATTTCTGTACACTACATCATTACTGTACACAGCGACAATATTGTACACTGCAGTGTTACTATACACGTACCACGATCTGCTGTAGTTGTCGCCCGGTGACGCCGCCGAGACCTAACTCGTCCTCCTCGACTGGGACGGCCGCCGACTGCAGTGCCCCCTGCTGGCTATGCTGGACGTAGAACTCTGAGTACTGATCCAGGAGTAAGCCGTGTAGCATCCACGCGGTCAGCTGCTTGTACATCACCGTGTGGCACACATGTAGGATCCTGACAGTGTAGGAGTTCCGGATAGATTTAACTGCCATTATGTCCTTGAAATTTACATGAATTTACTAGTTTCCACTTTCGGATGTTCACATGGTAGAAATATTTTTTTAACTTTTCAAAAACATTTTAGTGTCCCATGGTATCTAATGATTTATCAAATACCTCAGCAATGCTTGTTTGACAAGAGGTATGCCACTGACTGCTGCCTTGTGAATGATCTCCAAAATATAACAGCCATGAGCCTGTCAAAGTGAACAATATAGAGGGTACTAGTCAAGGTACAAGTACAGTGGTCTTAAGGCGCCCGGTCTTTAATGACAGGTTTATTACACATGATGAAAGGCCATTTTGGACCAAGGAGAGCAATCCCTCATGCCAAAGTGGATTCTAACACAGGATCTACTGTATACAAAGATTACATGAGGAAAGGTAAATTAATAAGAAATATACACTCAGGCAAAATTCATTTACCTGCTGCTGTTGGATTTGATCCAGTACCATTGACAGAGCTGGAAACAACATCTGATACTGAAATGATACAATAGCATCATCAGTAGTCTTTCAATCATATAATCAATGCTTTGGATAGCTTATTACAAAGTTGGCATTAAAGCTCCTACCTCCTCCAGGGCACTTTGGACATGTACAGCAGACAGGTGGGGGTCACTGAGTAGCTCCCTCTCCAGAGCTAGCAGGGCCTCTCTATAGGGGTCCAGCACCTGATTCAGACCCTGGCAGAATGACTTCATGTACAGGCCATGCAGCCCGTCCAGACACACTGCAATGGAAAAGGTCTGTCTTTGTTATGCAAGATACACATAGCTGACAAGAGCCAGTGCATGGTAATATGAAAACAAAAATGTTCTGATCACACAATTACATATACATTGGAACATTTGAATTGTCCTCAAACAGTGTAGAACAGGACATGGTATTCTGAGCTCATGTCTTAACTTGCTTCAATCAATCAACTTTCTGTGAATATTTATATTCAATAAAATTGATAAATTTCTGTGAATATACCTGATCCACGCACAATATTCTCAAATGAACAACTAGGTACTTTCTTGAAATTACTATCCATTCTATCTGATCTATTAGATTACCTTTGCCTGGTGTATCACCATATCTGCGGATGAAGCTGATATATTTGCTGTAATGAGTGGCAAGCTGACAGAGTCTGTTCAGGAGAGAGAATTCTGTGGGATGGACGAATGGTAACTCTGAGACAATCTGGAAAAAAATGTACTCAATCTGAGCATTATCTACATGTATTCGATCCAGGGGAGACATTTAGGATTGCATGTACAACTAGACGATTGGGTTGCCACAACCATGTGGGTGTATCCCCCTACTGTCCTATCATCCCTGTTGCCCAAAATATGCTAACTCAGACAGAATATCATTACTGCCAGGCCAGTGTGTTTCATCGATGTCAATAATGAAAGTAACACTCTTAACAACTAAGATATTCATCAATTTATTATTTCTTTCCGAATACTCTCCAGAAAGGCTTTTCACTGGAATGGAATATGAAAATTTGCCCAATCACATAATGCGTGATTTCAATATCTACATTTGCTGATAATGAATATGTTATACTTTTGTAATAAGTTAGGAAAATAACTTATCAATATCAACAGTACAGCTTCAAAATCTCTACAAGACAAAGCTTTGCCCAGATCAGTCCAATAATGAAGGTTTTTCACCTTACCTATTTTTAGTGTATGTAATACTGTAATCCTACGTAATAAAAATCCATCGGGGGATGGGGAAGACAGGCAGAATTGCCTATTATCATGGAACGTCGTTAAATAAATCTGATTATTATATTCTTATTATTATTATCACTATTATTATTATTATTATTATTATAGAGTTAACTATTAAAAAAATTATTGATAACTTATTCAGTTTATTTATAAGCTAACTCATTACTTATTATTCATTCAATCAATCTTCCCAGAACACAATAGGTTTCGTCTACGAGCACTGATCAACATGCCTGTTCAATATTGCATTGATTCCTGTAAAATTAACACCCAATTCAGGGCTCGACAATAACACTTGCCCGGTGGCCCGGGGCCACTGAAACACATGGTCGGGCCACCAAATATGACTTCACAGTTGCCCAAACGGGCCACCAGATTTTCCTCTATTGATGGCCCGATATGAAGATTAAAATTTTCAGGGATTACGATATACCAATACACGGGCACACATGCACACAAGGGCAGTCATTTCACGGTTCATGTTTATGTTTTGGTTTCGTTTTCTGAACGTTTTTGTTGCGCTGTCACCATCTGTTTTGTCACATGATCGCAATAAATGGCAATTATTTACCTCCCGCTCGAGAGTTCTTTTTCTGAGAAGCAATGCACTGTGCATTCGCCAGGTGGCGCTTTATTTGACAATTAATGCAGCATAGCTGAACTCGACACGTTTTTTCACAAGTCGTTGTCGTTTACGCACTTTTTCGGTCCACTAAGACCCTAACCCCACTGGCCCGACAGGGCCAGTGCAATAAAATGCTCAATGTCAAGGCCTGCGATTAAACGTTCACAAACCATGTGTGTCAAAATGGCTCATTTTGTCACAACATGTGCCGCCAATCGATAGGTGTTGAGATCTCTCCACAAGACATGTCCCTATAAAATATTATCAGAATCGTTTCAGATTTGCAACCTGTACAGCTTTCGTAAAAAAATGCCTGTGGCGGCAGATACGGTGGCAGGGCGACGATCGCAAATCCAAGTATCTGTAAACCTTCGTTGATAACGCGGGCAATCCGAGACATAATACTAATAGAGGCTATGATCATGATGATACAGTATGATTGGTTGAAAACTGATCATATGGTGCAGATAGCATAACGCTGATTTGTTACATTACATTTACCCAAATCTATAGATCTATGGAATTTCTTCGCCCAAATCAATCATTCATGTCAGTGTCATGATCCAAAATAAAATAGGGTTTGACTTAAAGTTTAACCATTGGGCGATAATAGAGTAGTTTGATAAATTACCTTAATTTCGCCATCTTTTCCTTTTACAAAGATGCTCCCAGGATATCCACTCAACGCTAAAAGTAGCTCGTGCAACATTGGAAATCGCTACCACGAATGAAATTCAAACACAAGACGGGAGAATATGATATAATATGTAATTTTATATTTTGGCGGCTTGGATGGTTACAAACAAGTTTCAATCTTCATTCAATAGGGGGCGCTCATAGCACGGTGGTTACGCGTTCTGCACTATAACGGCGCTCACTGGCCTTAGGTGCAGCGAGGTAATAATTATGCATACATGTAGGCGTCTATTACGGAGACGCTGAAAGGACATGGAAGAAATATATTTTGACATATGGTTATTGCGTTCCCTCGCAATATTATCGCATTCCCTCGCATTCCGCATCGCGTTCCCTCGCGATCTTATTGCGTTCCCTCGCAATCCGGATCGCGTTCCCTCGCGATCTTATTTCGTTCCCTCGCAATCCGGATCGCGTTCCCTCGCGATCTTATTGCATTCCCTCGCATTCTGGATCGCGTTCCCTCGCATTGTGCTGACGCCAATGAATTCTGAGAAGGTTATTCTACAAGATCGTGAGGGAACGCGATAATTTTCGTGTTGGGCCAATATATCATGAAATACACTTTATACAGTATGTGTGTGCCAATAAATGTGTCAGAGCCATGAAATACATTCATATCCATTCAATGGAATCATTTGGATGGTCTACAGGTGGGTATATTAGTATATTTTGAGTTTACATAATCAAATCTGGACTATTTCTGGTAACTTCATAAATCGGTGATATAACCATCATCAGAAAATGGGTATATTGTTGCAGGTAATATTTTTTTACCTGAGATAGCTAACAAAATAAACTGTTAGGGGCATAATTATCATCAAGCATAATATTTTCCAAAGAAAAAAAGAATTCTAAAAAAAAAAGTGATGCTTGATAGCAGTTTGGTGACCCCCCAAAAATGTTACCAGAAATCTCTTACATTTGGATAATAAACTGGAGAATATATCAACTGTATCCAATCTAGACTACTCAAAATGTTTCCATAGAATGGTTATGAGAGTCCACCAGAACTCTGACACAGTTATTGGCACATACACACTGAATTTCATGAGATATTGGCCCAACACGAAAATCCCGGGTTTTCAGGCCGTTCGGTGACCGTTTTTTTTTGCATGGACTAGTACCAAGCAGTAGGCGGGAACCATACAACTTCAAGATAAAAATTAAATATTCAAATGGGAAGTCACAATTCAGTGGTGACCTTGTATTTGACCTTAAGTGACCTTGAGAGGCCAAAACGGCAATTTGGTGAAAGAATACATTTTGGGCCAAACACTGTGAATTTCTTCATCAATCTTTTTTTCGCCCTTGGGCTAAATTTTCATTCATTTTGGTGATTTGATCACTTTTCCTGATCCTGTTTACTCTGCTCACTTCAAACCTTTACATACATTGGGTTATTCATTAGTGTTATTTATTAGTAATAATCCATAGTCCCCTTCTCGCTTGCACCATCCACGTGTTGGGTCTTCATACTTTGAAGACTGCTCTAGCTATAGTTATACCCCCCTCCCTCCCCCATTGCCTTCACATAAGCCCCTGTCAAACACCGCTGGACCAGAGGCCGGATGAGACATGGAACAAGTTCCCTGTATCAACCCGGACTGACATTTCCTACCAAAAATAATAATTTTGTGTTACAATCACACTACTCTGGACAAGCGACAATGCAGCTGCAGATGCGCCAGTGGTGGAGCTTCACGACAGTCTCCCGGACGTGTCAAGGACTGCTGCGGATTGATCACAGACTCCCGGACCACCTGGTCCAGCCAAGATTAAGACCTGGTGCAGACACAGACTGCCAAGGATGACCGACGGGTTTATAAAATAAAACACATTCTACCGGACGTACCAAGACACGGTGCTGAGCCAGATCCACCTGGAATATGCGACTCTCAGAAAAGACCCGGTGTAAAAAGAATGGTAGTCTGCAGGAATAGTAGTCTAGGGACCTACAGTCCTGCGGTCCTAGGCATGCAGGTCCGTAGGATTGGTAATCCTACTAGGACTTACAGTCTTAGGGCCTGCAAACCTAGGATTGGTTGTCCCGGACCGATAGTCCTAGTGTTGGTTATCCTAGGACCTATCATCCCAATAATGGTTGTCCTAGGACACATGAGCCTAGTAACAATAGTCTATATCCTTTTTCGTTATATGTGTATGTACATGTGTATTGCATATGGACTATTTATCCTAGAGGACTTGCTTTCATTGGACGGATCACGGTTCCCACCATTTCTATGAATGGTACTCCGCGGACTTGTAATACTAGGAGTTTGGCTTTTCACATACTATTCTTGTTTTGGCCGCTTCAAGTTCGAAGCTCGTGCGTCGCCTATAGCGACGCACTGTAAATCCTCTTTCCACTATACTATAACAATATAGCAGGCAGCTCACAAGAACATCAGCCCTCGCTCTCGTGACCTGCCTGCTATATAAGCTGGCAGCCCGTCTTGCTTATCAGGAGTTGTCTCAGAGCAGTCAAGGCGAGAGGACGGCGGCGAGCACGGCCATGAGCTCCACGTCCCCTTTTCCTGGCTAAAGCGGATGCGCAAGGACCCCGGGGGCAATTTCCAATTGGGGGGCCCAGAAGGGGGGCTACTTAGATCAGGGGGCGCACGGTATCTCTCGTCCTGGGAGATACAGGCACTGGCAGACCGTCGGGCTGTCCGGGGTTCCATCCCTACGGCAGTGCTGTCGGCGAGGCAGGCCAGCAACACGCCCAAGTGCGCGGGTTCCGGGCCATAAAGCCCATATGGCATTTCGGGCTCCATCACAGCGGGCTACATTACAGTGATGATGCAATATCTAAGTAATGTATGATGGCCGAACTTGTTCGGCGGACTGTTACCTGGTTATAGTTTATGTTAGTTTAAGTTATGCATGCGTCTTTGTTACTATAATTAAAATTGCTGTGAATTGAAGTTGGGTTTGACACTGGTTACGTTGAACGAGCTGCTGAAAGTCTTGTGGAATCTAAGATGACTCATGTTGGGGGCGAGATGGCCGAGTGGTTACGTGCGAGCGCTTAGTCGCTCAATTTGAACCAACAGCTATCGTCGGCGTGGATTCGATCCTACGTCGGGCCGCATGTACGGTAATTGTAGGGTAATTTTCTCCCTGCCCTCACAGGGCAGTGTGCCCGTGACTCGGATATCACGTAAAATGGCGGTCCCATCTCTAAAAAATGTTGTAAAGGGATGTAAATAAAAGACCCCTCTGAGAACGACATGTACCCTGTCAGTGAGCACTCTCAGAGGACTAAATTTCAAACTGTGAAGCGCTTTGAGAAGAGTGTACCGTTGATAAAGAACTATATAATAACTGATTATTATTATGTGCGACTCAGATTCAAGAATTATTGTATTTAAGATTATGTATGGTGGATGAGATTGCTTCATTTGTGGATAAGAATCATTGACGGATGCCGAGACGTGCCGGTCCCATCTGAGAGCAACTCAGAACGATTTTACTCTCATTTTACTCTTCGTAGGATCATATACAATGTTTGATATTGATAATAAAACATTTTATTATTTTGATAGCTAACACAAATCCCATATTTTGCCCATCTCCTCAATATCTATATTAACAATGTACGAGTATACTGTGACCGGACTTCTCGTAAGTTACCTTCACCCGTTGTTACCATGTAAATCAAGTAACGAATTGATATCCGATCGCAGACAAAATAATTCCATGCAGGTCTGGAGTTATAAAATTGAATCATCATTATACATACGTAAGTTTTTAAAATATCTCATCGAGACTCAATTAAAGTGTATGCAGGACCTCAACCGTATATATAGTAGGCTAATAAATAAATACACTATTTATTTTATGTGAGGTTAATATATCTCACAGAAAATGTCGTGTATCCCAATTTCTAGGCCCTCATACGTTGTGGGGTAGTAAATTTTGTGTGCTCGATCACTAAGCTCAATGTATTCATTTCACGTATAATATAAAATATTTATTCCATGTGAGAGGATTATAACGTTTTACGTTCATTCCTAGGACTACTTTCATGCAAAGTTCAACTCAGTAGAATTGTGCAAGTTCTGCTACTTCTTTTTTTTGTGCTCGAGCCCTTATACAGGTGCACATATATCGTATATATAATTTGTTTCGAGAACTCATTAATTGAAACATGTTTTTGGTGGGACTAATTTGACATATCAGCGTGAAAAAAAGTCCTGGAATATTGCAGGGAACAACGAAAATGGATGAATCGATTAATTTATGTAAATTCCAGTAGAATACAGATAGAGCACAATATACGGAGAGCACGCACGTGATAAATGCACTTGGTCACCTATTATCATCGCATTATCTAGGCACAACGGGCACCTGCCTATGCCAGAGCCCTGCTGCCACCTGTTGGCTGGGCTCGGCACGTGACTGTCATGGCGGTTCCCCATTGGCCAATGTAGGCCAGAGACCCCCTGCATAGTCAGAATCACAACATTTCGGCCATAATGGCGAACCCCAGAAAGTTTAGCGAAAAGATAGCCCTCCACAATCAAAAACAGGCCGAGGAAACGGCAGCTTTCGAGGCCATCTTGAAGGATGTTCAAGCGACAACCAAGGTAGCAGATTTTTGTGCTGTTTTCCCACTCATTTAACGAAAACATGTTGTTGACATGACAGGGTCTGTCCCCCAACTCGGAAAATTCCCACCACCAGCAGTTCCCGAATTCCGTGTGGTGGACGGTGGACGCTGTCAAATAACCCCTCGAATCCTCGTTGGTGACAGTTGGGGTGTTGTGCCTGTGGCTGTCGTGTGGTCGGGTTGTCAATCTGACTCTGTAATGTATTGTTGATTGTAGGCGGCAGCTACCCCTGCAATCCCTGTACAACAGAAACACCTCCAGCTTCAGCCAAATCTGGGGGCATATCGAGGGGGGTCACTTCCAAATGTCAATTCTGGTATTGACCTCCAGGTGAGTCATAGTTTGGAGTCTCTGTTGTGTTCCTGCTCCCCAGCATGCTCGCTGTGACAACCTAAATGCCCAAATCCTTTGATGATCTGTGCATCGATCTCTTGTAGAAAAGCCTCATCTGGACTGTGATTCGTTTCCCATAACCTCGTTTCTTGCATGATTTTTTTTTGCCAAACTTTGTTTTCTGGATATTTTCTTGTGTTTGTTTTGAAAAGAAACTTTCACGTGCCAGCCATCCATCATGAATTTGCCAATTGCGTATTACTTAAAATTAATTAATCAATCTAAATAAAATCAATCAATACATACACTGAAAACTTTCAACTGTTGCTTTGATTAGTTGTCATAATCAATTATGATGATGTTTGAATGAATCTAGAAAAAAAAGCAGTCAAAAGTTTTGAATTTGGCAAATTATATGCATGGCTTGTATGTTTTGTAGAGTTTTCCAGCTATGTTTAATCGCTCACAGTGCCAGTATTGCATCATCTGATTATGTGCTAGTACATGTAGTTTTAAATGTAAATATCCCCCTCAATTTTTTACCGGCTTCACAAAATTGAAATACCAGTGTCATATTGGATACGATCCTAGTATTGGTATACATGTAGTTGCATATATTTTGGGAAAACCAAAGTGACATAAAGCAGAATGGGTGCAATATTACTTAACGTAATAACATAACGTAATTGTGACTACCTATTCTTAATAGTGTAATAAATGGTGATACATTCATAATGTCAAAATTATGTCTGCATTCAGCACTTGTGTGAACCAGTGAACACAGTATTAATCTATGCATGATGCATTGCTGTCAATGCTATGAATTGAATGAAGGTTTTATGCTTTAGCTTTCTATATATGGAATACAGTGGTTAATTTGTTCTATTTACTATTGCTCGGATATGGCAAGGTATGCCTTAACTTTAGCACATTAAAATTTGGCCTATAATCATGATAATAGGACATCATACATGTATTTTGGCCATCAAAATTTGCAGAATAAGAATTGACCACTGTCTTCTTTGATGTGAAATGTAATTTCTGTTTGGTAGCTCTTAGAAAAAATTCATTTGCAGTTTCAGCTTTCATGATTACTGTTTTTGATCTGTTTCTGTTGATTTTGCTATTTTGGATGTTTTGTTTATCATTAATTGTTTTGATACAGATATTACATGCATGTACAACGAACAAGCACCAGGTTAACTCAACATTTCATTTCAGCCCTCTCACCATAGTGATTGTATCATTATTGTACCTAACCATGATAACACTGAAATCCCAAATTGATTCCCATATTGTACATCTATTATTTCTTTCAAAATGCAATGTTGTTTATTGCTTTCCATATTGAACATGTATGTTTTTGCCACAAAGATAAAAACACACTAATCAAATAATATTTTGCTCATGCATGTTCATGCTATAGTAATCAAGGTTTATTAATCAGTATACTTCTACAGCCAAACAGATACGCTACTAAGTAATTTTTTTCGAAATACATTGACATATGGACAGCCATGTGTTTCTCTTCTGAAAATTTTCACACATTATAAATGCTTGTCGTCAGTGTCCATGTCCTAGGCAAGTTGGCTTGCATTATAAATGTTGGATGTGTTTTCAGGCGGCTCTCCAGAGCCTGGAGGGCATGAAACAGTCGACCGGCCGCCCAAGCCTCGTTGATCGTATCCACAGGGACAGAAGTCGTCCCGTCACCTCGCACAATCGCAGGAGTGCACCATTCGACAAACGTGTATCCTTTACAAACAGCGAGGGATCGGTTAGAAGGCCCATCCTACTGCCATATTCAAAGACCGGTCGTTACATCTTCCTACTAAATATGACCAAACTAATAAAAATTTGCTTTGTATTATATGCGTCAACACATTTATAGATTCTGTTTGTTGTCTTTAAGCACTGATGTCTTAATAATTTCCTGGCTTGCAGCCAATTAGGTAACCACATACATGCCCCTTTGTTAATTTCATGAAGGCATTAGCGTAGAATTCACTATGGTTTGCTTGACACATGTTTTGATACAAATAGGGTACGCCCTTATAAATCATGATTCTCGAATGAGCATGAGTGGCAATGAAACAGATCATTTCACTAAGATACATCCTGAAAACATGTTGTACATGCAATCAATACTAGCAAGCGTGGGGGAAATCCCAAGGTTTCAAGTACTCATATTGATTTTGCTAATGGTCAAGGCCCTGGGCTGTTATTGTTTGTGGCTATTGAGGATGGACTGACGGTTTAACGACTTGCTGACTGATTATTGTGTACCTTCCTTAGCCTGCTCCCACAGGCCGACAGCTCACCCTATCAGTCTCCGTTCTTGTCGCCCCCGGATACGAGCTGGCGACGGTAAGTGACACTTTACACTTGTCCTTGATTTGTGTAGGGATATCAAAGATCATTGTCATCCATAGGTCTGGAATATCTGGGTAGAATACCTAGAATTTCAAAATACCATTCAAAGTATCAAAATCTCATTCGCCAATTTGCCGAAAAAAGAAGCCATATTCGGGTCGGGATAATTCCAGTGTTAAAACTACAAATTCCTGAATAAAAGTCATATTCGTTGTACAAATTAGTCACATAGACCAGAATGTAAGATGTTGGTTTACTCAATGGGTATGTGGGTGAATACAGTTTGCTGAAATTCTTGCACATAATCATAATATATTCACTTGTAACATGTTGTAATGAGAAACATGTAACCTGAGAAATACATGTCTTATCGTTCCTGAGCTGCCAGGAATTTTATCTGCCAATGCCGGTTTCCAGCTTCTAGCCAAATTGCAGTTATATTTATGTATGCCACAATGTATTACATATTAAACAAGAATTTTTTTTTCAAAATGCTTGTAAGCAGAATGGAAAGTTGGAATGTTAGCATGCATATGAATTTTCCTATGCCACCTGATAATTGTATGCAGAACGAACGCCGTGTGTGATTGACGATAACTGTCAGTTATGTGATCCATTTCTATGCCATATAACCATTCTGGACATTTAAAATAGCAACAACGAACACTGCAAGTGAAACTCTGGGCCATTTTCTCTTCCTTGTTTATTTTCCAACAGATAGAAAAATCAAGATAGAATACTAGTAGGGAAAAATTTACTAGTACCCCCAAGCTTCAACTGGGGATAGGTATCGAAATAACTGTGATCGCTGGGGGAAAAGAAGATGTTATTTATTGGGCCATTGAGCGATGATTGGTGGGAAGGGCTTGAGTAAAGCCGGCTGGGTGTCCCTGGGGAGGGGGGGGGGGGGGGACAGGCCGCAGACTGGATGGAGAGAGAGAGGTACAGGTGAACCCGGAACCATAACAGCCGGCTGCCTGGCTGGCTATCTATCCCTGCACTGTGCCAAGGCTAAATATAGCCCGTAGCCACCGGTATCATGTGGGAAAGGGGAGAAAAAAAGCTGGGACATTTGTAAATAGATGGTCCCCCACCGCAGTGTGCAGCTTGCATCTCGTGCAATGTTTGATATTTTGACAGCTTGTGTTCCTTTTTTTCTCGTTTGTAGACAAGTTTGTATTTCACGTAATACACATCATGTATGTGTATTGAAATCGATGTAAATTATCTATTTTTGTGTAGGGTATTTTGGCTACCATATATTTATGAAAGAAAAGAAATGCAAATACAGGCACATAGTATGTTGTATATAACTGAGTATGCGGGTATAGGACAGTGCACTTACGAACAAATTATAAAATACGCTACAGAGCAACAGGTACAGGTAAATGAAGAGAAAGAAAGTTGAATAGACAATAATAATGTCTGGAAACGTGCCATAGATGGTCATATTTCATCTGAATCTCTTTATTATGTGTTTGCTGTCCATTGGCACAAGCTAAAGCATGTCGGAGCAAA
The DNA here is from genome assembly GCA_949152475.1 of Terebella lapidaria. NCBI lineage: Eukaryota > Metazoa > Annelida > Polychaeta > Terebellida > Terebellidae > Terebella > Terebella lapidaria. The sequence continues at coordinate 26,193,234 of OX424562.1, forward strand.
AACGATGCTTTCACTTCGTTAACATATCCCCGCGTCTGACTTGATGGCACAGTACTGGGCAGAAAGTGGGAAGATTTTGCAGCACATTGTGTGTTGTCAGCTCGGCAGCTAACATGGTCGTTAACTCGATCAGAACAAGTTATAAATTTTGTGCGGAGGCACTTCCCGTCAATAATTAGTCAGACTGACTCATGAGCTTTATGTGTGAAACTTTGGATATCCCAGTCACCTGGGGCAGATGGGACTTCTGCATTACTGTAAAAATTGGCAGTCTGAAATGAGGATTTTGGATCAATAGCCTCATACATATCAGAATTTTGTTTGGATCTATGAAACCATGACAATAATTAGGGAAAATAGCAGCCATTAATATTAGTATATTCCCAACAACATTAGCTGAAGGGCTTGGTAAACATAAACTACAAAGATAGGATCACATTTTCGGCACAGTTTGGAGGAAGGGTCTGTAAATTGTAAGTGGGGAACATTATGATTAATTTTTGCAGACACTTGTGTATTTTTGAGCATGTTTGGTAGAACAGAATTATATTTACCGGTGGTCACATGCCAGTACATGCATATAGCTGATATTATGAAAGCATTTCTTGCGTACTTAGCTATGGGAAACCATGTATATTTACATCTCCATTCACCCTTTACATCTATCCAGGTATAATGAGGTATTATATGAAACTTGAATGGACCATTGTATGTATGTTCAAATTCAGCATGGTCAAATATATGTGTTTCTAGTGCAAACCCTTGTCTTTGTTCCTTTCAGTTTCTTTGCGGTTAAAATTAACCCCGAGATATGCCACGTGTGAGATGAAAAACCATTGGTTCCGCACCAGTGATTCCATGAATAGGTCGTGAGCCGTGTGGGCGGCCTGTTTACAATAATATTTACTGTAGAGCTCCCTAAAATATCCAGCGCACGTGTGACGTTTGTCGTGATGTCTGTTGCAGGACGAACTCTGACTCGGCCCTCCACACCAGTGCTATGGCTCCCCAGGTCCAGGTCTTGCCGGGAGGTACCACACCTCCCACACACAGGCGAAGTAAGCGTCACGCACGGGTCCTTGTTAGCAAAACTAGTGTTAATTCTTGCAATTATCATCCAGTATTGATTATAGCCATGTTAGATACACATGGCATGGCCAGTCTTTCGCCCTAACGTTTCAAGTACATACAGCATGAAAACACAGCCCAATGCATGTGACACTTATGGTTCACAAAGCACAGATTGAAGTATGTAATGTTTTCTTGGGTTCTTATCTTTAACTAATAATATTGACGCATTTTGACCTTTCTATATGTAATAGACCGAAGAACATGTGGGCGAGTGTATTATGATGTATGTGATATTTGATGAGATTTTTCTCTCATTTCCATTTTCCTATGTAACACTTCTCAAGCACCTATGTCTGCAAGTTTTCCTCAATAAATACGAAGTATATGTACATGTAAATGTTTTTATTTGATTTACAGTAGACGCAGTTGCTCAGCAACCAATAGACACTGGCGGTGGAATACCTATAGGGAACGACCAGCTCTGGGATCCTAAAAAGGTAGTGCCCGCAATCCTGAGAAAAAAAGGGGTCATTAATGAAATGTAAATGCAACATTTACAAGTTTGATCCATTTATATCATGATTATACTATTGTTCTTTGTTGCCAATGTTCTGCCCTAGAAAATTATCAAAAGACCGAAAAATATTAAAAGAATTCCAATATCATATGGTTCGAAGTTTAATGGCCTGTTAGAGATGTATTGAATCAATGTGTCTTGTCCGTTCCTAATTTGTTTGCCAAATGAAAAACTGGTGTGGAATAGTGAATCAATAAGGTATCAACATGACTGACATTATCACTGATTGGTCATAAATTTTATTCCAGCAACAAGTGGACGTAGCTCAACGACGGCCAAATTCTTGTGAGGTTCCTGGAATTAAGTGAGTCTCATGTGAAACGAGTCACCTGCTGGGCTTTCTGTGGTATCTAGAATTATTCAGCGTATAGCCACAAGTTGTGTCATAAAGTCAACCTTAGAAAATAAAGCCAACCGTAGAATCATTAGATGATGTACAATGCAACCTTGTGCATGACTTTGTCAAACATGTCTGACTGCTGACATAATGTCTTAATTACTGGTTCAGTGTTGCATGAATATGTTTAAATGTGCATTCTCCAGTAATGATGTCCTATCCACTTTTCTCGTCGCAGTATTTACCCATCTCCGGAGCAGGACTCGGGCGTCCATATTCCAATCACCAACAACACCGGCTCCCTGCCAGACCTCTCCAACCTTCACCTGCCCTCGGGTCTCCCAACTCCCGTCGACGACGAACCCGGGTACAACCAGGTTGGTAGTCCCGGCAACCTGTCCCCAACATCCGCTCAGCACCACATAGGGGCCCCTGGCCAGCCAAACCAGGCATCGCCACGGCGACGGCACCCCCAAGGGGGACCCACACCCCTTGTAATCCAAGGCAGCCCCACACAGTTGGGACATAGTATGACAGCTCAGGTATCGCAGGTAACCAAGGCAACAGCTATTGGAGCACTGCTGTGACGCCACCCTTGAAACTTAGTTAGTTCAGCTCTTTTTTGCCCAAGTGTGTGTGTGTGTGCACCATACCAACAACTTGGCAAGTTTCCCCGGACACCCAAGCAAGAGCATCGTCGTTGTTGTGGTGCACAGTGTTGTTATTTGTCTGGCTTTGATGTTGTGATACCTGAGCATGCTGTGTGGCTTATTGATGTGTCGCTGACAATCATCTTCTGGACAAATAATCATTAGTGATCACAGAGTTGGACACAAATTGAGCAACAACTCAATGTGCACACAAATATCAGCTGAAATCAGTTCTAAAAGTTCTATTGGTCATGCTTAACGAATTAGTGCCTTTCCTCGTACAAATTTCAACAGTGCAGGTTCCTGCATTGAGGCACTACTGAAAGTAGGTGGCATTATCATTGCAAACTCCATATACTGATACCTAGGTACCAGCTGAGATGGGCAGTCCCACTTTCACTTTCAGTTTGTGTCAGTGATTGCCTGTGATACTCCAGTCAGATATTACCACACTCAAACTGTGTGTTCCTCTATTAATATATTGTGTTGTTGTAGTTCGAGAAGATATTATACTTTTTGTCAGTGTTAGAATTTAATTTACGTTGTAGTTGGTGTTATATTGCATGACTTGTATTCTTTGGTTGACATTTCTTTGTTGTGTGTGCAACTTGAATGTGTTTGCATTTCACTCCCATTCTCTCTGCAGCGTCAGCAAGCCGGTGCCTTAGAAATAAACGTCTCCGGCCACGGGGGCGACTCCAACAAATACCATCCATACCACTCCCCCAACCACCACCATCACCACCACCACCCTCACAGTAACCATGGCAACACAACCGCTCAACCACAACAACAGCAGCCGACGGGTCTCATGCAGTACCTACAAGTGCCCAATCAGAGAGCACCAGTGCCGCAGCATTTGACCAATGGCAAGCAGCCTCCTGCTGCCCCGCCCACAGATATCCCTGTAGGGCCCCAGGGGGGTCTCCTAGCTGTCGCGACCCCGCCTAGAATCAACACACCCACCAGTGTGGACAGTCTAGGTAGCTCACCAGTACAGGTAGGCACCAGTCGTCCCGTGGAGACAAGATGGGGGGGGGGGGGGGGGTGATTGGGCCGGGGTTCAATATAGGTGAAAAGAATTTTGTAAAATGATGGATTTCAACTAAAAAACTGAAATTTATTCAACTGCTAGTGCTGGAGCCGGCGAATGCTGCTGCATTTTCTTCACCTCGTAAATTCTCAAATCAGTGTATTTTATGTCCTTTGATCTGTTAATTTTGTTGTTTTGATGTGTTACCTACTAAATTCTGAGTGTTTTGGTTGTTTTGTGTTGTCTGTTACCACTGATTCCTCACAGTGGACCCATAAACTCGAGTGTTGTGTAGTCTGATGGGCCCTGGCACATAAAGTTATGAAGATGAAAATTGTTTAACATAAAAATGTTCTTTGCATGAACTTCATCATCAAAGCAGGCATTCTTGCAGCCCCCCTGCATCTGATAATACTGTGTTTTGGTGTGAACCTTGCATGCATAAATCCAAGAATCCAACTTGGTTTCTATAAAGTTTATGAAAAATAGTACACTGGCTATAATTCTATTGTCTTTAAGAAAAAGTTCATCACCAGTCTAAACTACTACATGCTCCTTTTCAACCCTTTGGGTTGTTCTGGATAAAAAAATCATGAACATGAATTAGGAGTTCTAGCTGACACAATTAAGTTTAGAATTAAATGTATTTCAAAAACGCAATATTTTACCCAGATATACATCAAGTTGATTAACTGATAAATGATGAATTTTCTACTGACCTCTGCATCACTACTACATGTCCAATCTTCCCTCCCCAGCAGGGAGACCTGATGAGCCAGTACCGGAGCAGCACGTCCGACTGTCCGCAGTCTCCCACATCACCCCTCTCCCAGCACTCCTCCTACTCCCCGTCACAGTCCCCAGGCCTCTCAACCAACTCCCTCGGCAACACGGCCGCCTTCCCGGAGAGTTACTATTTACAGGACATCCACGCCCTCGACCAGCAGCAACAGCAGCAACAACAACAGCATCAGCATCAGCAACAACAGGCAGCGCAAACCAGTGCGCTACAACACCAGTTCGAACAGTTCACAATGGTACTGGCTTCATGCATTAGTTTTCGATAATCAGTAAAATTTGGCGTTGAGAACTGTTTCAATAAATAAACATTGTTTGGTACAGTGAGACATATTCATATGGTACAGTGGTACTGGCCTCTGGGGTAGTTATCAAAAGTGAGGTAACATTTTGAATATGGTTGGTAATCATGATTTAACATGAAAATTTAATGAATAAATTTCAAGGCTCTGCCTTCGCTAGAATATTTGGATTGCACTTTGTTAGAACATGTCACTGATACACTTCCATTGTTGTACCGCAAGCAGCAGCAGATGCAGGACGCCGCGGCAGCTGTAGCAGCAGGCGTGGGCGTCCAAGCGACTTCCGCTCCGAACAACATGGCCGCCATGTACAGCGGAGGGGGCACGACCACGTTCAACAACATTCAGTTCACTCAGGCAGTCAACTCCATCGCGCTGGGTGCTGGCGGCTCGCGAGACCACTCGCCCGTCGGGAACGCTGCCCCTTCGGGGATCCCCGGCAATGTCGTCGCCAACCATGGGAACCACCACTACTACTCGACGTCGTCGCCACAGCAACCGTCAAGTCCACAGACGCCGCGGAGCCCACAGGGACCCCCCTCTCCAACAGTGCACAGTCAAGGCAGCCCCCAGCAGATACCCCCCTCCCCCACCAATCACCAACACTGCCAGGATCTGACCTTCGGCTTCCCGCCTTCCATGATCAATGCACTGACGTCCCAAGCAAACAATACCCAGGGAAGCAACATGATTCCAGACATCATACTCACAGGTACAGTAATAAATGAACCAAATAATCCCTAGCTCATGATGAAAGTGTGATGGCGCCATGACAGATCGCCTTGTTGTACACTGAACACTCATTGTGACTATCTATATCATTAATTACAAGCCGGTCTGAGTACAGCATATGGAAGCAATTCCCATCTGGATCAGTTCGAAATGATATAGCCTGTAGAAATGACATTAAGGTGTACTTACAGACCACTAATCCTCCTGAATGACCAGAATATTCATTATAACTTTGCAAATTTGTCCCTTTATCACAAACAAGTCTTTCACTGTGTCTTATCATTTTCCTGATGTTAATTTGCATCTACCTGTTGCAGGAGTTGATGATCACCTTTCGCGTCAGGACCTGGTCAAGGATATAAGCAGTGCCATGGCAGGAATGGTTGATCCGTTTGAATCGGAACTTTTCTCAACGGACGATGATATGTTGAAGGAGAGCTTAGAGCCGTTAGATCTGGACGGTCTCCAGATGCTTACGGATCCCAACATGGTCACAGACCCCGCTACCGAGGACTCTTTCCGCCTCGGGTTGTAGGGCTGCGCCGTGGGGCCGCCACCATGTGTTGGAGCGCTCTCGGAGTGAAGGCTGCCGTCATTTATTGCTTCTCATCTCCATCTGTCTAAACTTTCAGCTGCAGCTAAAATCGTACATTTACGTGTGTGAAACGTTTGTTTACCCAAGACGCAAAGCATTTTGGAAGTGGTTGCTGCGGCAGCTGCGAGAGTCACAAAGTGGCATGTGAAGGGGTGAACCGTGGATTGGATCAATAGTGTAGGGTCACAACTCCAGAACTGTATATGCCCCTCACTCAAGTGCTGACGTGTTCACACACCGTGACTTGTTTACAAATCAAGCGGCTGCATCGTCCACGGAGGATTGTTCATAGTCCCACAAGGTGGTTAAGGATCCCCCCGCACTACGTGTATTTTGTCTCAGAGAAGAAAATAGTAGTTGTACAATAGAAAGTTTCTAGGGGATGGTTTCTTGTAGTACGGAGGGGGTACTGGGTGTTTGTTGTCATGGTTACAATTGTATCTGTCCCACAGGGGGAGTTTATAATGTACTCGTGTGTCAATAACTTCCAAGCCATCAGCCCAACAATCATTTGAAACTTAGATACCACAGAGTGCTAAACTTTCCACTTATGATATGAAACAATGCATAGAAAATGGATTTCATATATTTGCATCAGTTTATACTAATTCCTTTATAGTTAATGCTAAAACCACCCTTTCATGGAACACTGTTTTTGGAAATATTGCAAGTATACCACTGGGTTTTTTCTTGGTCTTGATAATCCAGCATCAACAGTTTTTTTTCTCATTTTTTTTAGAAAGACTGGATACTTTCCGTATGTTCTGGATACCTACCCACTGGCCCTCTGTTCAAACTTTTGTCCATAATTGCCAGCAATGTCTGGCATTCTAATTTTCGAATGTCCGGAGGCAAGTTCATGTACAGGCTATGTCATGTTCATCAAGGCACGTATCTCCTGTAAAAATCGATGAACATATTTATATTGTGTATTTTTTTCATGTACAGAAAGAGAGCAAAGACAACATAAGATAAAAGATGTACATAGTATATATTGTATGTGTGTATATAAAGACAGTACTGTAAATTTTGCATAATGGATTACTGTTGTGTTTGTTCTATGATTATCTCTGTGACTCGACTTTGGTCCCTGTCGGCTTTTAGAAACTTACATTTTTAACCATGACGTTGATTTTTACATTAGACGTTTTTTGTGTGTTGTTTTTTAATGGACATTTCCTCCCTGTCTCGTCTCTCTCTCTATCCCTATCACGTGTAGATAACTGTCCATGCTTTGCTAGTTTTGTGACAGAAGATTTGGTTCTGCACGTCCAGTACAATGTGCACTGGCTATTGCATGTGCTGGGCTCATGCGCCAGTGTGTCAGACTGGATGTTGTTTTGTTTTTGTCATTTGCCATGTGATAATTGTTAATTGTTGGTCACAGGGATGTGTTGCAAATAAAAAAATATGAGGACAAAAAAATTTAATATTTTTCCAGAAATCTTGAGGGAGATTCATCATTTTGAACATGCAAAAAATTTGCTGATGAAAACCTGATTATAAAGCAAATGAAACAAGTATTTGAGAATCAATGAAAACTTCATATGCATTGCTGTTGCAAACTAACTTATAATTCCTATGACTGAATATTCGGCAAGTTGATTGGCCACAAAAAAATCGCCATTTTGTGAAAAAATCAGTAATGTTTGATTCTTAGCTTGTGGCAATCGGTTGCTTTGTGATTTTGGAAATTTAGCTTGCTCTGTAGTGTTCCTTTGTGCTTGTCAGTTGTTTGTAATTAACCATTGTGGCTATTGTTAATGTTTGTTGTTGAAAAATTGTCATGTTATTTGCTTTATATTGATTCTGTAAGAATGATAATTTGTACATAACAACACTGCTCACTAATCAAAGTTAATGTAGATCTATGGAGTATGGACACACTGCTGGGTCTGGCTTCACTACTTAGTAGTTCTATTCTTGGATTGGGAACACACGCTCGTACTATTAAGACTTTATCCCTGGTACCTATCCCATCTGTCTTTGCAGTTAATGTTTTTTTTCCGGAAAATTGTATAGAATGTTATATTATGCAACTGTAATATTCACTTAAAAGTGTTTTTTTTTTTAGTGAATAATTATTATGGGTGGGCAGTGGTTATTATTAAAGGTCTTGAAATGTGTATGTAATCTAAAGAGGCAATATCTATAGATGTTATTGAGTTTTGCATGATTATCTTTTTCTACGGGAAAGTCTCACCACTTTCGATTCATACTAATGTCCAGAAATGTGCCATATTTTTACATACTTTCATTCTTTCGTACATTACTGCTACATTGCTAGATACATGTAGAAATGTTACGAAAGTTAATTTTCAAAAAAATTGTGTTGCCTATGAAAAACAACAAATATACTATCATATAAACTATGAGGAACAAGTGGCGACCTGCATCAGTATTCCCCGAAATAGGTTTATATATTATATCACCAAGCACGTTTCTGACAATACTTGTGTAGTTTTTTCGTTGCGATGAAGTTACTTTATGTTGAGTGCAAGGATGCCAGAGATATTACGAAGTGTTCAACATTCCGGACTTAGAATCTTGAACATCTTAATTTTTTTAGTCGGCTGAGTTGTGCATAAAACTGTAGATATTTGTATGTATATGTAAACCTGTCGAAAAGCAAACTAACAACAACTAACCTATTACTAACTACACATGTTGTAGTGTTGCCATGGATACGGGAGGAAGAGTTGTTCACACACTGATCTCGGAACTCGGGAATCTTAACTATGGCCCAGTCGACTAAAATCCCCTACCCGTAATGTATTTATATCACTATTCAACCCTAATGTCCCTGCATTTAAATCATTACAAGTGCTATTACTTGCTGTATTGAATGAACATTCTCTGCATTTTGATTTCTGGTCATCGTATGTTCTGTTGACCGACCTATAAAAATAAATAACGCAACATTTCATGTCCCAATGTTGTTGTTTCAGTTCCCTGCCTGAACTCACCCAAGAAATCTTGCACAAATTCGTGTCCTGTCAATGTTTGTTGTCTGTTGCAGGAAGTGATCTGTTCCAAATTCAAGCATGATTTTTTTTTTACCTTTACCTTGAATTGTTCCTACCTATGTCTGTGAGAATCTTGTGAATTTTTTTGTGAAAGCGTACAGAGTTGTATGGTATACCGCATTGTTGTGTTTCTGTATGTGTTCAAATTTGAGAAGAATTTTCGTTGTATTTTGGGTATTGATAAAGGCTGACGAGTGCAGAGCATATATGGATGAGCCATGGATGAAATCAATGTAAAATCGGAATTGTAACGCTTCTACTGTCCAAAGATCCACTCAAGTATGTACACATGAATGAACAGTTATGATGCATCCTACTGTATCATAATGGTGGAAAAAATTACAATAGATGAAGAAAACAATAACTAATCTAAGAGTTACCTTGTTACTTGGCTGTTAGCGTATGAAAGTGAACAGTGTGGTTTGTACGGTGTAAAATTGTCTTTGTTACCCCTTCGAAGGTCATGCTTGTTTATGTTATATCACTTCTAACTGGGTTTCTTCAACAGTCTTGTATCCTTTGTCTATCAATATAAAATATACTTGTCATGATGACAAAACACATGCAATGTCTACTTCATTTTATAATTTGTAATACATGTCCATACACTACTCGCACAGAATTTAGGATATTACGAGTTTGTGGTTTAAACACAGTAATTTCTTACCTACCATATTTATCAAACACATCCTTAACTTTTTGTGTGTAGTGTACATGTCGAAAAAAATATTGACACAAGACGTGGTTTAACCTGTTTAATTGACAGTGATGATAACAAGAACAAGATAGCAAAGACCGATAGATTAGACTTGGTTTCTATACACCCTAGACACTTGGTTGTGAGGGAGTCTACTGTTCCCAGTAACCTGCTAATTCTGATACATGCAGTAGAGCTACTATCATAGATTTCTAGTCACAGTACACACTGTACAAACACGGTAATAGTTACAGTAGATCGGTGAACTGTTAGCAGATTTGGGGTCAATAACGAAACCATTGAATGAATATTTCTTGACAAATTCATCGTAATAATGCGATATTGAGGCAGGTTATTTTGGGCAACATTTACAGCTTACTTCCTTGTGGTTGATCACTGACAAAATACAAATCTAACATACGTGTTATGTATTTATAATATGACATATAGGCTACACCACAAAAGATTCTCAAATTCATGTTTTGTTTTTTTGCATTTCATCATAATTTCCTAGATTGTGTTCTGTACAATGAAAGCAACTCGGAGGGAATGTTTTTTCGAATGCAGTTTTTGCACCGAGACCCATTTTCCTTGTCAAATGATCATTACGAAGCACACGTATATTATAAACCATGATTTTGCAAATACTTAAAGAAAATTTCCATGCCCTATTGGACAAGAACCATATTAGGATTTCAAATTTGCATCATCCCTTCGGCATTACCTGTATGTCGTCTCTACAACCAATCACAAGATATATACAGATTCGTGTTTGCCAGTACATTTGTGATACAGATTTTAAAGAGACTATTCTTGTTACAATACACAGAAAATTTACAACAGAAACAAGTGATTGATCTTCAAGTACGGTACACAAACAGTTAGTAATAAGCTAGATTATAATAAAGAGCAACACAGAAGCGTGTTAACCTACATATAGTTCTATCACAATAGGTTATTGTTAGGAATACCAATACAAGCTTGGAAACATTGAGGCAGAAATCAAGGAACTTTGGAAGTGATACAAACACAACTTACGGGTGATAAAGTAGGCTATGCGCAGAAATATAAACACATGCATGGTACAATAATACACTAACTCTCGTAATATAAACGTCACAGACTCACAAAAAACATCGTGTTTTATAGTTATCTTTGACGTTAAAACTCACAACTACAATTTTTCCGGACAAAACTTTGTACAGAAAACATCATGGCTGTACTGGACAGGCCCCGCAAACAGAAAACGAACGAGACACAAATATTCTATGCATCATAATATAACTAGACATAAAAGCCTATAGGCTTTGTGGCATCCCCCAATTTTTCTGTTCTTTTCTAATGGTGAAACTTGACTGTTATTATAATACATATACCAGGATTATTGAACACAGGTGGGAGTGAGAGTTCAAATTATAGCAGTTGCTCACTAGACAAATGTCCATCAGATATTTGTTTTAATCTCAATAGGTATTAAATGTACAGACGTGACAGACATTCATAATACAAGCAAAAAGGAAATTATTCTGGGTTCTGGCTAAGTAAAACAATGATAATTTGGTCACTGCATGTGAAATACAGCTAGAAAACAAAACAATGCATGTAGTTTCATCCAGATAAACACAGTGCTGTTTTAACTGAATACAATGAACAATTGACCGGCAACCAAGGCCCAGGCAGACCTTCAAAGCTGTTATCTTCAGTTTGGGTCATCATTATATAACCACCTATTGTTTTCTTTAGAAAGGGAAGGAGGGCATTGTTCCAACTTGTTGGTGTTAGTATAGTAAACTGGGGTGAGGGGACAGGAGAGGGGGGGGGGGGGGGGGGAAGAGGGGCAATGCATACAAGTCACTGATACATTGCTACATTCATATGCAGATTAGACTGGCTGAGAAGGCAGAGCCTAGCCTCATGCTGGACACATGGGACATGCAGGCTGCAGTCAGTGAATACAGTAGCATGGCTCAGTCACAGTATTACATCTGCATGGGGGCAGGCGAGGGAAAAATTCTAAGTCCAAAAAAAAATACACCCAAAAAATTTTTTCCCCCTGGAAATTGCCTGAATCAAATTATGACATTGACAGGAATCGCCCGATTTTTTTTTCCAAAATGGCCGCTGGCGGCCATCTTGGATTTCGGGTCTCGACGAAAAACAATAGGGGTTAGGAGCAAAGTATTTCGGATGAGCTGTGAAAATTTCGGAAAGATAGATTAAGGCGTTCAAGAGTTATGATCCGGAAACCGAACGGCGGAAGAAAAAAAAAAAAAAAAAAAAAAAGAAAAAAAAAAAAAAAACAGACAAAAACATAAGGCCTCCCGATTTTCAATCGGGATGCCTAATTATTTACACATCTCATTTATCTACACATGAATACATCGTATACATTTACATACCATTATAATGGAACATGAGGAAAATCAAGCACAAAGTTTAACGAGTCACATTATTATTATAATTCGCTACACCAATATACAAAATTTTCCATATTATGTATAAACATGTTCAGTATACAACAACTTTACTTCAATTCCAATGCCTAATCTACGCTGTCTATTGGCACCTCATTACTCTGATACATATGTTTACAACAGTAAATAACAGTATCATCTAGTGGACAAATTTGAGACATATATTAACACGTTTACAACTGGAATGTGTGTAAAAAACAGAATGTTGGTGTGGACAAAGATATAACGCAAAGCACTAATATTGATCGCATATTGACACATTCCCACAGAAAATACAAATATCAAACTCAATGAAGACAGCAAAAGTGGTGACAATGTTCTTTTTTGAAAGATTATCTCCTGGAAACCAATTTCTTTTTCAATGCAAATGAGCGACTTATTCGTGAGAGGTCATGTGTATCAATTGTCATGATGGCCATACATGCGTATACACCCCATGATACACGCAGTTTATCAAAAAATGTTGCAGCACATACACTTCATAATCATGTGAATCAGGTATCACAAAGTGGAATGCAATAATAACTTACAATGTTTTGCCAATACAATAGTTTTGCTTGGACAATAACAATAAAGCTATCTTATATGTATATTTACAACATTTACATCATACTAGGAAATATCTCGAGATGTGAGAATTCATCCGTTATAGATTGTGTACATAATCATGATTATTTCTTTAGTACACAAAATCATATATCGATATTTCATCTCGCGAGAATCGAATACATCTATATACCAGTATATATATATTTACCTGAATGTTCAAGAGAACATTGTACTGAATTTCAAATTCAGCTCCTATTACCGTAGTACCAAGCTCGTTTTGTGTTATGTGTGCTACTGCCTTGTGTGAAAACTGTAATACTGAAAGTGTTTTGAGAAATCTTCAATGGTTGTTTGGTTTTCCAGTCTAGCGACAATGCAGAGTTAATTTTGATTCGATAACTTGCAGTTTGCATATTGCAGGGACGTATACATTTATGCAGTGTGATCAAAGTTGTCAATTCATGAGTCTTCCATGTCCAAGTTTTCAATAAATGTACCAGAAGTCGACTGAACACAGCACAGACACACTGACGTTGCTTTGAGAGCCCAGCACACAATTATTGTAAGTTGTTAGTCCTAATCCACATAGGCTAAATATTCATGGATACAAAGCACGCCATTACGCACAAAATATGAAAATCAATTTGAAAAAGTTTCAAATATCATAATATTGACTTCTATAAACACGTCATGTCATGTAATACCTGTTATGATATTGCTACTGTTACAAAATAATTTTGTGTCTTGGGAAAACCACATACTGATGAAAATTCATCCTATACTCAAATTTATACGAGAAGAAACCTATTTTTAGCAATGAAATCAAGATATAGAAAGATTGATTGTCCGTGACAATGTAAAGTTGCAGGAGTCCATGGCATCTGACAAAGTATTTCAATCGCCTGAGATTAACAGTCATGACAACACCATTCTGCAAGGTTTGGAAACTTCAGAACAATTACCCAGAATAACAAACAACACTGTCCAATTGCAGTGATCACCTGTGACCATTCGCAGAAAGATACAGTGGGAAATTTCGTACCATAGCAATTTGGGTATTGGTAATTTACATTCTTCGATCATCAACAGTTTGGAATACATTAGAATGGTGGCAGCTGCAACCTCGATAACATTTTTTTTTTCAACAACAACAGCATTGAAGCGCAACTTAGGCAAAAATTATGACAGTTACTTATTCGCACATATTAAGCAAAACCATTACAGTACCAACTTTTGGATATTTGTACATTCATGTATACTATTTACAGAGAGCAATCTGTATGTACATCTTTATGCAAAGCATTCAGCCTTGGCTGATGTGCCAAGTATTCTGGTACGTAACGGAAAAAATTATATTTTTATATTTTGTTTTGCTGCACAACTTAGAAGCTAATGAACCCACACTTCAACACAAACTAAACACCCCCCGCAGACGATACCCCACCCTTCCCAAACCCGGCTGGTGGGACAATGACGACACAAAAAAAATCAATGACGACAACATGGACCGATCAAAAACGAAATTGTACAATCCGTGAAAGAAAAAACACGACACGATTCAGCACGATACAATCATATTTTTTGTCAATCAATGGTTTATGACATTCGGTTCAGTGAAGTATCTCCACGTTCTCTTCTCCCCATTCGTCCGTCCGTCCATCATGATGCGCGTGTGTACGCCATGTGCCTCAGCTTACAGGTCCACAAGCACTTTGACGTAGTTGACTGGGAAGAATCCCGTAGTTCCATGGACCTGCCCCTCGAACCAGTTCTCGTCCACGCGCGTGAGCAGCGTGATGACGTCCCCCTCCTTGAACCCGAGCTCGCCCTCGTTCTCCGGCTCAAAGTCATACAGCGCCTCACAACATGCCTGCTGGCCGCCTGCAACAATGACAGAATATAACTCTTAGTTTACTATCAGCAGCTTGGGAATTACACTACAAGTATAAATTTCTCTTTTTGTGTTTTGCAAGACACTAGTAGTGTACAAACTTCAAGTTCAGAATGTCACTGCATAAAATTCTGTACTATGACACCCTCTTGAAGTCTTCAATTGTTGTTGACTAATACATACAGTACAACACACTTGTTCACATAAGTTATTGCATGGATACCTTACAACTACTAAGTACAATGTACTTCAGATGTCATGCGCATGGTCGTATGAGAGAGAATACATGTTATTATGTACAGCTTTATCAACGTACACTTCACATGAACAGAGCTCTGCGGCCACAATAGTAATGCACAGTGAGACCAAAGGACTTATCATGCAACAACTTAAATTCATTCATCTCAAGCGAAAGTGGGAAAGGCATGTGAGCGGCATTATACGAAGTCATCCAAGATTTTCAGTTGTTCACCTACGGAGTATTAAATTGCAAGCAAGCACTCTATAAGATATAAAGACATTTATCAACAGCCAACCTATGGAGAACATCTCTGTATCATAACTGTATGTGGGCATTATTTTCTACATTTATAACAATACACACAAACCTATGTTGACAAACAACAATAAGACAAACAAAAGCAAAGCAGTCAGACAAGAATGGGTCAGAAATTGTCTAGCAAAATCATGATCATCTACATGTATAGGGTATTGAAAATATTCATCTTATCAAATTTTTCCGGGGGGAAACTTTGGGGGGTCCTTGATCATGTTGATGACCTGCATAATCACCAGGATATCTATAGGAGGGTTCTTACAACTTTTTTCAAATCAACAGGTTCCAATTGAGGTTCCAAACCACAGGTTCCAAAGTGATTAAAGTCTTATCTACAGGCGGATAATCACGTATTTCATCGGCGCAGGACGACAGGGTCATAGAAAGGGCGCTTTCCATCAAGTAGTCGGTGACGCCGAGTTCTTACCCGTGAAACCTTTATTAGAGGCACCATCTTTCCCAGAAGTTGACGAGCTTTTTTTCTTCATTGGGACGGCGTACACATCAAAATTCATTAGAGGGTCTTCGCCGCCCGCATTAGACGCTTCCGCTGATCCTATATTGTGTATTATCATGTGTTTATGGCAGGGCGTAAATTTGAGTAGTTTTCAGAAAACTTTAGTGAAGTACATGTACATATGTATACGTTTTGAAACATTTCAAAGAGAAAGTTAATTGTGTATTGCAGGTTTTTGTCCAGTGGGGGGGGGGGGGCACATTATAGACAAGAAAAAAATCCGCCAACCCAAAATCTGTGCTCAGGGACAGTCCAAAACAATTTAGTTCAATCCAAACAATTTAGTTGTAACAAGGCTAACCATGATGCAATTTGCAGTGCTTTTGAATGTACCATAATACAAACTTTTTGTAATCAAAACTCATTTTGCTGGAAAAACATGTACCTAGGCTATGAACTACACACACAAATACTGTTTTCAGGGTACTACTATATAACAAAACAAAAACTCCGCTATGAAATCATGCTGGTTCATTGTACTTCGTACTACCTTAACAACAAAATGCACATTAAGTTTTCAGATAGGAATGTACTACCTAGAAATAACAATCACTAGTGTCACAAAGTACGATGTATTATTACCGATGCCTTAAACTTGTTTCATGGCTCAAAATGTACCTCACCCAAGGGAAACCGTCTATACATGTAGATAATACTAGATTGTTCAGTACACATTTTAAAATTATTATCGCCTGAAACCAACATATATCCGGCAAACCAATACATGCCAAACAAACCAAATATATTGCCTAAAACCAATACACGTTGGAAGAAGATTTCTCTTGGTTGAGGCACACAACAAAACAATACAAGCACATGCGACCTGGTTGTCGTACCTTCGTCATTGACGTTTTCTGCAAGAACCAGACATTTTTCGTCAGAAAAAGAGACAGAGAAATCTGAATGTATCAATCAAATGTTTCACAGAAAAATATTAAAATATCAACTGCTCATTTGATAAAAAAAATTAGCCCAATGGGCTAGTAAGGTTACCGGAGAAATATACAGAGTTAAGCTGAGAAAGTTGAAAGTCAAATTCAAGGTGACCACTGAAATCGCCATATCTCTAACTGTGAAAATGGGATCAAAGGTTAAATTCTAAATCACCAAACTATTCAGCATACATCATTTTCTATATGTTCACTATGGACCCCTAAGCTGTAAATTTGATAATAAGCGAGATATAAGCCATTTTGTAATCTGACTTTGAAAATAAAATGACTGACCTTGAAATTAGGTCAAAGGTCAAATTCAATATCATTAAAATATTCAGAATATATCATTTCCTATATGTCCACAATTGATTCCTAAGCTGTAAAGTCGATAATAAGCAAGATATTAGCCATTTTGTCCTGTTGACCTTGAAAATGAGGTCAAAGGTCAAACTCAAGGTCATGAGAATTTTCAGCATATATCATTTCCTATATGTTCACAATTAATTCCTAAGCTGTAAAGTCGCTAATAAGCAAGATATTGGCCATTTTGTCCTGTGACCTTGAAAATAGGTCAAAGGTCAAATTCAAGGTCACAAGCATTTTCAGCATATATCATTTCCTATATGTTCACAATTGATTCCTAAGCTGTAAAGTCGATAATAAGCAAGATATTGGCCATTTTGTCCTGTGACCTTGAAAAAAGGTCAAAGGTCAAATTCAAGGTCACGAGCATTTTCAGCATATATCATTTCCTATATGTTCACAATTGATTCCTAAGCTGTAAAGTCGCTAATAAGCAAGATATTGGCCATTTTGTCCTGTGACCTTGAAAATGAGGTCAAAGGTCAAATTCAAGGTCACGAGAATATTCAGCATATATCATTTACCATATGTTCACAATTGATTCCTAAGCTGTAAAGTCGATAATAAGCAAGATATCAGCAATTTTGTCCTGTGACCTTGGAAATGAGGTCAAATGTCAAATTCAAGGTCATGAGAATATTCTGCGTATATCATTTCCTATATGTTCACAATTGATTCCTAAGCTGTAAAGTCGATAATAAGCGAGATCTTAGCCATTTTGTCATGTGACCTTCAAAATGAGGTCAAAGGTCAAATTCAAGGTCATGAGAATTTTCAGCATATATCATTTCCTATATGTTCACAATTGATTTCTAAGCTGTTAAGTCGCTGATAAGCAAGATATTGGCCATTTTGTCCTGTGGCCTTGAAAATGAGGTCAAAGGTCAAATTCAAGGTCACGAGAATTTTCAGCATATATCATTTCCTATATGTTCACAATTGATTCCTAAGCTGTAAAGTCGCTAATAAGCAAGATAGTGGCCAATTTGTCCCGTGACCTTGAAAATGAGGTCAAAGGTCAAATTCAAGGTCATGAAAATATTCAGCATATATCATTTCCTGTATGTTCACAATTGATTCCTAAGCTGTAAAGTCGATAATAAGCGAGATATTAGCAATTTTGTCCTGTGACCTTGGAAATGAGGTCAGGGTCAAATTCAAGGTCATGAAAATATTCAGCATATATCATTTCCTATATGTTCACAATTGATTCCTAACTGTAAAGTCGATAATAAGCGAGATATTAGCCATTTTGTCATGTGACCTTGAAAATGAGGTCAAAGGTCAAATTCAAGGTCACGAGAATATTCAGCATATATCATTTCCTATATGTTCACAATTGATTCCTAAGCTGTAAAGTCGATAATAAGCGAGATATTAGCCATTTTGTCCTGTGACCTTGAAAATGAGGTCAAAGGTCAAATTCAAGGTCACGAAAATTTTCAGCATATATCATTTCCTATATGTTCACAATCGATTCCTAAGCTGTAAAGTCGCTAATAAGCAAGATATTGGCCATTTTGTCCTGTGACCTTGAAAATGAGGTCAAAGCTCAAATTCAAGGCCACGAGAATATTCAGCATATATCATTTCCCATATGTTCACAATTGATTCCTAAGCTGTAAAGTCGCTAATAAGCGAGATATTAGCAATTTTGTCCTGCGACCTTGGAAATGAGGTCAAAGGTCAAATTCAAGGTCACGAAAATATTCAGCATATATCATTTCCTATATGTTCACAATTGATTCCTAAACTGTAAAGTCGATAATAAGCGAGATATTAGCCATTTTGTCATGTGACCTTGAAAATGAGGTCAAAAGGTCAAATTCAAGGTCACAAGAATATTCAGCATATATCATTTCCTATATGTTCACAACTGATTCCTAAGCTGTAAAGTCGATAATAAGCGAGATATTAGCCATTTTGTCCTGTGACCTTGAAAATGAGGTCTAAAGTCAAATTCAAGGTCACGAGAATATTCAGCATATATCATTTCCTATATGTCCACAATTCATTCCTAGTCTCTAATTTCAATATTAAGTGAGATATTAGGCTTTAATGTGTCCCATTATAAAGCATAGGAGAATTTAACATGGGAAAGTCCCATTTGGGCTGAGTTTGGGCCCAAAATGGCCCACTTCGAGCGATTCAAGGGCAACGAAATTTATACATGTCACAGGGGTACATAGGAGGAGTGTCATGCATCAATAAGAAAAAAAGTTACTGAACAGATTTTGAGAAAACGACTGTCGAAGTCCAAAATTGGCCATGTTTCGACGAAAACGGCCGTTCTGACCTTGAAACCAAGGTCAGAGGTCAAATTCAAGGTCACGACAATATTCAGCATATATCATTTCCTATATGTCCACAATTGATTCCTAGTCTCTAATCTCAATATTAAGTGAGATATTAGGCTTTAATGTGTCCCATTATAAAGCATAGGAGAATTTAACATGGAAAGTCCCATTTGGGCCGAGTTTGGGCTAAAATGGCCCACTTCGAGCGATTCAAGCGCAACGAAATTTATAGACATCATAGAAGTACATATGAGGAGTCTTATGTATCAAAGAGAGAAAAAGTTACTGAACAGGTTTTGAGAAAATGGCCGCCAAAATCCAAAATTGACCGTTTTTCGACGAAAACGGCTGCCATTTTGGAAAAAATGCGAAAATCAAAAAACTAAAAAATACCTCCCTCTCGAAATATTTTTAGGCATTTTTGTGCAAAATTTCAGAAAAATTCGATCGTGAACTTCAAAGATAAAATTGTTGACGGACGACGGACGACGGACGACAGACGACGGACGACGGACGACGACGCCGGACGCATCGCCATGCCAATAGGTTACGGACCATAGGTCCGGTAACCTAAAAAAACATTAAAAGAAATAGGAAAGTTTAAACACATCATAATAGGACATGTGAAATTTGGTTATTTTCCACCAAGAAACCAAACACAGAGCTTCCTCCCAATTTATACTAATTCAACTGCAAACCTGAAAATAAAACTGACATGCACCCCCCTACCCCCCCCCCCCCCAACCCGACATGTTGCTATGGTGACCCTCACCTCTAGACGAGTTGTTGTAGCTCTGGGGTGCTGGGGACAGGCTGTACCCACTGTTGTCAGCCACGTCAAAGTTATTGTCATAGTTTGGCGAGGGCGTCTTGTCGAAGGCTCGGGTGGACGCGGCGCGTTTCGGCACGTGTTCATGGCGTGGGCGGTTAGCAGCCTCAGCACTCCTGACAAAGGGATACAAATATTTCATATATATATTCACTATATATATATATAATATACACTATGTATATTTCAGGAACTATCAGAGAGGTGCAATATTAAATTTATAAAATTATAATTAGTAATTAGGTAGTGATTGTAGAGAAGAAAGACCTAAGATAGAAGTCGTGGAATGAATAATCTAGATAATATAATTTATTTGGTAAAACATGGACAAGCCCTATGATATACCCGGCATGATTAGAAGAATTAATCAGTAGATTACTAGTACCGGTATGCAAAAGCAAACTTGTACAACACTGTTTTAGTGTGATTAACTATGAAGAAATGAAGGGAATACCTTAAGAATCAGCAGCATATGATTATTAACATAAGAATAATATCTTGTATGGTAATATACTATTATATAAGGCTATAACAGGATAGAAACAGGCAAAAATGTACATGTAAGATAACACAAAAAGCGTGCAGTTAGTTTAAACTACTTCAACACTCAACATAATACATTTACATGTACATTTTTTTTTTTAAATCATATATCAAAGGAGTATTTTCTTGTGAGGGAGAGCGCTTTATATGTACATATATATATATATATATGTTGAGCTACATAGAAGGTTTGAAGGCACAGGGTGACACAGGGATGACATTGACATACATATAAACCATACCAGGATATATACATGGACGATCAAAGTATAGGAGGAGCCCATCGAACATGATACATAAAGAACAGTACACCACTTCCAAGGCAACGAACATTAACTGCGACCTTCCACACGTACGAAGACATGCCCTCACTTTGGACGCAAGACAATGTACACCGACCACCAAGCATGCAAGACGCAGGTCACATGACGTGCACATGACCTCTAAGTGACCTACTTCTGTTGAAGCACTTCCGAGAGAGTCTGAAGGATCTCTACGGACTGCCGGTGGAAATCAAGCTCCGCCTCGACAAACGAAGCCAGTTCCGACACTTGTTCCGCCTGATTGAGCACAGCAATTAACGAGCAATTTGAGAGAAACATTATCACGATCAAGATAATTAAAAGGGGTTGCCAATTTAGCAACTACGTATGAAACAGAAAAGGAAGGAATGTTGATCATGGTAGCATCGCTGTTTGCACAACATCAGGTAGGCTGTACATCGGTCAGTAGCTATGCGACACCTATATACAATAGGAGAAGAGTGGGTGAATTAGAAAACTGCTAAAAAGTGAAACTGATTAGTAACAAACTTACAAACTTCAATACAACCAACCTGTCTAATTATAGCCTTTTTTTAGGCGAGACAATTGTGCGCATCTTACCCTAGGCATTGTGCAAATAAAGTCAAATTGGTATTGCCATAGTCCCAAAACGTAGCCTACACCATCAGCATGTTTATCCCGAAAATAAAACTTACTTCATATGCTCAACCAAAATAGAACCTATACAGTCAAGCATGAAGCATATTAATTCAGAAAATGCTTCATCCTGCAACTACCTGTATTCAATCAAACAATGATTTCAGAAGTTTTCATTGTATTTTCAGCTTATCAGCATCATTGCCTGTCCCTGACCCCAAAACGGCGAAAGTTGCGAAAATTTGTAAAATCAACAAACGGCAGACACACGAAAAGCGAGTTAGACGAGTGGTGAGCTGTACACGTTAGCGGCTGTGGGCGCACGGAGCTGACGGCTTACTTCTGTCGCAGTCGTTCTGCTAGTGATGACAGGGTGTCCATCGCCCGCTGGTGATACTCAATCTCTGAGTCGATAAACGACGACAGTACTGAGATCTGCTCGACCTGTATGTGTCACGTGGGGGGCGGAAAATATAAAATGTTCGCGTTTGAGTATACACGGTAGAGGGTGGAGAACAGGAGAAATAAATCTTGACATGCAATGATGTGGGTCTCCCGTTGGGGAAATTTGACTGTAACATCAGGTATGACTGTAGTAATACTGCAGGAGAAAAACATGAATGAAGAGAACATTTTTGAACACATGAACATAGGGTACATTACATTTCAATTACACAGTAATGATAGTTCATCAGTATATACATGCTTTAGTTTAAGATCGTACCTTATTTTCACATATATACTATATTGTATATTCATTTATATACCAATTGATATTTATTTTACATGTATGTATGAAACATACTAACAATTTTTATTGGAATATTCAAATTGTCGAAAAATACTGCCAACAAGATGTACCCTTACATGTAACAATACTTGTAATTCTGATGAACTTATCAATATATTTCAATGTATTTTTATAGCTAACTGACCACATATCCTACATACATCATTGTCCAGGACGTTGTACATGGCTCGCTCGGCTATGTCCTTCATCTCCTCAAACTTATCCTCGGCCAGTTGGATGTCGTTCTCACTAATGTTAGAGCCTGGAACATGCAAACACTCCGTCAGGACATTGATACATTGGATAAAACTAGCAATGGTAGTAATATTTTAGGTTCTTTGAGAGACTAAGCAAGTGACAAACTCAATACTGGGGTGTATACAATTGATACAAAAACACCCTGGAGTTTTTAACAATGAAGTACATCTAAACTCGATATTGAAACTGCACATTTTTCAGTATTATAAGGTTGGAAAGTTTTTATTACACTGGACCTTAAATCCCAAAGAAACAAATATTTATCCAATGTCAATGTAATGAAAGAAACCAACCAGTTTTTTTCATTCGCGAGACATTTTTTCATATGAGAGATATCTATAGTGTAGGTAGCATTGTATAAAGCGGAGTTTCCCTGTATATGGCTGTAACTTGATATAATATTATATTAGAAGCTGGAAAACTTACCAACTGCAGGAATTGGTATGCACATAGGTTTGTAAAGTTATACAACGACAACACCAATATGCAAACAGGCCACCAAAAAGCATGCATAACTATTGATTTTTGGAAAAAATTCCCTTTGAAACTTATGAATGATATTTTCAATTCATAATTTTTATCTATAACTAAAATTTGAAAATTAATTCATAATTTTGATTGTATTTTTTCTTCTATATTGTGTAACAACCACAGTTTCTCAATTTTTCACAATGAAACATGAAAGAAGGCAAGTTTTGGAGGAAGAAAATGTTTTCACGAACAGACATTCACAACTCCGTTTTGCCGGGATATATGAAACCTACCGGGAGCTAAACAGACATCATGCAGCAGTGGATAGAGAACGAGTCATTATGTACTATTGTAATTTGGGTAATTATGAGTTCATTCAATTTACGGAAATTCCACAGGTCACTAGTTTTTGTATACATTAATTCTAATTATAATCTCTTCCTACATGTACAGTGAATTGTTGTTCTTAACATGAAAAAAACCAAAACAAAACTGCTGCATTCATACATATATTTCACGGCACCAAACGGTGAACATACATTATCATTCTAATACACCGTATGTATCTAACCAAACGCCACCACAGTGTATCTCATTGAAGATACGTGTAGAAAATGCAAGGAACACAGCCATGAAACAGAACATCATTGTCAATCCCCATGCAGTGTCATTTCTACCAAACTGTAACACAAAGTAATCATGCAGTCCAATGCTGGAACCTACCAGAGGCTGTGTGCAATCAGGCCGGGTCAAAGGTCAAGGTCGATTGGAGAAAAAAAACAAAGGCCAAGTTATATACAAATGTACAGGTGATCACAAGCATGAGACGATTTTCGAAGGAAGATATTTTTTATTCGGTGAACATTTGGTTTAATGGTACCATACGGGTTCAGATGAACTGTACATATTTTGCTTAGTTTCATTGCATTTTATTTTGATAGACTGGCTATTTTCTGAAATTATTTCTCAGAAAAAAACGAAAACGGATAGGAGAACAGAGCGATCCGACAACTGAACAAGCATGCAAATGGATACAATTGTCAAAATTCAAGAAATAGCCAATGGAATGGGCACCAACTGTCAATTCTCTTGACACGGTGACGAAGTATCCAGATGACGGATCAAAATGTTATCAGATTCACAAACAGATTCTGTTTGAGTTGCAATGCCAGTCTGAGGAATCTCATCCTTGGTAATAGTACATAAACTACATGTGCTTGTACGAGTTGCAGTACAGAACATACAATGTATGTAAATGTACCAACACACACACGTACAACAGGGAAAATACCAGAACAAAAACAAACCGTAGAGTACACAAAAAGCCACCAACAAAAGTTCAATCAAGAAGGTAGTATACGACAAAAGCCATACAATTAGCATAAACAAAATATCAAACTGCTAATTGAAAGCATATTGATCAAAGCATATGGATTATAAATGCTCTACTATAATGACATGCTGTATTCTCTTGATCAAAAAGCTCTCTATTCATGAGAATCATATATCTTAAGCTAAAAATCATAACCTTCATGTAGAGGTTTAATATCTTCACATGAATTTGTTTTATCGAAAACAATTATTTTGAAAATTGAGTGATCCTTCTTTTAATGTAAAGATCCAGATCTTAGATTTCTTTATCATATAATTATATTTCTGAAGGTTACCATAAACTATGTCAAGATTGATAATGTTAAGAATCCCGTCATGCTTGAGATGTACTAACACATTTGATTCTACACGTATGTAAAAACATGAAAAACATTCAGATATTTTGACACGAAGTGCAACTTGGGCCATTCTCTCTGCACTTGAGTCAAATCAAGGAAAAAAACGCACAAAAATTCTTATGGGTATACGTGGCTACAATATGCCTAATACATGTAATTATGATAATGTAACAAAACAGCTCCCACACATTCGACCACAGGCTTAAAACATAATGTCAATTTTTACCGTGGTCTTCGATGGATCAATGGAGTGGAAGAGAAGGATGACATGTACAGTACATTTTGGTGTTATTTTGGAAAGAAAACTTAAGATTTACATTTATACAAGTTTGGTTAATATACAGTCCGCCTGACACTGATAGTATCAGAGTTTACAACTGATGGAATGTACATAGATAATTAAAGTATATCATTAAATGGCATCTGAATCAATCAAATGAAAATCAAGAATGTCTTGAGACACAAAGAAAATATTTTAATAATTCATCGAAAAATAGTCATGAAATCAATTGGCAAGCAGATAAACTACTTATAATTGGCAGGAAAATCATATAAAAAGCTGACATGCAAAAACACCAGAAAACATGAATATGAATGTCAAAGTACGAGTGAAAGTTCTAGGTTCGATCACTGATTTGGAAGATCATCTGCTATTCTAGACTTTCTACATGTACATAATAACCTGATTTGGATGTATAATGATTGTGATGAAATGGATGGAATTATTATGCAGTCTAAAAGAAGACTGTGGAAATATGTGCAAAAACAGAAAGTATATATGTAATTTTTGAATTTCCATTAAATTCACCTCAGGCGAATGGTCTGGTTAACAATAGGCTTGATTTGTTTGACAGTTTGATGTCGGATTGATATCATGTTTATGAGAATTCTTTTCTCAGTACACCAAATTATCAAAATGGTTGTTAAGGAATCCTGTTCGCCATTTTGTAGGCATGGACAAGACAGAATATACTAAAATGCAACACAACGCCAACATCACTTCGTTGTATACAATGTATATTATTATTATAGTATAGCCAGAAAAAAATGTATGCGTGATTGAG
The DNA here is from genome assembly GCA_949152475.1 of Terebella lapidaria. Classification (NCBI taxonomy): domain Eukaryota; kingdom Metazoa; phylum Annelida; class Polychaeta; order Terebellida; family Terebellidae; genus Terebella; species Terebella lapidaria. The sequence goes on from OX424562.1 coordinate 26,219,239, forward strand.
TTTGGAAGTGATAGAATAACTGAACGTGCTGAAGAACATACAGGATTTTTTTCCCTTCTATGGTTATTATGTAACTGATGTACTTTCGATTTATTATTTTCTTCTGGGTAGTTTCATGTACCGGTATGACGTCAGATTAAATTACCAAAGTTGCATCATAAATTTCCCTAATACATTGGTTGTGTGTCAATTTTGTGGGTGTGTGTTTGAGGAGTAATAAATAGATATGTACGGTACAAGAAAGACATTTACATGTAACTAAATAAAAGAGAAAATATTTTATCGGAAAGTACACAGGACATAAAATACTGACCAACTTAACAAAGATAATGCAGTTCAAATAAATGTATATAGACATTGTTATCCCAAACACCTGTATGTACAATATTGTACTTTGGTGACATGGAAATGTCAAGCATATATTTGGACTTTCCATGCAATTTCACCTGCGAAAATCGCAAACAATATTTGGTAACTCACCTCCTATATTTGCCAGAACAAGTGGAAAAAAGAAGAGGGAAAAAGCAAAACAGCGCGTGATTAAATATGTACAATTTATGCAGTGAATCAGTTACGAAGTCACATCCTATGGTTAGCGACAGTGAATCAACTGATTTTGGTCGGAATAGTACTAACAAGAATAGTATTTTTCAAAATTTTACAAAAGTGTTGAGAAACAAAAGTATGTTTCAATAGAAAGAGAGAAATTGTCATGCAATGTTTACATTTAAAGTATACACAGTCTCACACTAAACGATAGACCGGAAGAGAACATGTATATATTATCTGACCAAAAGCAGAGCATTCTAATACACTCAAATTTTCGGTGACAGCTCGCATATTTAATGAAGCACATCTGAAAACACAGCAAAGTTTAAGGCTTTTTTGGCTATAAGAAATTAGGCAAAAACTATCACACTTAAATCATACTTATTTACATTCGCTTATTTAAAGGAATTAATATGACATCATATTTTTCTAGAAGGGTTGCCAGCTAAAAGAACAGTACACAAATTTGCCTGCCAGCTACATACATGTATCCATGTAAGAGCAGAAAAACATACAAAGGTTGCCTGCCCTTGCCTCAACCTGTACGAACCTTTCATCTGTTTACGTTTCTTGCAGTCGTAGTCCAGACGTCGACCCTGTAACTTTTTTCGGTGGTGCTGCAATCAAATAAATCACATCAGTTCATACATGTATTATTCGAACAAAAATATCCAAAAGAAACATTCACATTGCACTATTTCGAAATGAAACCTAAACTGAGAACTTGTTAAAGAGGTAATAAATACTTGTAAAAAACTTTCACTCAAACAATGCAACATATCATTTGTTGGCAAAACACTAATACATAAAATACTAAATTTTTAACTGATCAGTTTGAGAATACACTTTGGACAGCCGATTTGTGCATACATTGACTTCCTTGAGGTCCTTGCTCTGTAGGTGGTGTAGAGGCTCGATGAAGTTCTGTTTGACGTTGTCCTCAAGTGCGTACTTAATCTCAGCCAGCTGCTTGTACGATTCTCCTGTCTGTACCAGCGACTCGCCTGGAAAAACCCAGCAGCAGGAAATCCGAGATGTTTAGTGGCACATGTACATGTTGTGTAAGTTAGGTAATTAGTTGGGATAAATATTGATTCTACTATCATACTGCTGAGTATTTTTTATGACATGAACTAACAGACAAACATCCCAATACAGTACATGTTTTCACAGCAGCTAAACATCTGATCAACTTTTCATTTACTAGTTGTTCGAAACAATTACTGATACACTCCATCACAAACCAACAAGGAAGACATCCACCTTATTTGGACACGCTTCACTATACAATGATATAGTATTTAATATAACTTAGTATCACCTTACACTGAATAAACATTATACAATGACTAACAGCATACGTACCAAAGACTGTATCACCAAGCTCCTGTCCATACTTGACCATACAGTCGCCGAGCTGCCCCTCCGGCTGGGGGTACAACGCGTGGTTCTGGTGCCCGCGCAGCTTTGATATCGACTTCACCGCGGACAGCTTTGCCCGGGATGCTGTGAAAACACAGACGGGGAGGCGGGCATTGAGGTCACGAAGTTAGATTTACATTGAACAAGTCATAAAAATAATCAATATTGAATTTCAACTATTTTGTACTCTTCTTATGAACATTTTTCTTTCATTTTCAAGCAAAAAGACAATTTTTACAAGCACCAGTATGAATAGATTATGACATAAACTGAGCACTACCAGTGTACATGTATGGTGTGTATGTTTGTGTCACTGCCTTCTAAAATGTTCAGTTTTTTGTCCAGTTGAACATAAATTTGTAGGAGTTATTTTTAAGTGAGATCACTCGAAAGTTCAGAACACAGTGCAGTGTAGAATCAATCATTGGTTCATTTAGTTCAGTCTAATACCATCGATCAACTTACTCCAACATCGATCACCTAACAGATTTTACAGTCAAAATAGTGAAATGATTTATTTAACTACATGTATACTTCCATTTTCATGCCACAAAACATGCCACGTAAAGAGAGCTGAAGTGTCTCAGAGAAGGTTGAAATACAGAATTTTCCTTTCATCCTGTCATAATGGATGGAAATGAAAAAGATTTACAGAAGAGAGCGAGGGTCAGAGGGCAGCAATGTTTCCATGGCTTCGGGTCCAAGTAAATGACATGGGGAAGAAATATTGGCTGCTACGAGCATTCACCCAGTGGCGAGGAAAGATCTCGAACGAAACACAGGAGACAAATATTTAGACGGACGCAATGGCTCCCCAGCCAGCAATCGTGAAAAGAGAGTATGCCATTCAGAAAATCTTGTTAATTTGGCCCAACGACCACATGCAGCAAGGGCCAAAAATCTATTTCCCCGTTAGCCCCAAGACTGACGATATTTCTTCACTGGGAAATAGCCACACAGTAGAGCGCACACCATCGGGATCGGAAAGGACTTCAGTGGATATCGGTGTCTGGCGACAAGACGCAACCGCCAACGTTATCTATCAATTGCCATCGGCAGAATGCTAACCCAAACTTGAAGGAAGACGACATTGCGACAAAAGGCTTTGAAAAATAGTTGGCAACGTCAAAGCTATTTAAAGTCACATATGATTTTTGTTTCCGGCTTATGGAACTGATGCGCAGCCACTGCACTGACGGACGGAAAATCAACGAAGTCTGCACTTCTGCTTGTTATTCGGGCACTGATCAAAGAATAAATCCACCTTCAGAAGAGTGGACAAGCCAGGAAGTCACGGAAATGCCCAAGGGCACTTGTCAAAAATAAAAGATGGTTTAAAAAGAAGAATCCATAAAGAATCTTACACTGAAGACTCAAGACCCCACGTCAGGTCATTCTATCATAAAGATGCATGTACTAGTAGACAATTTTCCCAAGGTGACATCTAGTCCACGTGTATTACCAGGGTATTCGGTAACAAATATATTTAGTAGACAGTAATCGTAGATGACGAATTCCAGTGGTTGTTACAAGCAAGGTACATGTAAAAACTGTAATGATTAATACACAAAACTAGTTTACAAATTTGATATTTAGCTCAGCTGGCCGATTTAGACAGCATAATCATGACACATTGCATGACAAAACTCCAGTACTACACGTATTTGCTCACGTAACGTTACTCATCACAAGGTCAAGTGTCCACGTCTTTCATCAGATGCCCACAGTCTATACTTATTAACCCCACCCGCTTGTAACAATTCACAATGTCCCCAGTCCCCCCCCCCCTCCCCTTACATGATTTAGCAGGCCGTTTCCCACCATCATAATCAATGCTATACTTTTCTCCAAAATCAATACTTCATCTACATGTACTGGTATCTACCCGGGTCTCCATCCCTCTGCAACCTGAGCCATTCACCACCAGCCTCTCCCCCAATACCCCTCCCTAACTGGCCCATTGATTAACGAACCCACAAAACCATGTCCCCATTCCCATGATATATTCGGCTTTCACCCAGCCTGTGGCACTTGGTAACTCCCTAGCCAGAGCATTGCCTAGAGCAACATGCAGAGGAATACTCAATGTCCCATGCATTCTGCTATGCATTGGTATGCCCCAGCAATTTGCAAGGTGCTAATTTACATGATCCTAATATTAATCTAAGGCCCCGTGTCAACTGGGGGAGGGGGGGAGGGGGGTTCAGTCGATAGATGGCAAATGCAAGCAGACTAGAACCAGAACCGACCAAGATGTAACCTTCGTGATGACATTGATCAGCGATTTGGAGAAAAATACAGGGAAGTGACAAAAACAACATACAATTTTGCAACATGATCTAACACGATCATGTCCCATGCGTGACAAAACATGTACATGTGCAATATAAATAGGTAGGATTTTTGTGATATATAGAAAGGTCACTGGCTTCAAATTTACAGCAAGAACATAATCACACAAGAATATAATGTACATGCATGTGACCAGATAATCTGAGGTTGCATTATCCTTTTCACATCCTTACATTGGCCAGAAATAACTCTTTACAAGCACACAACATCCGTCTGTTTTACATGAAACCTTACGATCTAAATACATACATGTATTGTGCATGGACTAAGGTATCGAAGGTTATTACCATTTTTTCACAGAGGGATGTACACTTAGGGCGATTCTTTGGTCCACAGCCATTGATATACTTAAATAACAGGAACGTGACCAGAGAGACTCGACGGATTTCTGGCTCTCAAAGAAACAGAAATTTTGTCAGAAAACATATTATTTTAGGCAGGAACTACTGACATACAGAGATTCAGACTGCTTAAGGATTACAACATAATATTGCACTACTTGTGTGTTGCCATGGTTACCTTACTACATTTATAAATAGACATTTATACGAAAGCAAACAAGACTTGTTCAACATAAAGCATTTAAGCCAAAAACAATCAATTTTACACTGTACATTTACACATAAACAATAACATTTTCATAAACTCTCTTATATAAAAAGCACCAACAGCAGTGGACATTGATTTTAATGCTCAAGTTGAAGACTACCACGTTAGGTATAAAATACGATTACATTTCTTCGAATCAGCATGCGGTTGCCTTGGAAAGCCCATGCAGTTTTGCATGACTGAGGTGCTTGTCTATTTAGCTAGAGATGGATGTCTTCATTCCATGGAAAGGTCCGGCCCCGGCCAGGCTCCTTCCATACATGTAGGAAAACCTTGGCACATAAAAAATCAATACCCAGTCAGCCAAGTACAGCATCACGATAAAAGCCATGACATGTTTCCACTTCCACGAATAGAACTCTAATTGCTACAAGAGATTACCTGGTCAAGGAAGCATTGATAATTGGGAATGTACATAAGACGAGGGAAGGGGGGGGGGGGGGGGGGAGTCGGGACGGTTGTTTTGTCTATATACCATTGGCCAAGATGGAAGAACAAGACGCAATGCAATCCATACCAATTATTGGGCTTTTGTAATTGCAGACTTGGAGGACCGCAGTGTATCCCGCTATTGCGCAACTGCCCTTGTCATGGAATGGGTAGTCTGCCAGACGGCCTTTCCCACCTAAATATTTATGATTCACGGCGAGTTCAGTCAAAACGGTCTTCAGAAGAGTGCCTGACATTTCACAGGGAGGGAGTTTAGGGGACGATTCCTCAGATGTTTACCAGTCTAGAAGTGGCAGAAAAGACCAGTAATGAAGAGTTCCTAATGTTCCCTGTCAATTCTGATTTGCGAATGTTTTGGGCATACCGGTACTTGTTTCAGAACAGGTAGCAGAATCTCGAGGAGAAAACAACCAGTACATTTTGTACATGTACGTGTCAAAAGCGAAAGTGGATGACTTGAAACCTGCTGGATGTTCGAACAAAGCCTGTTAATTTTTGTGCAAATTTTTATTTCTTCTTTTTAAAATGTATGTTGTACATATGATGCGGGTACAGGTACGGTGCAGCTTTAGGTTCATGTTTAAGTAGCTAACAAGGACTTTTCAACTACAGTGTGTTTTGCAGAAAGCGTGTTTGATTACACAAAAATTACAAAGCAGACAGCATGCACGGAAGAATTTTTTCTACAAAAACAACAAAAAAACTCATGACACAACGTGCAGATCTGGTATTCTGAAAGTCTGATGCAACGTTTTCCAGCCAAGGACTGACATGCAATGAAGTTCTCATGACTAATCGTGATTTCTCATTAAATCTCACGACTTCTAATGACTTTTTCACCCACGTTTTTATACGCACAATTCCCTTGATCCAACCAGTCCCTAACTGCTAACAGTTCAATATCAGTACTCGCGACCCCTGCCTTTCAATCCCCTAACAAGTATTTACCAGTTCCTGTGAGCGATGAGACGCTGAGGAAAAGCACATATCCCCTTTAAGGGTGTCCTAGCACTGCCTCTAGACAGGGGACTCCATAAAACTGGGCAACAAGACAACCCCTCCAAGAATACTGCACGGGAACCAAGAGATTCCTTCCCCTATTTATAGCCGTGGTTATTTACGGTCTAGAGGAGGGTTTCTGCCCGCCACTCCTAAGAAACTGGAGAACGGGGTGGAAAAAGTACGGTAGGCGTAAGTGAAAGAAGACGAAATCGACTTTATGGTGCATGCAATGGGGTAGCTACATGTGCATTGTATGGGTGGGTGGGTTGGCTGTTTATGATGTAGAGTGAGGGACGGTTCACAGCAAAAACGAAGAACAGAAAAATTGATAAAAGGAAATGTGATATAATCCTGTGACATGATTACTAGTGTTCCATCATGGTGAACATGGAAAAGTGCTCAATTATTTCTTGATTAATTTGCAGATGATGCGAATCTCACTATTTCTGGTTCCTACATGTACTAGTACTAGTACTTGTACACGTTAATGTAAACTCATGTATCTGCCGGTTTGGATGCGAGGTATCGGTATGTAAATAGTGTATTAGATCTAACAATGAAGATGAATTGAATGCATACTACCGTTTCCAACACGTTTGGCTTTTGGACATAGTGGGAATTTTTCAGATGAATGCTGCACTTTATAGTTTATATCATATCGGGGCATTGATGTCATGCATGATAAAGTACACATGTATTTCATGAGCAAGGGTTGATGCTGTAATTTGAGAGGTACTGGTTCAAGTACCAATATTCCTCACGTGTTTCCATGGTAACAAGTACACCATGTCTCACCTGGGTTAGGCTGTAGAAGTTCATGTGTTCTCGCCATGAGTTCATCCACCAACTTCCCCATGACATCAATTTTCTGGAATGAAGAACAGAAATATGGATGTACAAGTAGACTCCTACATGTATGTAGGTACATGTACAGGTACATGTATAAAGATAAAATTTTATGTCAATTTGTAGCATTTCGGTTGTCCTTCATCATAAAACACTTGTATGTCCATGTAACATGTCTTATTTATCACAACCACATTGTATGCGGTGAACAGGAACATGACGGACATTGCAAAACATAATCGTGACGGTGATCGCCTACATCATGTACATACAACTCAGAGCTCAATTTACAACTATTTCTCGGGGAGTGGAATCATCACTCCCAAAATCAATTTTCTTTCAGCGATGTTCCCAAACACAGGGAACGAAGGACCCTCAAATGTAAACAAAACAAGATGCCAAACAAACGTCCTGAATCGATGCCACCGTATAGCATTGCATAATCTTGTCACACCTCAGTCACTCGTCAAAATCCCTCCCGACAATAGCTGAGACCACCCTAGAGGCTGACTGTGACAGTGGGTGGCTATATTTGAAGCCAGACGATTGACTGCGGAATTTACTAGATGAACCCGCTAGATCGGTTATCCATTCTACTTTATACACCCACCCACTATCTCTCTCTTCCCTTACCCCCCCCCCCCCCCTCCCCCCCCCCCCCCCCCCACACACACTATATTTTCCGGACTTCAGTAAATCACTCCAACCCCCCACCCCCCCCTCCCATCTCAAACGCTGCCAGTGTCAGCCACCCAGAAAATCAATATAGTACTGCGACAAACTCCACTGTCAGACATTCCTGGCTCGGCGCTTGCCAATGGGACAATGTTCGGAATGCCGAGGATGTGAACAAAACATCTCTAGTCAAACTGTTGCGTTACATCAGAGAGTGGACTGGGAAAACTCAGGGCAAAGGAAACTCGTCAATTGTGATTAACAAACAGGAAATCTGATGGATTTCCAAAAGTTGAGAGTCCGTTTTAAATATTTATTTTCAATGAATCAATCTCAGAAGTAATGATGTTCCCTAGTACGCTGCTACATGTGCAGTGTAATACTTGGAATTCGACAATAATTTCATCCGGAAAAACTCGTGAAAAAAAAGTAAACAACTGAATCCTTGACCACAACTTTGTAGTACACTACCATTAAATCTAATTGTTTTATAAATAGCAATTGTAAACACAATCACAGTATACATGTTCCATGTTTACATGATTTGTCATAACTTCTGATTAATTCTTTTTTCTTTCTTTACCTACCAGAAAACTGAAAAAGTCACAATTGAGTTCTCTTATATTAAATATATGGCTGTCATATGATATAATACATGTATTATGACTGTGAATGTTGTGCCATCAGCATCTGCCCAACAAGTGGTTATTTTTTTTCAATGATATTAAAATGAATGATGAAGTGGAAATTCACATTAGCAGCTGGAAGATTGAGTTACAGAGCGCGAAGGAAAAACCTTGGCAGCAGGTCGTCTGCCGGAAGACAAACTCGGATTTCAGGCCACCAAATCCTCACAGATAACGCTCCTGCAGGTCACTACACGTTGGATCATGTGTTGATAAATTATATACATATATCACTGATGGATACTTAGCATATATGTAACTTACATGTAGCTAGATATAAGAAATATTTATTGTGCAGTACCATGAAAATTAAGAGTATTTAAAAGATCATCTTTCAAGAGAGAATGATTACCCTCATTTTAAAACCAGACGTGAATGTTCTGTAGAAGTCAGCACCACAGTACTACAAGTACATCAGTTTTTGGTAGAAAAAATTCGGTGATGGGTTAAATCTTTGCATGAATCTGGATGAACAAAGTCTTTGTTATATCATGTGGACATACTGGTACATGTAACCGCGCACAAACTGTCAAAGTATGTTTTTTATTTCATTACCGGTAATGTGCTTCACCAATTTTATAAACATGATTTATAAATCTTATCGGAGAAGAAGCATACCGAGAGAGA